>OZ017783.1:3182430-3246408 GCA_963969325.1 Lycopodina hypogea | reverse complement strand
AACCCAAAAACCCATATATTTTTGGAATCAGCATCTCCAGAAGAGTGTTAAAGAACCAATATATGGCCAATACCTATTACTTTGTGTCAGGCCAAAAAATGCCAAAAATGGTACTTTGGCCAGATAAATCCTTGGATCTACAGAGCTAAAATTTTGCAGACATGATCCTTTGGTATCTACCAAGTTTTTTCACCAAAAAAATTTCCCAAAAGTGTCACTCATGGTAGGGGAAAAAAAGGAATTCAAATTTTCCATTTAAAAAGCCTAAAACATGATGACTCAGTGGTAAAGGCATAGATCTCCCAAGCTGAAACTCAGTGGTTCAAACCTGGACTTGGTTGATTTCCCTTTTTTTCCCCCTTCCTTCCTTCTTTTCTTCATTTCTTCCCCCCCCCCCCTCCCCACATTTTCCTCTCATACTTCCTTCTATAATATTTTCCTTCTTTTTGCCACTTTTTTTTTCCAAATTCTTCTGCAGCTTAAATTAAAAAAAGAAGAAATTATTTAAAAATTGGTAGGTTAAATTAAGAACATACAGCCATGCACACACAGAATATATTTGATTAGCTGCCTTAGTAGACTATTATTAGTAGATTATGACTCATCATGATTTGTTATTTATTGAGTTGATTTGCTATCTGTTGAGTTGGTTTGTTATATATAGATTACTCACCTGAGTAGGAGGAAGTATACTAGCACACACATGTAATTGTAATTAGGTAACTGGTTATTCAATTATCAATTAGTGTGTGATATTGTCATTTCAATTGGTTGGATACCAACCAATTTAAAGGAGACTGATCTCTGGAGTTGTCCTGAGCAGTTGCCACAAGTAGTAAATTTTGGAAACACATTGGGTGGATAAGGTCTGATTGGGAAATGGCCAAACTCTAAAAAAAATGTAGTCAATTTTCAGCAGGATTCAGGGATTTCAGACAAAGTTAGACCATAGCCAACTGCCCATGCAGATGAAGAGGAGACTGAAAGAAAATGCTGTCAAATTTCTGAGAAAGGTATTCATAAGGCTGCAGAAAGAATTGAGCTCCTTACCAAGACAGCTCTATTCGCTTTGTAACTATTCTTGCAAGCTACACCTGGAAGAGAATATCTGTGTCTGCAATCCTTACCATTAGATGTTTTATTCCAGGGAAAACTTGAGTCTGACTGCCCCTATGATCAAGCAACTTGCCAGGGACATCAGAGAATTTATGGACGGATATGCATTCATACAAGGATCCAATGGGAAACACTCTATTCCAACTGTTCAGCCTGGGTGTGCTGATAATGTTCTGTCTTCCAATTTCGAATGCAGATGATGGCGCATAAGGCAAATATGGAAGCTGTGATCTGAAGGAAATCTTTTGTGTTCTAATATAAATTTGTAATATATGGTTTGGTTGCTGAATATAATCTGTTTTGGTGTTTTTGTAGCAATTTTTTTGAAAGCTGGTAAATAGGTAGTGTTAAAAAGTAGTGATTTTGAGCTGAATACATCTGGTAACACTGGTCTTGAGTCACGAGCTTTTCAATAATATTTTGTGAACAAAGAGCTTTGAATTCCATTTGATGGATGCCCCGCTACTCAGTATAATTATTCCTATTCAAACTTCTTCTTGTAGGTTTGTTAGGCTGAAAAAGCCAGAGGTGCTGCTTAGACAACTCTTGGATACAAGTTGGGTCACACTTGGTCACACTACTCTCCTACCAATCCACCATAAAATAATAACCCACTCTTCAGGATAGGTACATATAAGAAATGCATTTACATTCATGCACCTTAATAACATTGACTTTTATAACAGAATGTACTTTAAATACAGCTTTCAAGTGTGCATTGCATATTTCATGTTTAGAAAATCACTCTGGTGCTTTCTTTTGAATCTGATTAGAAAATCTAATAGTTGCAAATTATCAGCTTTCTTAAGAAATGTTAAAGATTCTTGCATTTATCAGCTGAATAATAGAAGCAGAAGAGTAAGTTTCAATTCTCACAAAATTTAGCTGATGATATTAAGTTTACCAGGTTGCACTTATAAACGTGCCTGCTGAATGTTCCCCCTCAAAAAATTTCTACAATTCATGGGAATAATATTTGGTATGGGCTAATTGGGACTCTGCCTATCTGACTTACAGCTATCTTCCTCACCCACACTAGCTACATTCTGAGTCTCGATTTCACTATAGGCAGTTGTCTGACTCATCACTAATCAGTGAGTGTCCACCAAAAAGACTGAACTGAGTAGCTAAGTTCACCACACCCTCTTTGCCTCCCTCTTCAAATTCTGGATCATTCACTTCATTCTAAATTTTTAATACTAAAAGAACATGGATCTTTTCAACCACCTTCCATTCTTGAGGATGAAAGTACAAACAGCATCACTTGCATTTGTTTGGCCATCTCTGGAGCTTACAGTTGCATGGTTAGCTGAATCTTCAATCACTTTCTAGCAAGTTATAGAGTTAGTAATATTCTACCTTTTATTGTGCAACTTTGTTGTTGGTTAACTTTTCAGTTCCTAACTCTGGGGTTTCTAACTTTGAGGTTCTACTGCACTTAACTAATATTAAAGAAGAATGACTCTAACATATTTTACTAAAATGCGTAGTTGTGGTTTAATGATAGTGGAGTGGTCAATTTAGATATATGTTTTCAAAATCTGAACATCTATTCTCCAAAATCCTGGAACCACCCCTGATATATACATCACCAAATTGAAAATCCTCTCCACTGTTGCATTAGAGACTGGCATGGATAAGCAACTGAGGGTTGTTCAGGGTACAGTCAGAGAGTTCCTCGAATTCTGGCTGTCCAAGGGCATCCTTGTACTGTTGGACCCCTAAGTGGAATGTGACTGGGTTCTCAGGTATAACCTGCCCAAACAAAGCATCTTTCCAGTCTAAAGAAAAAAGAATTCTCTGATACTGCTGCTCTACCCTGTCGAAGTGGACGTGGAGGAGAAATGCCATGGGCAGCTTGGAGAATCTGATGTGTGAACATGGGAGAGGACCTTTGCTAGGGAAAGAAAACTAAAAAATTTATATAATGCCTTCTTATCTTTTGTTGTGTTTTTTTTTATAGCTGTTCCAGGCATTCCATGACACATTTTTTGGCTCTTTCCTGCATTTCTCTCTCTAGCACTGCTTGACGAAGATCTATGGTTACCAGGGTCATGGTTTCTGTTGCAAACTTCACTCTGAAGTTGCATATGGAATGTCAAGTTTTTCTCCCTGGCTGTATACCCTATGTTGTAGAGTTTGGTGGGGCTGGTGGAGAGATTCAAACAGCTTTTCAGCATCACAGTTTTCTTCCAGAAAACATATATTCACTCTTTTGAACTACCTCACAATTGGAGCTGCCAAAGTAGAGTACAGCCAAATATGAGGGTTCAGCAGCATATGTGAATTATTCTGGCTTAGAATCTTCCATTTTATGAGTTGGTGGACTAGCCTGAGTGAAGTAGGCAACCAGTTCCCACTAGTTGTTGAGCAAGCTGTCCATAACTTCCCCCCTGTCGAGCCATCTTAATGCTGAATATTTGGTAAATGGGTAGGCTGTTTGGGTAGCCTCAGCATCACCAGCAGAAATCAGCTCAAACAACTGCTTGAACTCTGACATTCTCATGGCACTTTGGCTAGACCAGGCAGGAAAAATTCCTGACATCAGGTACTCCAAGGAACTGGGATAGAATATCAAAGCATGTTGCAAAATTTAATTATGTAATGATCATCCCACACCAACCTCAAGTTCTCAAGCCAAATTTTATCCTAATCAGACCAGCTTTTTATTCAAAATCTTGCAACTCAAGACAGACAGACAGACAGACAGACAGACAGACAGACAGACAGACAGACAGACAGACAGACAGACAGACAGACAGACAGACAGACAGACAGACAGACAGACAGACAGACAGACAGACAGACTGATAAACAGACAGAACTATCATTTTATACATATCACAAAGCAATAACTAATAATATATATATACTAGCACCAGAGATGTTCTTATAGATCCAAGTTTATTTTTGTTTGTTCGTTTTTTTTTTCGCAATAGAGAATATTTCGGGATAAATGACATTTAGTATTCAAACCACATATTACCAAATAAATTGAAACATATACTGCTTTTCCTTAAGATCGCCAGAATGTTTGCCTTATAGAATGAAATATTAGGTAGTCAATGGATATTGTGGTCCCACGCACCTCTTCGTTGCATTTGAAATAGGAAGATAGACTATTTCTTGAAAGAAGAGTTCTTTCTCTGTATTCAAAGTATGAAGACAGAATATTTTCAGCACACCCAGGAAGAACAGTTTGAGTGGAATATTTCCCACTGGTTCCTTGTATGAATGCATATCTAGTCGAATATTCTTTGTGCTGCTGGTGTCCCAGGTCAGCTCCTTGATCATGAGACGGTTAGACTCCTGTTCTCCCTGGGATGGATGAAACATCTTATTGTAAAAATGTTGCAGCTTTATGAATGCTTTCCTCAGAAACCTGAAGGCATTCTCTTCCAGTCTCCTCTTCTTCAGAAGGGCAGCTGGCTAAGGTCCAACTTTGTCTGGAATCCCCGACTCATGCTGAAAATTCTTCTACATTTTTGAGAGTTGTGGCAATTTTCCAATCGGACTTTCCCCCTCCCATTTTTTTCCAAATATCACTATTTGTGGCAACATTGCTCAAAACTACTTCATATTCTCCAGTATTCAGCCTCTTTCAAACAGGTTTGCTTTCCTCCAATGGAGATGACAATGTGACACAATAAATAATTAAATGATCAATCATCTAATTACAATGGCATGTGTGTGTGTGTGTGTGTGTGTGTGTGTGTGTGTGTGTGTGTGTGTGTGTGTGTGTGTGTGTGTGTGTGTGTGTGTGTGTGTGTGTGTGTGTGTGTGTGTGTGTGTGTGTGTGTGTGTGTGTGTGTGTGTGTGTGTGTGTGTGTGTGTGCGCGTGTGTGCGCATGTGCATGCAAGTATGCTTCAATCTTTTCAGGCTCTTATCTACACGTAACAAATCTATTCCATAAATAAAAAATCAAATTGAGTTATAGTCTATCTGATAACTATTTACTCAGGTCGCTAATCAATAAGTAATACAAAAATTCTGCATATGCATGTCTATGTGTTCCCTATTTAACTATCAATTTCTAAATGATATATTTTTTAACATTGGAGTCGTGGCAGAATTTAAAAAAGTGGCAAAAGGAAGAAAGGAAATAAAGAAGAAAGGGGTGGTTGTCAGTAGATGAAAGTAACTATACCACATCACACCATTCCTTACTACACACCACACAATGTAATGATAGTGCAGACATTTTTAGATGTGGAAAACTTTCACTGGAGTAATGTCATGTTCAATTTGCAAGTAATTTTTTTGTATGTCACAACATGTGCAGTTATAACCAATACAATTTTTTATCTTACCTTTTGAAAAATATTTTCTTACAAACTTTTCTAATTATTAAAAAAAGTACATCACCCCTTGATACTCTTTTGACTTCTACATTATTATAAAACTTAAAAATACTAATTTATCACTAAAGAATTGATTAGGAAAAAGAAAGAAAAAAAATGAAGTGGAAAAGATTGAATAAAGTGGAAGGTATTAAATAATGTGGAAAATTAATAAATTTAGATTGTCAAAACAACACTTACCCAACAACACCTGCTCCAAGCTTACCTGGTTCACATTCTGTACAGTCCTCCTCACCCTCACCAAGAATAGAATAGGACAATCCTACATCACCTTGAGCAATGTTATGGTAACAACATTCTTCTACTTTGGTGGCTGGAAAATTAATTCCTCGACATTCATCCGCAATGAAGCATACCACATTCAGTGCCTCCACAGTTACTGAAGTTATTAATAATATTAAAAATCATAATAAAACAATCTTATTGCTAATTTCAACAAAGTAACTCATTTTAACTTGACTATTGCATATACTGTAACAAGAGTGGCGTGTCCATACAGTGTAAACTAAACTAAAAGACTAGTGTTATGTTTCTATGGTGAGTGCACAAGGCTGTATAAATTTAGCACAAAAAGAACTCAAAGTAACATTTATTTCCTTTTACTCTCATCTTCTTTTACTTATGCTAAAATATTAGTAGAATTAAAAAAACAAAAACAAAACAAAACAACAAAATTTTTTTTAATGAAATCAATATCAATACAGCATGATAAATACAGATGAGACATTGAAAATCAGACTCCCTTGGGTAAAATTAATCTTCATCATAGAACATTTTATAAAGAACATTATAGATACTATTACAAATTAATTACTATAGTGAAGCAACTTATTCATTGCCGTGAATAACTGCTAATCCTTTTTTTCAGGTCTTGTTTACTATTTACTTCTGTACTCCTGAACTAACATCACTTTTCTTGTTAGCAGAGTTATGGGTAAATGTAAATGGTAGGTAAATAGTAAACCACTTCTTAGGTAACAGTAACCAGTGTCCATTTGTTTTATATGCATCCATGACCCACATAGCACACCATTTTAGAAACTGGTCACATGATTAATACATGTATGTCATTGATGTTATCAAATATTTTACTACACTTTCTTAGTAAAATGATATTCATAGAGTGCATATTAGAGAGGATTTTTTTCTTGGTTGGGGGGTGGTGGTGGTGGCTGTGCATGCAACCATGTCATGGTTCATCCTTGACAAATTATGCTAGCATAGTTTTAGGGAAAATAGGTGTCCCTGATTCTCAAGAATAATGCTGCAAAAAATAGGTAAACTTTAGGAAAAATAGGAAAAAATTAGAAAAAAGATGTAGATTTTCAGAAAAATAGGAAATTATTTCTTGGTTGATCACTAAGTGATCATAGTAACAGCTTATCCATGCCTTTTCAAAGTAAAAAAAACAACACAAATCTGGCATATTTGAAATCAGCTTGGCATGTAAATATTCCTTCTGGCATATTTTAATTATTTGACATATTTCTGGCATGTGTGTGCCTACATCTAGAAGTGCTGTCTGTCTGTCTGTCTGTCTGTCTGTCTGTCTGTCTGTCTGTCTGTCTGTCTGTCTGTCTGTCTGTCTGTCTGTCTGTCTGTCTGTCTGTCTGTCTGTCTGTCTGTCTGTCTGTCTGTCTGTCTGTCTGTCTGTCTGTCTGTCTGTCTGTCTGTCTGTCTTCTGCCTGTCTGTCTGTGCATAATGCATCTACTCCCAAATTCCTGGACCAATCATCCTGAAATTTTCAGGGATTGCTAGCATGACCACTGGCCTGGTTTGAGGAGAATGTGGTTATGGCTAGGGCATAATTCCATTAAATAAACTCCTATTCATGAATCACCAATGTAATCTGATCCTATTCAAATTCAAAAGGACATTTCTACAGGAAGTTGCTTTTACAAACCACACTAATTTGATCTCACTAGAGGTGCATCATAATATTTCCTTTAGAAATGGGGCAATGCCACACATACCCCCTTTACCCCCCCCCCCCCCCCCTCTCCCCCTCCCCCTGCCCTATGTATAATAACAAAGAATTATAACCCAGGTGACAATAATTACTAGAGATGCATTCATAATATTGATTTCAGAAATGCCCCACAAACCTCCCACATCCTATATAAAACTCTAAGAAAACTGAACAAATTTGGAACTGCAGGAGGCCGGAGGTCATCCAAAAATATATCCATAGGGCATTTTGTTTTTTTTTTGGTTATTTTTTTGTTGTTGCTGGAAGTCCAAATTTAACTTAGTAATTAAATAAAGGGTCAGGTTACAAGAGAATAGTCAGGTCAGGTGTCAACAGTGCTCAATACTCAGCAGCTGAAATTCCAAGTCTCCTAGTTCTAAGAAGAGTAAAAGACAGTTAAGATTTGTTCGGGTAGGGATTTGATAAAGTAATTTTGTTGACCTTGTTAGCTACTTATTATTCGATTGAATGATATATTTCTTTGAATTATAAACAACTCTGTCATTTATATAACTCACAGTCGTATCTATGTACTATCTATGTAGCTAATGGCCTGCCAAACCTTGGGCCAAGGGACTTGAATTTGGAATGCATATGCACTTGATCCAGGGAGCAATCTGGTCAGTGTTAGAACCCCAGGGAGGTGGGAACTCCTGAGGCGGCAGGATCAGAAAAACTAGATTTTACATTCTTAATAAACTTCCTTCCTGCATGATAACCACAAAATTGTAATGAAAAAAAAAAGTAATCTAATCCAACGAAATTATTATAACCCAAGTAAATTCAAAAGAACATTAATTACTAACCGAAACTATTTCATCCAAGAGGAACATCCGAAGCTCTGTTTAACTTTTAGTGAACAGGTCACTTTGTTTAAGCTAACCCTTTTTAACATTATTATGCAATCCAATCACACAAAAAATAGTAACCCTAGTGATTTACTAAAATCAATAGTCACCACCTGTCAGTATGAGAAATCCAGCAAGTGAAAATCTGTGCTACAATTAAGTCCAAGACGAACATCCAAAGTAATGGTAAGCTAAGTGAACAAACAAACTTTGTTCATTCCATTCAAAAGCACACCTTATGGATCTGACTGTTCAGCATTACACCATACCACCAAAACATTATTCTGACCTTTCTAAAAATAAAAAAAAATCAACAGGCAATGTTGGAAATCCACCTTTCTGCATTACACCATGCTTTCAAAACATCCTGGCCTTTCTAAAAATCAATGGGCAACCTGGCTGCATGCCAACTTATAAGCTGCTGTTATTTTAATGAAGCCACAACGTCTAGGTGTATTGAGTGGCATTATTAATATTTCATGTTGCCATTGGCACTGGCAACGTTGGGCATATCATCTAGTAAAATGATAAAATTGTAAGTTCACCTTTGAACTTATTTGTAAGCTTATATAAGACTAGGGTAAAGATAGCAATATCACAGTTATACAATAAATAGATAAATAACTTAAGTAAATAAATTGATATCCAGCTTGTCTAATATAGACAAAACCTAATTATAAACCAGACATATACCCATACTCTGGACAAACTTTCTGGATAAACTCTCATGCTATAGAATCTAAAATCATCCTACACACTGCAGAGTGACATTTTCTATAGTTCAATTATATACATCTCTTATATATATACATATATATATATCCTATAGATATAAAAGGAGATGTCGGTCGGTCGGTCGGTCGGTCGGTCGGTTGGTCGGTCGGTCGGTCGGTCGGTCGGTCGGTCGGTCGGTCGGTTGGTCGGTCGGTCGGTCGGTCGGTCGGTCGGTCGGTCTGTCCATTCGTCTGTTTGTCCATCTGTCTGTCTGTCCATCTGTCTGTCTGTCTGACTGTCTGTACCATCATTCTGGCCAAACCTGAGGGTGAAACTTGGCATGATGAGAAGTTTTAAATCAACTTAAAATATGGGCTAAAATATCCGGGAAATGGTCACCATGGTAACGAGAAAAAGCCAAAAATGGTATTTTTGCCAAAAAAAATCCTTGGAGCTACAAATTTTTGTATGCACATATAACTTCACTCTCAAAGTAGATGGGTTGGGTTCCACCTGGCCACACCTCCTCCTTCCACATAAACGGGTGAGTATTATTAACTATATGTGGGTGTAGCAATGTGTGTGGTTTTGTATTAGTCACACTCACATGAAGTAGTTTAGGCTGCCAACAGCTGATTAAAGGGCCAACCAGGATAAAATTGGAGTGGCTTCTATAATATTTTGTGTTGATATTGGCTGGGCAATGCTGGGTATATGCTGCTAGTATATATCCATAAATGTGAAAAGGCGTGTGTGCGTGCAAACTCAATGGACAGCCAAACGGCTAAATATATATTGATGAAACTTTGCAGGCATGATCCTGGGGTGCTTACTACAGTGTTTAACCAAAAATAATTTTTTAAATGTCACCTCTGGTGGAGGAGAGAGGAATTTAAAATTCCATAAAAAATAAGCCTTACGAGTTGTGGCTCAGTGGTTAAAGTGTAGGTCTCTCTAGCTGAAAGTCGGTGATTCAAACATTAACTAGGTCATTTTTTTTCCTTTTCATTTTTTAACCCTATTTTTCCCCTTCCCTTTCTTCTTCTAAAACACCTCTCCTTTTCTTCCCTTATTTCCTTCCCTCTTCCCTTCTCTTTCCTTTTTTCTTCCTTTCTTTCAAATTCTGATATAGCTCAAATATTTAATAAGAATCATATAAAAATTGGTAGGTTAAATAGAGAATCCTCAGACATGCACACACACAATTTCTTTGCTACCTATTGGATTACAGACCAGAATAGATTGTTATTTCTAAATGATGACTCAAGTAGATTCGTTATTCATTGAATTGATTTTTAAAATTTTTTATTCATTGATTAAATTTGTTAAGTGTCCCATGATCAAGGAGCTGGCCTGGGACACCAGCAGCACAGAGAATTTCTGGCTGGATGTGCATTCATACAAGGATCTAGTGGGGAACTTTCCATCTGAACTGTTCAGCCTGGGTGTGTTAAAAATGTTTCTTGCGGTGGATATATATGATAGCGTGGGGACATAGAAACAGATTACAGAATAGGCAATTAATTTTTTAACTTGGATGTACACATGTTCACTACAATTTAATGTTGTTTTTTTTAAAGAATCACTAGATCTTAATCATACTTGAAAGTCAGAACGAAGTTATGAATAATGTTGCCACTGTTTTAGGGTCATTAAAGTGTATTAATTCAAAGGCAGTGAAATTCTATCATATTGATTTCACATTATTATATATATGCATCAATCAAGATACATCTTAACTGGTGTGCTGCAAAACAAGTAGCTGTGACCAGCTAGAAACATTTAATGCAATAATGTTACCTGCATTCAATAATCAAGAATAGAGAGTTTTTGATAAAAATTGAATTAAAACATACCAGTGCAAAGAAAGTCATGCTCACAGTTTTCCTTGTGAGCATTGGTAGAGCAGGCAGACTCAGCTGTGTCAACTTCCAACCGTTGAATCTAGGGCCACTATGAATTAATTGATAGTTTCCAGTAACCCTACCGACCCACTTCCTGTCATTAGCACGAATCCCTACGTGTGTGACACAATTCAGACTGACCAAAGCCTATTAAATCTATAGACTGACCGAAAGACTTTTTGTGGCACATGAGTGTGAATGGAAACAATACTTCTAAAAATGTTAATTATGTTTTGCAGCAGCAGAACACTGAAATCTGATGAACCGAAGTCTTCTATTTACTCAAGTTTTACTGCTGGAGAAAGCCTCAAACTTTATTTTTAAATCCAGCACTTCGACGCCTGTTTTAAAAGCAAGATCACTGACAGCTTCGTAGAATGAGTAGAAGGCTCTCAGGATTTTTGAAAAGGGGTGCTTTTTTTTCTGTAAAAAAAAAAAATTTATTAATTTTTTTAGTGGAGGGGGGGGGGACCTATTTCTCATCAAACAACAACAATAACAAAATATATAAACAAACACCCCAAGAAATGAACAAACAAACAAACATCAATCAATCAATCAAGAAAGAATAAATAGAAAGAAAAAAAAATAAATAAATTTATAAATAAATTTATAAATAAATAAATAGATAAACAAACAAACAAACAAATAAAATTTAAAAACAAATAAACAAAAACAACCAAAAATAAACAAACAAACAAAAAGGATCTAAATAAAAGAATAAACAAAGGAAAAACAAACAAATAAACATTTTTAAAAACCCTAAGCAAGCAAGCAAGCAAGCAAGCAAGCAAGCAAGCAAGCAAGCAAGCAAGCAAGCAAGCAAGCAAGCAAGCAAGCAAGCAAGCAAGCAAGCAAGCAAGCAAGCAAGCAAGCAAGCAAGCAAGCAAGCAAGCAAGCAAGCAAGCACATTCCATTGTGACATTATCACACACTCTAATTTAATTAAGAATTAGAATGTTCTAAAACAAGCTGGACAATTGACCTTTTACTAGTTTTGTTCCTATTAATATTTTGAGAAGTGCTATAAACTTTTATCTACTTCATCACCACATTTACTTATAACATACTAGGGTGACCCCCATCAAACTCTTAAACTTTGAGCCCTTTAGATCCAATTGTCTGGGAGGAGTAACTGAATAAACATACAAACAAAAAGCAAACAAACAAATGAATTGAGAATTACAGTAAGATTACTATAATCTAGAATAAATTATCAGCTATACAACTTAAAGTTGGCTATCATATTGCAATTATCAAAGAGTGTAGATCAGAAGTTGCAGTATTCTTGTTGTGTGGTGTTGCCATCAGTGATCCAATAGAAACCAGACGTGCTCTGTGCACTTGCAGCTGCCACTTGTTCACAAGATGAGGCAGCCAAAGACCTGGCCCGCCCCAAGGGAACCACTCCAAACTCTGAGGAGAGTAGGTGCAGTACTTCCACTGAGATGTCTTCATTGTCTCGTTCTGGTGGGCAACCATTAGAAGAGAATTTTATAGGATTACTACCTTTCTTTATTCCACCTACAAACACAATAGTGCATATGAAAATATGTTAGCAATAAAATTAATAACACTCAATAAAACTGATAAAAATTAACTAGATATGCTGAACTTATGGGGAAAAAAAAGGTAAGGGAGGGAGGGCAGTTATGTTTTAGGCACAGCTAATTTTATGCTATGCTGGAGAAACTTAGTGAGAGACCCTTTACCAAATTCCTAATATTAGCGATTTAAAGTCCAGGGCTGCCAGATGGTATAATTTTATGCCAAAATACCATATTTTTGGCATAATTTTGGGATCAGTGGCATAATAACAAGAGCAGTCCCACACTAAGACCTGAGGCAAATAATTACTATAATATCTATTAAAACATAGTGTTTTTAGTTAAGATTTACAACATTTAGGTTCCCAGACAGTAAAAGCACTTAGTTGCAACCACATGTTACAACTAACTTTTGGGTGTCCATACAGTAACCACTATCCATTCTTGTCCAAAACTTGTCTATGTCTCCACCACCCATAATTTTTTTTTTTTTAACGCATGGTAAAAGAAATTTCAATAGCAGAAGCTAATTGTGAGATACATTGAAATTGATAAATGATGAGGTGTAAGTAGATAATATGATACATGAATTAATGGATAAATTATGATGAGGTGAAATTGTTGTAAGGGATAAGATAATTTAATTAGGTACATTGTTTGATTAAGTGTTTGAAGCTGGAAGGAGAGGAAGATGTTCTAATATGGATTGGAAGAGAGTTCCAGAGTGCTTTGACAAGTGCTACTAGACCTGTGTGCCACAGGTGAAAATGTGAGTGACATAATTGATATTTTTGGTATAATTGGCCAACTGTTGCATGATTTTGGCATACTCAAAAAAAAAGGCACACATTTCGCATAATTCAAGAAAAAAAACGCTTAAAAAGGTAAAATGGAGTAAAATTAATGAAATTAAACTTTCGTTGTCATAGCAACACAGTAGCTTAAGAACAGTTGTTGTTTTTGGTATTCATATTCTTTTCCATCATCTTTGTCTCTTGCAGCTCATTTCATCAGCACACACAAAAAATAACAACAAAAAACAAAAAAACAACAAAAAAAAAACAACAAAAAAAAACAACAACATGAACTACAAAAATGTATATATATTTGTCCTCCTAGGCCAAAAAAGTGGCATAATTCTGGGCTGAGGAGCTGGCAGTGAGCCCTGAGTGAGTGAGACTAAAAACAATCGGTCTCTCTAGACAACACTGCTATATAAAAAAGTTACAAAAATAATTGCAATGGAGACCAAGAGAGCAGCAGCAGTCTGAGACAGAGAAGAAGGGCTGTAGGATGGAAACTGCTCCAGAAATAGCTGGACAAATGGACCAGAAAAGTAAAAAAAAGCAGAGAGTTCAGAGACACAGAAAGCTAAACACATTGTTAGGATTGCTCAAACATCACAAGTATAACTGTAAATTAAAAATAAAATGAGATGCATCTTTAAATGTTACTTTGTACTTATGAATTATTTTACTAAAGAAATATAAATATTGCAATAAAAGCTACAACCAGGATAAAGTATTAACACATAATAATAATAACTGCAACAATAATATATGTCACAACACCGGCTCACTCTGGCTACCAGGTACTTCACAAGCTATGTCATTTTCAGAAATGTAAATCTTTTATCAATTATTAAAATTAACAACAACAAAATTTTAGTCACCCTCTTAAAAACAAAAACAACAAAAACAAAGAAAGAAAAAAGTTAAAAAAAAAACAAAAACAAAGACAGTAACAAAAAACAGCCAACAAACTGAATTTATGAATAGGTATTGTAAATAAATATCATCAGTATTCAATTCAGCCTTAGTTAGCTATTCAAAGTAGATTTTGATTTTCTGATGTTGGAAAAAAAAGTTCTGAACACCCTCATTAATCAATAGACGATTATTCATATTTTGAATGACTTACCATCATTATTGAGAATAGAAATAAGAGTTTCCATTGGTCTGATCAGTATTTGTCCGTTATCTGGAGATTGAAGAGTAGCTTCAGCGGTGAAGGACTCTGTTAGTTCATAAATATCATCATCTATAATTCCCACAAGAACCGAAGCAGTAGTTTGACCAGGTGCAAAGGTGACGAGCCGAGATACAGCATTGTAATCCTCAGAAGCTGTGTGAGGAATATGATTATTTAGATAATGTAGTGCAGCGTTGAGTCTGTTTGTAACCCATAACATTATTGTTATATTATTTTAAACACACAATAAAACAACTGCAACATTTTCTATAGTGGTACTTCAGTCCTACTTTCTTATTAATTGGATACATTTTACAATTCTATGCATGCCATAAAACTGTTCTGGAGGCATTGAAGATCAATCCACGCTTACCCAGTGCAGTGCCCTCATTTGTAGACACAAATATTACCACATCATCTCTTTCTATTATCCCAGAAAGTACATCCAACTCAAGAGTCACCATATTGTCCACTCCTTCTGTAACTTTATAGTCCCTACGAAAACCAATTTCCACTTGGTCATTGTCCGATATTGTTGCAGTAGCCACAGCAGGGTCCAGTACCACACTAGTGGTAGATGGAGATCGCAAGTTGCCAAAGAAAGTTTCTGTGCGTTCTATTGACAAGTCATCCACAATGGGTACTCTAACTTCAGCAAAGCTTTGTCCTTCGCCAAAGGTGAGTGTCCTTATTACTTCTTCATAGTCTCCAGGAGCTAACAAGATAAGAATACAGAAGTTATTTTCTTAAAGTTACAAAATAGGTAAACAATAGAACAAGATATTTTCATAAATGCCACTAAAAGAAAATAGTTTATTTCATCATGCAAAAATAATTTCTTATTTATTTTTTAAATTTGAATGAACTGGATTTACATCAAATTAGATCATATAGAGACATCTGTGTGGCAGTGCATAACCATGATAAAATTGATTGGCCATAAGTACAATATTCATCACATAATTTTTTTTTTTTTTTTTTTTTTTTTTTTTTTTTTTTTTTTTTTTTTGGCATCTTTGTCCTGACTCGCCCACAGACAGATGTGTGGTCAAGTAACCCAAAAATTTTGGGATAAGAAAGATCCTGGGTGAAGGATGTGACTACTATCAAGAGTGAGTTCTATATGTTATGATGGTTTGGTTGGAAAGTGGTGTGGCCATGTAGACCATTACCAAGGGTTTGGCCCAAGTACCTTTTTTTTTTTTTTTTTTTTTTTTTTTTGCATTTTAGCCTGTCACAACCATAGAAAGAGAGGAGTGGCGAGGTGGGACCAAGTATCCAAAGTGGTGAATGACGTGTGTGCATGTCAAGTTTTTAGGTCTCCATGTTTAATAGTTATCGTAAGTATCATCTTTGGCATTTTTTTGTGCCTCTCATGCACACAGGAAATGGTGTAATCAGGTGGCCCCCCACCCACCCCTACCTACTTTTTTTTGTTGCCTTAAATACTTCCTCGATATAGGATTCAGCCCTGAAGTGAAAGTTTCATTTGGTATGATGTTTTGGTGATAAAGTGGCTACACAAAATATGCATCAATACATACTAACTATTTATAGCCTGACATGTGAAGAGGAAGAGGCAGGGCCAGGTGGACCACAGTCCATGTCTCTGCAATAGTCATGAAGTGTGTATGCCGAGTTTAGCTCTCTAGGTCCAAGTGCTTGTTCTAAGTACCATTTTTGTCATTTTGATCCTAATAGACCCACAGGAAGAGGTGTGGTGAGGTGACCCAAAGTTTTCCCCCTGAAATATATACTCTATGTAGGATGCATCTATACTGAAGTGTGAATTTTAATTAGTACTGTAGTTTGGCAGGAAATAGTTACACATAAACATTATAATACAAACTATTTTAACCTCATACACCAAGAGAAAGAAATGTGGCCCACAGGAAGAGTTGTGGCCAAATATCCAGCCCATTTTCCTACCAAAGCCAAGCTGTGAATTTAATTAGCCATAAGTACCATAAATAAATCATATCAATTTGGCATTTTAGCCTGACATACCCACAAGAAGAGGTGTGGTCTAGTAACCCAAAATTGTTGGCTAAAAAACATCCTGGGTGTAGGATGTGACTACCCAATAGTGCAGGTTTCATTTGGTATGGTAGTTTGCTAGGAAAGTAGTATGGCCAGGTGTGGCCCAGCTGATGTGCAAGGGTTTGGCCAAGTTTCATTTTTGACATTTTTAGCCTGACATACCCAGAGAAAGAGGTGTATCAACATTGGATACAGCCCCGAGAGTGATTATGTGTGCATGCCAAGTTTTAGGCATCAAGGTTGCATCACCTTATTTTTGTGCCTCACATACCCACAGGAAGTGGTGCAGCCAGGTGATACAACATTTTTGGGCTAAAAACCATCCTCAGTGTTAGGATGTCTCTACTGCGAAGAATGGGTTTCATTTGATATTGGCCATATATAAGTACTAAAAATGTTCCCCTGGAGAAACTGATTCCAAAAATATATAACTCATGATCTCACTTGCAAACTGCAGGCACTATTGGAAGACATAAGCACAGACACCAGAAGCCACAGGTGTGTATATATCTTACAATATATTTCCCTTCGTCTGCATGTACCTATGTACCTATATTAGATTGCTGTGTGAAAAAGCTATTATGAATCCCCCTCAAACTTCCAGGGAAGGTCAAGGGGGTGGTAAGGAAGGTTTTAGGCCCAGTGGCTACTCTGGTTTAAATCAGGAAAATTTTTAAAAGCCGAATTTGTCCGAAAAGTCAAAAAGCACCAGTTTCGGGCAGAAGGAGGCCTCCAATCAAAAAGTTTCATTCCTGAGACCCCACTTAAAATGACCATAAATGGGGGATCGGATCAGGTCAAATCCAAAATCGGAGGTCATTTAGAGGTCGAAACAGAGGTTGTGACTTTCAGATATGCCGAACGAAGTGAGGCGGCCCTACTCGAGCTTCTTCTGTTCCTTCTTTGCCAACCAGTGCACCACCAACTGCAGGTGCTTCAGGGCAACCAATGGCAACACAAGATGTTCCTTTGCCCCTAAGGCCAGATCAAGTTGAAAACCTTTCTGGACCTGCTGGAGCCCTGCTTCTCGCACGGACAACTCTATGTCGGATGCTCCAGGGTCGGCTCCAGCAGAGGCCTCTCCATCCTGGCGCCAGGAGGAAAGATGAAGAACATTGTCTACCAGAGAGAATTGCATTGAGAGAAAGAAGCCAATTTGGACTATGTATATACTTTGAACATAGCAATAAAGTACACAATAAACTTGAACTATGTACTCTTGACGACTTAACCCGGGCATTGCCGGGTAGCTTTGCTGGTGTGTGTATATATATATATATATATATGCTAGGGGAAAAACATGCCGTTTGGGTGGTTTTTCCTAACATAATTATGAAATGGTCTAAATTGCTTGGCCCTGCCTGTGTTACTCCCAGAGTCTAGTTGTGTATCATAAAAGTTTTTAAGTCTGTTGTTCGAAGGGTTTGTTTGGCCAAAGTACCATTTTTGGCTTTTTTTTTGTGCCTGACATGAATACAGGAAGGGGTGTGACCTAATAGATATTCTTATAACGTTTCCCTGGCTGACTCTGTTTCCAAATATATGTATATATGGGTTTGTGGATAGAGCTACCTTGGTTCAAGTAATTTCTTAGAAGGAATCTAACTCTTTCCAAATTGCTAGAGGGATCTCCATAAAACTTTCAGAAATTGATTATGCACCTCACTGCATGTCCTCGCAAAGGTCTCATTCAGATCGGATGGCCAGGGGTGTGGTTCTGCCTATGGGTGTGGTTTGGTGACATGAACACTCTAACTAATGACCAAGTTCAATGAACTTTGGCATGTTTATTTGTTGTATCACATTCCTTTGATAAAAATATTAGTGTAAATAATTCCTACATGTTACATTAAGAAAACTAAACATGCTTGTTACTGCAGAAGGCTAGAGGCTGACCAAAAAAACAAATGCCTTTAGGGTTTTTTTTTTTGGTGTGCTAGTATATATTTAAGAGCAAAGTCCTCTCTCAAGGTCAAGATACAAACATTAATGATCCAATCAAGGGAGCATTAATGCAACCTACTAAGCATTAGATCAGGAGAAAGAATAGAATGGAAACAGTGTTGAATAACGACTCTTAAATCAAGCATATCTTACAAGAGGAAGTAGGACAGACAAAAATACTTTAACAACAAAAAAAAAAGTAGCTCAACACAGAAGCGGACGGTATCTACTATATAAATTGGCACATATATTTTGGGGGGGGAGGGGGGGGGGGGGATGACAAGCTGATGTATCACACATGATCTTGCAGGGAGGACGAGTAATGTCATCTCTATTTCAGTTCATTGTAAATTACCAAAGACACAATACTTCACAGAAAGGGATACCAAAATTGCACCAATCAATAAACGCAGAAAAATAGCAGCAATCAAGGCACGGACTTCCTTATTTGAACATACACTCAATGAATACTCCTACACATACCAGAAGCATCGCCATCTGAAGTGAAAAATCCAAATTCAATATTCTTTGTCAGAACACTGCTGATGAGAGTAACATTGAACACAACTTCGCCTTTGGATTCATCTACTTCATAACAAGAAGAGTCAAATCCAATAATGATATCTACAATGGGTATAGGTGTGGATCAACAACAGATCATATAATTAGAAAGATAATAAAAATTTAAAAAATCGCCCAAGAACAACAATAATAGTTAAATAACCTTTTTAGATACACAAATTACTATGATTGTTATTCTAAGGTGGAAAAAGAGGAAATACAACAAAAAATATTTTCATAAAAATTTCTTAAACCACAAAAGAAAGAAACAATGACAACATTTTAATTGATGCTCAATATGAAATTCTGAAGAAAAATATTGAGATAGTGGGAAATAAAGTGACCATGGTGAATTATCCAGATAACTAAACTGTACAGTTATTTTTGTCCTTTTTCTTAATCGAGCATAACATTTGATTACTTTTATCATGTTCTTTGTTGTTGTTGTTGTTGTATTGGTCATTTGTCATGCAGACTTTCAATACAGAAAAAAAAGGGAGGTGGGGGGGGGGGGGGAAGCTGTACCAAATTCTTAATATTAAACAGAGTTCATACAAAACTAATATCCCTAGAATAAACAGTAAGTATGACATTATTCTGGGCATGCTCATTCAGTATAACAAAAAGTAAAGTCTGCATTATCTAAATTATTGGGAACCTTAATATATTTCTAAATATTATTTTCTTCTCTTTTCTTTTATCTTGGAATATCTCGCAACATTCTTAACTCATGAAATTAAATAGTTTAATGCACTGTTCCTATACTGCAAACAAAAATATTGTTATAATAGTATTATGAGAATAAAATGCAGACAGAATCAGGAATAACCTAACAAGAAGTGTTCCAGCATAGCAGCCTAGGGCTTCTTGATATTGATTGGATAAATTGTGCTGAGAATGCATTTAACCCTATTAGCAAGTCGATTCTAAAACCACTTAAAGTTCTTTAGACCAAACTTTTCCCTTAAAATATGGTTATCACAATATTCAGTGCAGGCACAAAATATGTAAAAATAGAATTCAACTTGGTTCATGGAATATATTAAGTGGCAGATTCCATTTGTTTAATGCACTTACCATCATCATCATTGATGATAACTTCAGCTAAAGAAGGATCCAAGGTCACTCTATCTATGGCTGCACCTGAAAAACTAAGACTTGCAGACAACCTCTCAGTAAGTTCATAGAATGAATCATCCACAAGTGTGAAGGAGATAGTCACTGAGGAGTTGTCAGCAGTCAAAATTATATCTCCACTACCAAGGTCATTCACATAGTCAGAAGATACTGAAAGGAAAGGTGGGGGGAGGGTGTGTGTGTGTGGGAGGGGGGGGGGGGGTGGAGGCACAGAAAGTATTATTCTACTTCTATGATGGTAAAATATTAGAAACTATATACTTAGAGCTTAACCACAACAATTGCAACCAGAAGAAAGAGGAATAAAAAAAAGGAGTAAAAAAAAAAGAAAAAAGAAAGAAGAAATCTTTTAAACCATTCCAAAAAGTGATATCTTCTCTACTAAAATTAAAATAAATAAATAAATATAACTTCTTTTTTTTTTACTATTTAGTAAAAGTTTCATATTTTGAATTTCTTAGTTTGTTTTCTTTGGTTTGAATTGATTCAACCACACACTAGACTATATTTCTAGAGCTCTCTTTAATCAATGGTGTGCTCTACACATCCAAATACTAACAGATTGAGGACATCTCATTCTAATAAACATCAGCTAAGGTCAAACTCTCACCCATGTGGTCTAATAGATGATGCATTTTAAGTTGAATTGTTTCCCAGTACAACCTTTCAGAGGGTTCAGTATGGTTCCTCTGCTGTTTATTAACCGTGTTAACAAAGAAGACCTTTCTATATACACTGTCCAAATCTAAACTGTAACACACACAGTTCACAACTTATTTAAGTGTGCATTGATTAGTATTAATAATTACTAGCTTTATTAGACTTTCATTAGAAATTAAAGTTTAAATATTAGTTTGTGATATGTTTACTAGCAGGTGATGCTTGTTATACTGGAGAGAGACAAAAGTAATCTTTCTTCCATTGTGTGAAGAAATAATAGAAATTTGTTATAAATATATTATCATTGAAATAGGAATGCCACAACTATCATGACAGTCAACTCACCAAGAGCAGAACCATCAGAAAGAGAGATTGAAAGGGGAATATCAAGTTCTGTACTACCAGACAAGACTTCAACTTGTATGGTTGCTATTCCATCAGACTCATTCACAGTATAAGATGTGCTGGTGAAACCAACAACAACAGCTACAGAGAAACAAATAAAATATAATAATTGTTTTACACCATGCACTATGACAGTGCTGGCATGTGTCATATCAAATTATCATTGAGCATCCATCTTAAAATTTATTATATCTAGCACCTACATCACTTATTATATCTAGCACCTATACTGCTCATTAATTGGTAATAATAGCTCTGAATACAACATCATCACAACTAATATATTATAGATGATGTAAACATGCTATTGAGATCATGGACAATGTGGTTAAGGTCTGAATATAAGCTATTAAAAAATATTTTAATCCCAAAATTAAATTCTGCATAATATAAATGTAACATGAAGATGTGCCTTCTTTGTAAACAAAATCCATCATGTTCAGTGTAATGTCATGTTATCATTATATTGATTGGCGTTTTAGTACCGAGTCAAAACTTGAGATACCTGTGTATGAATATAGTGTGTAATTGCAAACATGTGTGTTCAATTGTTCACATATTATGTTATATTTACTAGAATACAACATTGTATATTGTATTATAATTATTAGAATGCAACCGTCAATCTAAAACCGAATACATATCTTCTTCTTTCTTTTTTTTTTTTAATAAAAACACAATCTAAATGTGAATATATATATATATATATATATACATATATATATATATATATATAATTGCTGCCAAAGAAATATACATAGTTAAAATATTTAAAAAAAAATCTAATGCAAACTCAAAAGAGAGAGCAAGTCTTAAACTGCACCCGATATAGTTACAGCATAAAAACTATATTAGGATGAAGTGTGTATGTACCATCATCATCCACAATACGAATCCTGGTGACATTTGGGGAAATAAGAACACCAGTGGCTAATTGAGACACCATGAACAGATTAAACAACTCCTCATCTTCCAGAAATGTATCGTCCAGAATACCAATATCGAAACACATTCTACGTTGAGAAGGAAAGTTTGCAGGGCTCTCAGGAAATATTACTACAGAAGAGGTTTCAGCAAAGTCGGAATTATCTGAAGATAATAGAACATGCAAAGTTGTTATGAAAACAGATCATATTCTAATAACAATGACAAAATTACTATTTCTTTGATTATGACATTGCAGAGTTTGCAAAATAAATATAGGTGGGAATTGTAAGAGTACATTTATTTCCCCCTCGAGTATCTGTATTCCTTTTACTATATAAATTGTTTATATAACACTTTTGGATAGAAAAAATGAAGAGAAAAATAAATAAAGCATAAAAACAACATCATTGTTATTCAATTATAATCTCTTAATGCTTCATGAGAATAGATGGTGTGAAGGTATGATTACCTGCACTTCCAGCTTGTGAGGAATAGCTCAGCACTTGAGTTTGACTGAGTGGTTGATCTACAGGAGGATTGGTGACCACCACACACACTTCCACAACTCCTGCAGACTCTGACACACTATTTTCCTCAAACTCAAATCCTACTGATTCCACTACAAGTAAAAAGCAATAACAGAACAAATAATTCCTTACTTTGTTGTTGTTTTTGTAGAACTAGGAGTTGAGATGCAATCGTAATGTAAATCCCCGTAGTAATATTAGAAGTGACCAATTATCCCTTCATTATAAAACAAGATGCCTACAACAGTCTCACTTGCACAACAAACAGAACAATTGCAGCTCTACTGGCAATATTTATCCTACAACTAATGTTACAAGGGACAGAAAAAAACAAAACATGGGCACACCCACAGGTTGAGGTGTGGCCTCCTTGACAGTACAAATTCATCCTGTATAAATGCTGGGGTTACAGCAGATTCCCAAAGTAAAAAGTTCCATAGTTATGAACTGACCCTCAAGCTAACAGCCAACTGGAATAATATTGAAAAGAGCAGGCCCAACTTTTCTACTTTACTTTTATTTTATGACTGCGTTCCATAATTGCAGCTGCTGCAGTGTTCTTTTTCACTGGAGAAAAACAAACTCTTTGGTTGAAGGAGAGAAATGACAGCTGCATCATTTTTTGCTCTTTTTATCTAAATTTTTTTTTGAGAATTACTACTATTGTCATGTTGGTTTTTTTTGAAAACTTAACACTGGTTCAAGCTAGGCTGAATAATTTAAATAGGTGCCAACTCATCATATCTCATGGAAAAAAAAAAAAAATTTAAACCACAATTATAAAACAGGGTTGTTACTTAGGTAGACTCATTACTAATTCAAAATAAATATGCCCAAGATCTGAGCAGTGCAGCCTGAGATAGGTTTGAACAAACCAACAAACAAATTTAAGAGATATTTATATACAAATATTGATAACCTGTACCTATTATATTTAAAAATGATTTATTTATGGGGAAATGTTGGCCTCTGTAGGGCAAGATAAGGGACAGTAATAGAAAGAGTGATAATTGTAATAGAAGCACAAATAGTTATAAACATAATGGTAAGTTGTGGTAATGTACATCAAATTGAAAAAGAACCACACAACAACAACTGTACTTACAATCATTATCCTCAATAATGATTGTTGTGGAACAGAAGAGTGTAGATGAAGCACTTGGTAATGTAAATGTAATAGAACCATTGGGTGTAGCTAATGCAACAAAGCCTTCATTTCCTTCAGCAATCTCATCCCCATACAGAGTAAAATCATAGCTAAGCCTTTGCTGATCAGGTGGAAAAGTAAGTTCCACAGTCTGGAAATCACCACTTTGTGTGACACTGTAGTCATTGAGGTTATCTCCATCACGAATAGATGCAGGTAGTGTGGGTAGAGATGGATCATTGACATTCACTACAATTCTAAATGTCCTTTCAGATACACCATTATCTTGTTTTGCCAAAAATACATCAAATATTGGTTTTGTATCATCTGACTCTGTAAATGTGTAGGTCAGCATTTCAAATCCAATGACAATAGCTATAGAATAAGAGCAACAATACATTGTCAAGCCATATATCAAGTTATATGCATATCTAATGTTCATTAAAAAGAGATGTGATGGAAATAAATGATCACTGCTATCATGACATTGATAATTGATAATAAATTGTACATGTTTAAGGTAATGAAATCAATATTTTTGGTTTCCTTCTTCTGATACTTCCATTTATTCTTTCTTGGAGTAGAAATGGCTAATCCTGGAAAAATAGTTATACTATAGACTGTGCACAAAACAAAACAAAACAAAAAACAACAACAAACAAACACCCAACTACTATTACTACTACTACTACTACTAATATTGAAAAGACATCAAAGAAACCCCCTCCCCCCAAAAACAAGTAAATTAATGAAATTGATCTATAAATTAAAAAAAAAAAAATTAAAATCATATCCGTGAATGTGTTTATATATTTGAATATCATTGCATACACACTAATATGTACTACCAAATTTACATCAAACAAGTCCAACAAAAATATGACACTACAGCAACATGAATTATTGAAATAAATATCTTAAAGGTGTTTAAAACTTTGCCAAGTATGAATCAAAATGAGGAGTACTTATACATATGTACATATACACAGTATATATAATGTACTTACGATCATTATCAATGATTCTGCAGGTGGAGATGTTACGCTCAGTATTTTCCACTTTGGCTAAGTCAACAGCACTAACTACTTCAATATATACAACAAATAACTGCTCATAATCTTCATCAATTAAATCATCCACAATAGGAATGAAAGCATCAATGTCAGTAAGGGCAACTTGATTTTCATCAGCAGGAAATACCACTTCAAAAATAGTAGTATCGAAATCATCTCTATCTATATACATGGGAAATTTAAAGTATTTTTCATGTTATTTCTTGAACAATAATTCTCGTCAATTATTGAAATCACAAATGAGATGAGAAAAGCAAATATAACTGCAGAGACATGAAAAGTGACAATGACCATTGCCAGATCATATTGATAGGGGGTGGATTCAAATGATAAGCTAAATATATATTATTATCTACGATATATATTTGTCTTACTGGCTCGAAATGGAGTGTCCGGATTAACCTCTTCTAGTGCAGAATCAGGAAGATTAAGTGACAGACTTAAACCAGTGTCAATATCTAGTGGAGTTACTCTGAAAGTGACTGGATTTGCCAGGGCCACAGTCTGCAGTGTAGAGATTTTCACAGGCATCATTGCATCCATAGCTTCATTTGCTTGGTATTCACCTTTAGACAATCTGAACTGTGCAACTGTTTCATGAAAGAAAAAAAGTTACATTCTTCATAAACACATAAAAACAAAATTATGAAATGGTACATGTTACTTCACTGGTATATTCCTAGGGCATTAACAAGAACACTACCAAAAAAATCTTTTTTTTTTAAATCAATGAAAATAAAAAACAACAAAAAATAACAAACAATCAAACAAACAAAACAACCTCTGCCTCCTTCCTAGAGGAATTGTTGAAGTTTGCTGTACTAGTGTATCATTTTTATTGACTTTTTTCAGCTGCTGTTCCACTTGTGACATCATTAAAGAAGTAGAACAGGGAGGAATGTTTTTAAGCTAAATTTTTTTCATGAATATAGGTCCAAAAAATTCTGAATATTTTTAATTCCTGGTTATGTAACAAGGACAAATGTGACAAAAAATTTTTCAATTATTTTTCCATTTTAGTTATGCTTTCATTTACCCTTTAATTTCTAATTTTGTTTCACTTTGTTGGACTGTACTGCTTTACTCTGATGTTTCAAACAGAATTAACACTTCTTAAGTCGGAATATTCAAAGAAGCTAGTGGCAAGGCAGGAAGCAAATAAATTCCTGGAAGAGCAATCTAGCCTAGAAGAGAATAGCATGAGGTGTGTGTGTGTGTGTGTGTGTGTGTGTGTGTGTGTGTGTGTGTGTGTGTGTGTGTGTGTGTGTGTGTGTGTGTGTGTGTGTGTGTGTGTGTGTGTGTGTGTGGTATCACTTATTTACAATTAATGGAATGGGATGCATGCAAGCAATACTATACAGGCCCGTAGCCAGAACCAATTTTTTTGATTAATTATTCATGAGATATCTAATATGTACAATCACTTTGTTGCCTCTCAACCCCCACCCTTAATCGTATTGCCAGATGAAAGCTTAGTTTAAATGTTTTCCAATGATATGCTTCATGACATGTTTAAGTATCCCACATTCTCAAATATTATTGTGAAGTACCATACAAATTTCACAAAATATAGTTGAAAAATATGGCCATGCATAATGGCCAAATAGTCCTACATAATGTTATATATACATATTTTGAATATAGAGTCACGAGTTGAATACCAGCTGATGTCCTTCATCAAAGGTGGATCATAGATTGAGGCAGATTACGGAGGACATAGACATCCTTAAATATTTACTCTAAGAGTTCTGTCCCAGTGCAAAGTCAACTCAGCATTAAACAGGACCCTTTGAGTAATCTGAGTGATGATGTTTTTATTAATTAGAAATATTAATATGTGAATAAATCATGTGCTGCAAAAGCTCTACAATAAAATATCTATACTATGAAGTACGAATAATCTGTGTGTCTGTCTGCATCCTCAATTCATGCTGAAAGGTTGAAGTTAGACCACAAAACCATATATGTTTTGGATCGCTGTCACCAGGGGGATGTTATAAGCATGTCTATATGGCCACACTCCTTTCTATATATAAAAAAACCCAAAAATTGTACTTTTGTCAGAAAACAGAATTGAGTTACAAGCCAAAAACTTCGACATGCAGAAAATTTGTGATTACGTGGGCCATAAAACTGCCCATAGGGCGGGTTTTTCACTTGTATTCATAAAATATCAACATATATGTAGAGTTATAAAAAGTTCTGTTTCTTTAGTTTCAATAAAATATATATTACCAGTTAATTAAAAGGATGGAACACTCAAAATCCAGCTGTGTTAATTTTTAATAATAGGTGCAACAGATACAAGATGTGTTCATTTTAGTTTGATTTTTTTCCTTTCTTTTTAAAAAAAATACTACCCCAGTAAACACGATGAATATACCAGGTATTGCCAGGCCAGAAATAAATTTGTGATGATAATAGCTTTTTATATCTACAAATAGTAGAGAGTTAATCAATTTGCAATCCAATTCACTCACAGGACATATTGGATGCTCCATCATACCCCTGTCCTCGAACATCTTTGACATCCTGACCTAATTTGTCACAGCCATCGAGGACACATGTAGTAATAACCTAGCCAGTAACTCTAGTTAATTTGGCATATTACAAAAAAAAAAAAAAAAAATCCTCTCTGATGTCATGGTTTACAAACCCAATACATAAATCAACTACTTCTCTATTAAAAGTTATTTCATTCAGCATTATCAAAAAATGATTTGCACTTATTATTTTATCAACTAAATATTTCTTAATTATGTTCTTACCTATATTGATTATTCCACTTTGTACATAGGGTGATGCATACATGGTATTCTTTAGCTTTGGTCTTTCAAGGTGAGCATTTGTGCCGGAGTTATGCTTAGCCTATTGAATACCTTCATTAATGTTAAGAAATTTCTTGGTTACCATTATATCAAGGTCCACCATCTCCCCTAAGTGCCAGGCATTGCCGTCCAAAAAATAAAATACACTCGACAAAACAACAGATTTTGTCTATTTTTCTCAATAGTTTTTGGCAGTGTAAAATTAATGCATACATCTACATTGTGCTGTGGGTTTTCCACAGATTGGACAAAAGTACTTGAATCTGCCACTGCATTAAGATGGTACAGATTAGAGGGATGACTATCTACTCTCTTATGTATATTGACCCACTTTTTGAAAGGTTTATTGACTAGAATTTCATACTAACTTCTATCTTTTGCAAACAAACTACAGAAAATACGAAACCTACCATCCAATCAATACCTTATTATATACCAACCAAGAATATTTTATAGCCATTTCACTTGAAAGCAACAGTTATTTAAATCACATCATGATTAGACTATTAATTTGCAAAAATCCTCAAAAAAACTCCTCTCCACACACCCACTACCCCCCCTACCCTACCTTCACCAACCCATGCAATATGCATACATAGAATCCACAGTTTTTCAGATCTGCAGACAATTTTGGGGTTAAACTCTAATATCTTGTACAGAGATCAGAGTCCATATTCAGTCAACTTTACTTTATGCAGACACTAATTTAGGACATTACTCATTGCCAGTTTCCATGAATATGGATATTGGACTTGGTCACTAACATTGTCCTATACTGGATTGCTCATTCTCTCATGATTTTAGAAATTCTGGCTTCTGCTAACTGGCATTTGGAGACCAATTTAAAGCAGTGTGCTCTGTCGTAGTTTTCGCATCTTGAAACCAATTTGGAGCAATGTGTTTATGATTTGAATTTTGCTGCATTGGGATACCAAGTTAACACAGTGTGCATGTTGATCATTCAAATTTTGCTGCCATGGATTAGGTGTGCATTTTGTTTATTTTAAAAGTTACTTTATCGCAAAGGGCACGATTTGATGCGCTAAATTTGAAATTTCTCAACTCCTCACAAATTTATGCCCCTACTTTGATACAATATACTCCTTAGGGAAAGGAAACATTTCAGAAGAAAGAAAATTTCTTAATAATTGAAAGATATCCAAAGAATTTACCACACTAATTACTTCAGTAGTGGTCATATTAGGCACTACGAAAAAAAAAAAATATCTAAAATTTCTTGAGATGAACTGTCAGGACCACCATTACATCTAGATGGTTCAAACTTGCACAACTAGCAGCTGATTCCAAGCTAATATTTTCACAACCGCCAACAATAGTACTAATCACAGGTATATGTCTCACATCAGCAACACCATCACCACTAACAATAGAAATTGGCAGTGGACATCGTGCCTTCAAATACTTTGAAAAATCATCACTTCTGGAAGTTGCCCTCTTCCAGAAAGCTTGCCTCCATATTAGGTTTAACTAGATGTCCAATATCAGGACCACTATTACCATCTACATCATGATGATTTAAACTTCTATCACCAGCAGAAGGTCCCAACCTAAGATTATCACTAACACAAATGCCATCAAAATTACTGAACATAGCTACATAGCTCCCATCAGCAATACCATAACAATTAAGGATAGATATTGGAAGTGAACACTCCAGCTTGAAGTACCTGAGAAAACAACCACTTAGGGTAGCAACCATTTTGCCTACAGCAAGCCTAGCTTCCATCTAATACACTAGGGAGTTGAGAGATTCATGGAAAGGGTAAGAGGCACTGACTTACTGTTACAGAATGACACACTACAGTAAAAGAAGGTCACCGTAGAGTTACAGATAATCTGATACACTTCAAAACTGAACATGGGAGGACCATTACTGAAAAATTCTTGGTGGTAAGTGCATGGGTACTGGGTACTGAGTACTGGGTACTGGAGGCGAAAAATATTACTATTTATAATTTTTTTTTTAAATCCCAAAAGCGGGGTTTGGTCGAACCTTTCGAACCCCCCATAACTACGGGACTGCTATACTACCAATTAGTTCTTATTGTGAATTAGTAGTCAAATTAAATCTGCTGCAGTCTCACTGATAAATAAAACTTCAACTTCTCTGTAAAATGTGTTGACAAGAAAAGCATGCCTTCACCAGAAACTTGTCATAATTAAAAGGTAGAAAAAATAATAAATATTTAAAAAAAAATTTTGATACACACATGAACATACACATATATATATCCTGTTACATTACTATTTAAAGGTGTACACATTATATTTATAATAGTAATTGAAATGAACATTTTGATGGACAAGACTTAACTAAGTAATATAAGTGAGAATATATTAAAAAAAACTTCTGTAGCTTGGTGTAGTAGCTGCTACTGTAGATTGTAAACTCACGGTCATCATCCAGTATTGTTCCTATTAGCTCATTGACCAATCGTCCATTGTAAATAGGATTTTGCACTGTCACTATAAAATTAAGAGCAAAGGTTTCATTTCTTTCTTGTGCAATTGAATCCTTTGTAAAGGTAAATGAAACTGGAACTTGTTCTTGGGTTGCAAAGAAAGTAAACATGTTAGATGGTAGAGTCACATCACCAGCGTCTTTAAGAGAAAAAGAGGGAAAAAAGATGAATAATGTTAGCATGTGAGCTTTACATAATAAAAGGGGAAAAACTACATTAAGCCAACCTCATCCTTTGAAATGATTGTTTGAAAAGAAAATTGTACAATTATGTTTCACAGCCTTTCAACACATTACTTATGCACAGACATAACGTAAAATGAAGGAAGTGAGTGAAGGAGAAATAAAGTCAGAAAGCGACAAGAGGGAGGAAATGGAGAGACGTAAAAATTAGGAAAAATTATTGGGGAGTCATCCACATTTATAAATATATAGGAAATTAATTATTGTGCTAGTTTACATGCATGTTTACCCTAGACAAATGAATAATTAAGACTGAGAGAAGCAGCACTGCTTGCTTATAATAGTAGAGAAGGAATAAAATTATAGTTGAATGTTAAAAAAGTGGAATGACTTATTAATTTGGCAGCAACCATGAATTAATTAACGTTCGGGAGTAGGGCCAGAGCAGTACCCTGGGCACATGGGGTAGGATTCACCTCCTCCTTCCTATACTGGTATAATCTGTATTTTCATAACTGTGTGGTCTTACCACTTGTGTTTCTGCTTAGCGTAACTTCAATTATAATGAATTGAGGAGGACTCCCAGATATTGTCCCAATAGTCACAGAATGGGCTTCACAACGTTCTCTACCAATAAATGTTGTTTGAAAGAATCCAAACACTGAGAAAAAAACAAACAAACAAACAATAATGAGTACATCTTTTAACATGTATCATAAAATAGTGTGTTAATAATAAAGAAACAGCCATATGTATTATTTATTTAATTAATCAGAAATAAAATTGAGTAGTTTCTATTGGGTCGAAAGTTTATTTTCTTTTGATTTGGTTTTTGCTGGTGAACGATGCGGTGTGGGTAAGCAGTGTGATCTTATAGCAACTAACCAATTTGCTGATACATAAACAAATTTTTTCTATTGTAAGATAAAAACTTTGAAAAAGAAAACAAAAAACAAAACACAATAGATGGAGTATTATGTCAGTTGATGAAAGCAACTTAACCACATCACTCTTCACTAGATATCACTCAACAGCAGTGAAGACATTTTTAGATATGGAAAATATTTGACGGGAAAATGTCATGTTCAATTTGCAAGTACATACTTATTTAAGATTTTCCAACATAGTGCATACATACACTATTTATTCTTTTTTTAAAGATCTTATCTTTAATGTAATATTTTCTTAAAAATCCTCGTAACTCTTAAAAAGTATGCTATACCTTTTAATATTTTATTGACAGAATTATACTATTATGGAATTTAGAAGATACTGATTGATCATAATAAAATAAGCTGGGGAAAGAGAAAAAGTGGAAAGCATCAAAGAATGTAAGAAATATATCTGCAACCAAAATAATTTCAAACTCACAAAACATAACAGTAAACTGACAGCATCTGCTCCAAGCTTACCTTGTTCACACTCTGAACAGCCCTTGACTTGTGGAATAGTGTAGGACAACCCAACATTATCTTGAGAGGTGCTACGTGTACAACATTCCCCTACTGAGGTGGCTGCAAAAGTCATTCCACTACATCTACTCCCAAGGAAGCATACTACATCCTGTGACTCCACAGTGACTGCAGATAATAACAACAACAATAATAATAACAATAATTGTCATGATAAAAATCTTTGCTAATTTATAGTAACTTTTGTCTCTATAATTCATTAAATACTACATATAATGTAATGAGGTACCACACTCATCTTACTGTACTTCTCTATTTATTTATTAGTTTTGTTTGTTTGTTTGTTTAGTAACTATTCCAAAACGGTTATGCCTAAAGGGCTCAAATTTTCAAGGTTTGATGGGGTACACCCTGGGGATGCTATAACGAAGTTTGGTGAAGATTGGTTTGTTCTCTAACCCTCACAGCCGATTGGGCCTAAAGGGCTCACATTTTCAGTGTTTGATGGGAGTTACCCCCTGATGTGGTTATAAGGAAGTTTGGTGAGATCAAAGTAAAACCCTACCTGTGGGGCTATAAAAAGAAGAAATTCTTTGTTGTGATCACAACTCTATGCATTAGTAAACACCCCACTTACTACAAACCACAATACGTAAATGCATAGTTCAACAAAACTGTGCCCACACCACTTTCTGCTCATTTTCTTAATTTTTGAGCCATGTAGGCTTAATCATCAGGGATGAGAGAGCAAACAACTGATCAAACAGTTATATTAAGATGTCTCTGTTAAGGAGCTAAATTATTTTGGTCTTATACAGTGAAATACATGTTACAGGTCTTCTAGAGTGCAAAGGTGGTTTTGTGTTGGTGGAACTATCACAATGACATTCCCTGAGAAAGAATGGTTTACAAAATACAAATTATTCCAGTTGACCTGAGAATAGGGGGAAACTGCTATGCATGGTCATATGAGAAATAATTGCACACAGGAAAAATTGGGAGAGAGAAGGAAAGTAGGTGTTCACAAATTCTGAAGTAAGTGGGAGTTTGCATGCATTCATATTTCTTGTCTATTGACCAGTTGTTTTTTTGTAAAATTTTTGCAATCTCCAGATATCTGGAATTCTGAGGTCGGCAGGTCTGTATTGAAACAGTTCCTCTTACTCAGTTTATCAAAATATACTGGTGAAATTAGTATTGACTCTAGATGTAATTGCACACACTTATTCAGGAAGATTTTGTTTTGTTTTGAATTTTTTTGATCTAGAAATTTAATGCATATTTTTTTATTCATTCTTTATTTATTTCTTAAAAATTAGAAATTATATAAATAATGTCTTTGCATATACAGATCCACACGATTAGTACCCTTTCCCCCTCCCCCGTTAATTTTTCTCCCATACTCAAAAACATTATCCTTCCCTCTGGCTAAGTGGCTGCTGAGTTGAGGCTCCTCATTTAGCTAAAGATAATGAGCACAGGAATGCCACAGAAAAACTACACCAAAAAGGGAGACTGCTGAGAAAATGGCTGCTGTTTAAACCAAAGAAAATGAGCAGTAGAGACACAAAACACACCAGTGCTTCACAAGAACAAAAAAGTTAGAAATCCAGGCAAAAAACTGTGCATTTCAAAATTCAGAAACTGAGGTGACGTCGAGGGCTAACCTTGGTCAATTTTAGGCTGGAGTCAGCTGAGTGGGATGTCCTCAAGGACTCTTCATCCTGTGCATGGAAGGATCCAAGACACAAAGCATAGTGTATCAGGAAGTCCTCACCAGATAGTCAGCATTTGAAACCGTCAGTTGTTGGTGATGAAAATCAATATAAAAATGTTGCGAACCAAGTTGACTGTATTGGATGTGCAACCCATTTTAAATTATGTGTATTTACATCCACACTTCCTCTTCCTTCTAATCAACCCAGGCAAACAATGGGTACTTTAGCTCTCTCTCTCTCTCTCACACACACACACACACACACACACACACACACACACACACACACACACACACACACACACACACACACACACACGCACACACACACTCTCTCTCTCTCACACACACACACAAGCCAATTTGTTCCAACTAGACACAGTAAATATAAATCAGACATATATAGATAAAAAGTTGTTTTTTTCTTCAAAATTGGCAAACATAAATATATTCCAAACATATATCCATGAATCCAGACAAACTTCTGGATAGGCTCTCATGCAGCATAGAATTGAAAATCATTGTACACACTGCAGATTGACATTTTTATAGTTCTATTATTCATATAGCTCAGCAGAACAAACATTGATTTGTTACTTGAATGTACATGTTTACTACAATTACACTTTTCCTTAGAGATATTTCAATCATACATCATACTTGAAGATGGAATAAAATTAAATTAATCAGAGTCAATCCTTCAGTGTCATAAAATTATGTTAAAGGCAGTGAGTTTCTTGCTGGTTGATCACACAAATATGCATTAATCAAGTTACATCATAACTATGCTCTGCAAAAACAAGCAGCTATGTCTTTAAACAACTTATGCAACAGTGTCACTTGCAACCATTAGTCAAGGATAGGAATTTAAGTAAGGAAACAGGCAGCAACTGCTAGCTGGGAAAGATGTTAATTAAAACATACCAAATAAGGAAAGAACACTTATGACCAGTGCAAAGAAAGCCATGGTCAAGTACTCTGATAGCAGTTAGGAGCGTGGATGGAGCTGGCTGTCTTGCTGCGGAAATCGACTGGAAATCGATTTCAAACCACGGGGGATCTATGGAATTGTTATGGTTTGCAGGTCAGCTGAAGGTAAGAAATCTGATAAAACTGGAATTCTTCAGTTTACTGCTGGAGAAAGCCTAGCATTATATTTCTAAACCTTGCACTTCGACTGCAGGTTTAAATAGCAAATGCAAAAGCTTTGCAGTATGAGCTGATACTCAGAAATGCTTCACTTATAGTTCTGGCATAACCCCACCCCTCCAAGTAATTAGATAAGGTTTATCTACACAACAATGAATGACAATTGTATTGCTGAAATCACTCTTGTCAACTTGTCTTCCAAGTAGTTCAAGCAGAAGTCATGTCGTGCCTTTGCGTAAATTAAGAAGAGAAAGCTTGGGGTGGGGGAAATAAGGAAAAAAAAAGGGAAACCACCTACAAGATCTGCTGTCCCCAAGTGGTCACCCATCCAAGTACTGAGCAGGCCTAACAATGCTTAACTTCAGTAAGTAATTTTAATTGAAATCAATTTGAACAAAAAAAAAAAGACTTTTGCCCCAAAATTGTCTGTAGATTTGAGCCACAGTGGATTCAAAATACATTTTTTTGGTGGAAGTTTTGCAAATCAATAGTCAAATCACATGTGATTTGAATAACAACATTAAAAAAATTTTTTTTTTTTTTTTTTTTTTTTTTTTTTTTAAAGGGAGGGAGGTGGTGCTACAAAAAACACCATTCCATACTTCAACAAGATAATCTCTAAAAAAATTTTGCTTTATACTTGTTCCTGGTTTGGTAACCTTCCACAATGACCCATTTACTCTAACCAACATGCTCAATTTATATTTACAAAGTATTCTTTTAGTAAGGATAAATTTCTAGGAGGAGTTTCCAACCTTCATGGTCTGTCTAGACTAGGGAAATTTCTTCACTATGATGAGGCCAATGGCATGGTTTACTGCCACCTATGTAACTGCCTGCAAGACCAAGAAAGCTAGGTTTTTCCATGCAGATCAGTATTTGTAAGTGAACTTATTAGCTACTTGCAGCATGTCCACACTGGTAGAAGTCCACCTAACAACCCCAGTGACTCTAGTCTCCTCCACCTGCAAAGAGAGGGATGGCTGCAACATCCCTGGAAATAGTTAATAATACTCAGGTAGTGAATACAGTGAGAGATCAAAGTGAGAACATGTTTAATAGTTTACCCCTAGACTGATGTTTTGGCCAAACTGATAATGAAAGTGATTATCAATGTACATGGGAAAAGTTATTTTAAAAACAAGCCAGAACATGTAGATGCCTATTTTTAAGCACTCACCTAGTCACCCCCAGACGTTGTGGTTGCTTACCAGAACTGATTATGAAAGTGATTATCAATGAACATGGGAAAAGCTTTTTTAAGGACAATCCAGAACATAGAGATGTCTTCTTTTTTCCTTCCAGGTTTGAACTACTCATTCTGAACTTGTGAAACATGTACCTTAACCACTGAGCCACATTGTTAGTTTTTTTGTTGCTTTTTTAATGGAAAATTAGAATTCCTTTTTCTTGCACCAGTGGTGAAATTTTTTTGGGTGATACCTGAGGGGTCACCCAAGGATCATGTCAGTAAAGTTTCATCAATATTCATTCAGCCTGTTGGCTGGCCATCCAGAGCAGGCACCAACACACACATGCACACACACACACACGAATGCACGAACGAAGGCAGGCAGGCAGGCAGGCAGGCAGGCAGGCAGGCAGGCAGGCAGGCAGGCAGGCAGGCAGGCAGGCAGGCAGGCAGGCAGGCAGGCAGGCAGGCAGGCAGGCAGGCAGGCAGGCAGGCAGGCAGGCAGGCAGGCAGGCAGGCAGGCAGGCAGGCAGGCAGGCAGGCAGGCAGGCAGGCAGGCACGAATGAACTCGAACACACACACACACACAACTTTCACATATATAGATATAGATTGCATTAATTTTTGGTTTGAATATAAAACACAAGTAAGTTTTTTTTTTTTTTTTTTTTTTTTTTTGCAGGTATCAAATGGATTCTGGGATTGGGAAAATGCCATGTCCTTAAACACCAAATAGTCTTTCCGTATGAACCCACTAAATTTATAATCGCTCTCCCAAAGACACTCATAATGTTTGTGAACAGCTTGTACACCAGCTAGCACAGAAAGACGAGGAACAAATCAGACACATATTCTCATAGGAATTACTTATCCTTAAATATCCTGCTAGGCAGAGATTACCTAGCCCTAGCTCTAGCCTAGCTTTAAGAGATGATGGGAATGAGGGAGAGGAGTTTATTCAGTTATTACATAATGAAGATGGGAAAATTTCCTAAAGCTGATATGAGGAATTGGTTGATTAGAAAGGACAAACTAACACAGTACAGGTACACCTACATGCAGAAATACGAATGAAATTAAGCAATGGCTAGGAATGTGCTGGAGAAGATAACATAGGGATAGCTCAGGTCACATTGCTGAGTATAATGGTGGATGAAAATGCTGACATAACCAACAACAAATGGGTTACATTGGAAATCAGAATTGTCTCAGATAATTTCAATGCTTTTAAACTTACCCATGTTGCCACAAAAAAAACAACCCTTCATAAGAATAAATTAGAACTATTAGTATGCAAAAAATGAGGTTATGCTATGATGGGGCTAGCTCAATGGAAAGAACTTAGTCAGGTGTAACTCAGAGAAATAGAAATAAAGAGCCAAGGGCATTATATACCCACTGTTACGACAACAAATATATTTAGCTGCTAACTAGTAATTCATTAACGAATAGCACATTAATTATATTTTATCAGGAGAGATGACCAGATCAGCTAATTTCTTCTTGTGATGATTCATCAGTGTCAAAAAACAACAACAAACAAATAAACACAAGAATAACAAATACACACCCTCCAATCATCTGCAGATGTATTTGATTTTGTGCATATTGATGATACCAACATTGGCCTTCATCAAAATGATGTCATCTTGCTTATCTGTTTCACACAGGCGATCTAAATTGTGTGTTGATAGTCATCATTGTGAGGACACTCTCTTGATCAGTGCTCATTGTGATGCTGCTCTATTGCTTCAGTGCTTTCATGCTGCAAATGCAACTCTTGTGGATGTTGATCATTAAGATGGTGGATATGCACCCTTCTTGTTCATGTTGACATGATAAAATATTCATAAACATGATAAAATATTCATAAACATGATAGATGAGATTAAAAGAAGAAGACTTCCTTGAATTCCCCAGATCTGAGAAGTGTTCTTGGACCAGCTCCTCAGTATGGGCATGTAGAGAAGACAAGCAGAAACAAAACAACTTTATATTGCAGACTAGCAGTGCCAGGGCCAATGTCAACATGAAACATTGTTGAAGCTACCTAAAACACCATTTTTATACCTTGTATTCCATTCAAAATGAAGCAGCTCATAAGTAGGTATACAGCATTTCTTCTGATTTATCAGAAAGGTCAGATTGTTTTGGAGGCATGGTGTAATGCTGTAAGGTAGGTTGCCAACAATTTGTGTGTAATTAGTTTGCATAGTGACAATGAACTAATTTAGCATTAAAAATATAAGGGAAAAAGAAGGAATGAAAGGGGTGGGGGGGGGGGGAAGAAAAAGAAAGGATTGCAGGATTAAAAGAAATGAAGGAAGAGGAAAAATGAAAAGAAAAAAAGGGAGCCCAGACCTGGATTTGAATCCAGAATTCCTTCTGAGTAGACCTGTGCCCTAATCACATTCATTGCACTACAGGGGTGTTGTGTATGAAGCATTTTCAGAGTGCAGAGGCCTATGTTAACCAGATCTTTTTAATTAAAAGGTTGTGGTTATTAAAATGTATTAAACTTTGATATTTTCAATTTATAAATTTTAAATTAAAGCAGTTGGAGCACTCAATTTACTAACATTAAAATTGTAAATCACTTCACATAAATTTGCTGAAGATAGTTTCTCTGTTATATACTACAACTCCTGCAGAAGTTGTTCACAAGATCAAACAAATTCAACTTGACAGCTCAATTCATGAATGAAACATTAAATTTTGCTCCTAAATATGTCTTTATAAAAAGTGATTGACTGAAGGTTGGTTCACTTGAGGCATTAGTAGGAGGCATGACAAATATCAATAAAGCAAATTCAGAAAATTAAAAAAGTAGTTGAAATCACTTTCAAAACTGGCTGGTTTTAAGTTTTTCCTGTTTTTCATGGTTTGGCAATAATTCTCCAATGTCACAAAAGTCAGTGGAATGAAGAGTGACCATCTTTAGGGAAGCTTCTTTATGTCATCTTCTACTTGGTAGATATTAAATTTCATTGTGCACCCTTCATATTGACTAGGGCATTTGCTGAATTCATCAGGCAACTTGGAAACTCCATTTAAAAATAGTTTTCTTTCCAAATTATGTCCCTAGTTAGGGAAGCTAACTTAGCATTAACACATCACTGCAGCATCTTCTAAGAATTTAATTGATCAACAGTGAAGCAAAGTATTTTATTTTCATGTTGACTAGGGCATTTGCTGAATTCATCAGGCAACTTGAAAGCTTTATTTAAAAATATATATTTTTTCCAAATTATTCCTTGGTAAACCATGATTTAGTGGCTAATGAGGATTCTTTGAAAGGGAAAGGTCATTGAGATGGAGAAGGAAGCTAAGCCTGCAACACTTCTTGGGATTTTGAAGACATGTTTTTTTTTCTTCCCTTCCTGCTGTCTAAAGACAGATCAACTGCATATGTACGGGTTACAGACAGAATAACAAGGAATTAGCTGCAACAAAAATAAAGATATATATATTAAAAAAATAATAATAATAATAAATAAATTGATAAATAAAATTAAAAAAAATGAATAGGAATTTTTTTTAAAAAGTGGGGCTGCTCTGGCTGCTGAGCTTCTTATGCCCCATGCACCATGCTTTTTTTAAGTCTTTTTTTGGTATTATTCCATTGGAAGATAAACTACAGTGGAACGAAATCGAGAACACACATTGGGGCCCGCTCATCTGTCCTTTGTAGAGAGATTGTCCTCAATCAGAGGTCTACCCAAGATCAAACATTAAATATCTATTAATATCATTAGTAATAATCTCTTATGTTACTATAGCTAATTGGATCTACTTACTACTTCATGGGTGTACATATAAGGATTATTTCCTTTTACTTAATGAAGGGGGGGAGGTGGGAAGCAACAAAGGCAATGATTAGCAATGAAGAATTAGGAACTTATTAACTGAGTGTTCATGCCCTATTTTATGATTCAACTGGCATGCCCTTCTTGTTTTGTTTTATTTTTTTGAGAAATAATAACAATAGCTCTGTTTTTTTTTTTTTTTTTTTTTTTTTTTTTTTTTTTTTTTTTTTTTTTTTTTTTTTTTTACATAGAGAGATCAACAAGGGATTCTGATGCAAAACTGTGAACAGAATTGCTGATTTTTTGCCTGGAAACAATATACCTAGGCTACCAGCTGTAGGGACTAAAATTCTACATTGTACTTGTATTGTTGCTATTCCATCAGACTCATTCACAGTATAAGATGTGCTGGTGAAACCAACAACAACAGCTACAGAGACACAAATAAAATATAATAATTGTTTTACACCATGCACTATGACAGTGCTGGCATGCGTCATATCAAATTATCATTGAGCATCCATCTTAAAATTTATTATATCTAGCACCTACATCACTTATTATATCTAGCACTTATACTGCTCATTAATTGGTAATAATAGCTCTGAATACAACATCATCACAACTAATATATTATAGATGATGTAAACATGCTATTGAGATCATGGACAATGTGGTTAAGGTCTGAATATAAGCTGTGAACAGAATTGCTGATTTTTTTTTTGTGCTTAGAAACAATATATCTAGGCTACTGGCTGTAGGGACTAAAATCCTACATTGAGATGCAAAAGGAAATGGTGGAGAATCTTCTGGGAGTCATTCACCTCACTTGGCAAATCACGAGCCTCATTTAGCTTCATTTAGCTTCATTTAGCATGTGTATCTTTATTCTTGACTTTTGTTCATTCAATTTCACAAAAACCCTGGGGATTGGTTTCATAAATAGTCTGGGATGTGTCTTTTGTTCCTTCTCAGAGGTCCATTTTCAATTGATTTATTGGAAGCTGCCCCAGCTTTGTCCATTGTTCGGAGATAGCAGGGTCCGTTTTCAGAGGTACCGATCTATTAGCTCTTGTATGGAATCAATCTGTATATTACTGTTTGTCCACTGTAGAGAGGTTGTCCTTATTTCAGAGAGTCCATTTGGGGAGGTTCTACAGTAATGACAAATTTTTAGATTATTTTTTTCCCATGAAAAATAGGATTGAATTTCCTTATCTCCCCCACAGGGTGGGTGTGTGTGTGTGTGTGTGTGTGTGTGTGTGTGTGTGCGCGCGTGCGTGCGTGCGTGCGTGCGTGCGTGCGTGCGTGCGTGCGTGCGTGTGTGTGCGCGCGCATGCATGTGCGTGTGTGCGTGCGTGTGCGTGCATGCATGCGTGTGTGTGTGTGTGTGTGTGGGGGGGGGGGGGGGGGGGAAGAATAGGAGCAACCAAAATTTTTTTTGGCTTAAAACCATCCTCAGTGTGACGAGTGCAAACCGTGAATTTCCATTCCCTACAGGTCCAAGAGTTTAGTTGTTATGCCTAGACACACATACAAATATGCATAAAAACATACACATTTTAAAACAAAAGCATATATATATGATTTTTGAATTCAATCTTCTTTTTTTTCTTTTCGTTACACTATTTTGAAATTCAGATTAAGAAATACATCACATAGAAATACAATATATGGTATCCTAACTAGCTACAATATACCATTTATATTTACTTAGGCTAGTATGCCATATACAAGTCCTATGTAAGTTAATTAACTGCTTATATGAACACTACCTCTATTCTTTAACTACCTGCACTTTCTAAATTGGTATCAGCCTCATTTAGTAAATTCAAGTAAAAGGATCAACACTAATTTAGACTTGGGCTAGGGTAAGTTCAAACTTTGACATCATATGGGGGATGAGTCTATACATGAATAGAAAGAATGACAATTGAGTTTCCAGTGATCCATGCTTGAGTTTCTTCATACCTTCTTTGAATATCTGTACAGCTTTTTCTGCAAGACCATTAGATTCCAGATGATATGGAGGAGTCCTTACATGCTTCACTCCATTCTTCTTCAGAAAGAGTACAAACTCATCACTGGTGAATGCAGCAGCATTATTTGAAACTATCACCTCAAAGAAACCAAGCGATGCCAACAAGTGTCGCAAATACTTAATAGTGGATAATGATGTTGCTGAGTTTGTCATGTGCACTTCATCCATTTGGAATGTGTATTTATCATAACTAAAAACATCTTTCTGAGGAAAGGTCCTGCCTAATCAATGTGAACTCTCATCCAGAGATCATCAGACCATGACCATGGGTGTAGCGGTGCCACTGGAGCTGACGTTCGATTAACCTGATACTTTTCTCATGATTTTACACAACCCTCCATCTCTTTGTTAATGCCAGGCCACCAAACATACCCTCTAGCAAAGTTCTTTATAAGTGCAATCCCAGGGTGGGCTTCATGTAACATTCTCAATAGCTGTGCCCTACCCTTAGGTAGTACCACTACTCACACACCCACCTTCAACACTCAAGTCATACCTCCTCCTTGTATACAGGCAAAATTGTTCCTCCTCACATGGACTTAAAGCAGGCCATCCTGAGAGATTTCACCCCCTACCTCTGGATAAAACTGGATCATTACTAATACAAATAAGAATCTTGCACTTGATACAGGGGATGTAGCAAGGTATTCCAAGAGGTGAATGACTTCTGCAGGTCTGGGTGGATCTTTATTGGAGGTTGGCAGAGGCGGTCTGCTTAAAGCATCTGCATTGGCATTGTCTTTCCCTTCCTTAAACTGAAGAGTGTAGTTGTATACTCCAAGACTAATGCCCACCTCTGAATGCGTCCAGAAGCCATTATTGGTGTGTTTTTTTTTACTCCTGGAAGATGTGTGTGAAAGGCTTATGGTCTGTTTTCAGCTCAAAGTGCCTACCATAGAGGCACTGGTGGTACTTATTAACAACGAATATGATAACTAATGCCTCTTTGTCAAGCTGTGAGTAATTCCGATCTTCTGTGGATAGCGTTCGATATGCAAACCCTACAGGTCTCTCATTACCATTGGCCATTTTATGAGATAGAACAGCTTCTAGCCCATAAAGGATGCATCACATGACAGTATCAGGGGTAAATGATCATCATAATGAACTAGTACTTTGGATGACCTCAACAGACCCCTGACCTTGTCAAATGTCTCCTTCTGGCTTTGACCCCATATCCACTTCTTCTTTTTTTGTAGTAGGTCATACAATGGTGAGAGTGTTGTGGCTAATTTCGGGGAAGAACTTGCTGTAATAATTAACTAATCCAAGAAAAGACCTCAGTTCTGTCACATCATAAGGGAAAAGTGCCTCAGTATTGCCCTAACCTCTGAATCTGACATGTACAGTCCTTCAGCACTAATGTTATGGCCTAAATACTCAACAGAAGTTAAGAGAAATGCATATTTCTCCTTTAACCTCATCCTAGCTTCACTAAGTCTGCATAGAACTTCTGCCAAATTTTAAAGTGGCCTTTCTCTGTGCAACCTGTAACCAAAATATCATCAATGTACACGCACACACACACACACCTGGGATTCTCTAAAGAAGATTCTCCATAACACATTAGAAAATTAACTGTGCTGATGCTACACAAAAAGGCAATCTGTTGTATCTAAACAGACCTTGTGTGTGTTGATTGTGACTAACTGACAGGACTCCTCATTGAGAAGTACTTGCTGGTACTTTGCTGCTCTATTTATCATGACTTTGTAATAGCCACAAATGTGAACACTCTGCTGCTGGAGGCACTCCAAATCTACTTATATCTTTGACCACAAGAAAAAAGGGAATGCTATGGCTTTGCAAAACTTCAGTGTAGCATTACGTTTGACATATACATTAGCCGTTACTTTCTTTACCATCCCAAGCTCATTCTGAAAAACTATGCTGTACTTATCCAATACATCATACAGTGTGCAATTACTATTCACCTTGCATCTCTGTTGCCAATCCAACTTCATCTCTGCTAACCAGTTCCTCCTGAGCAATTTTTTTCTCTCTCTGTGAATAAGACTTATCTTCTCCATAGTCTTGAAGGCGTCTAGCATCTTCTCTGCAGTTTCTGCAGCTAAAGCAATATCTAAAGCTTTAGTGTATGTAAGCTCTGCTTCCTGTGGTAGATGTCACTGCACACGCTTATTCAAAATACCACAAACAGTGCTATCACCAACATGTTATTCGGGAATCACCATAGTCACAGTGTTCAGCTATTTTTCTAAGAGCTGCCACAAATGTAACTACTTTTTCTCCCTCCTTCTGACATCCGATATTAAACTATGTTCTCTTTATGATGGGGGATGGATTAGGGTTGAAATGTACCTTCACCCTGGCTTCAATTTTATCAAAAGTAAAATCTTTTGTAGTACCTGGTATGTTAGTGTCTTTATCAAGTAGTAGGTGGATGCTCCAACTCAATTAAACATTGAAAAGAATGGCCCTCCGCTTTGGGACATTATCAATATCATTTGCAATGAAATAATTTTCTAGCCTCTGGTACTGGTCCTTCTCACTCCAGTGACTCCTCTCTGTCTGAGTGAATGGAATCCTCGTATCCAATTTGTGAGCTTGTAGCGTTTGGAGACAACTGTCACCCAATAAGAAATAAATAAAATGGCCAAACATTTATTAAGACTCAGAGACAATCACAGAACGAATGACAACTAACAAATCTGGGAAAACAGTCTAACTGTGACAAGACAAGACAAGTTCACTTCTAAAAAGGGCCCCTTGGGATGATTATACTAAATCATATGATGTTTCAACTGAATGATACCAAAATTGCACACAGATATAATTAGGCCGAGCAAGAAATCAAATAGTAATTAATAACAAACATTTTAAACCTCATGATAACATGACTGGAGTGATTTGCTGCCTGACCAAAGATGTAGCCTGGAATTTTTTTTTTATCAATGAGGCACTGGGTTCATGACTCTAAACACACATTGGGCATTGTGGCACTTTAAAGAAAAATCATCAACTCAATGAATCAGCCTTCTAAGGAGAGGTGAGTAGGAATTTGTGATAGTATATTCAGTCAGGATAATTTGACATAATAAAAATATATACTTACCCCAATTGGAAGGATTGTAATTTTTTTCAAGGAAATGCAAATGTATTTCCTAGAAATTATAAATCCCCTACCACCCACCACAAGTAATGAGTGGTAGAAATATATATATACTTACCCAGATAGAAAGGATCATAAGTTTCCTTTCAAGGAAATGCAGAAATGTTTCCTTTCAAGGAAATGCAGAAATGTTTCTTTAAAATTACAAATCCCCACCCCTACTAAAAGTAGAGGGTGGGGATTGGACAGAAACATTCCAATATTTTTAGGCTTTATTTTGTATGGATATATATTTTGCCACTTTTGAGGGAGAAAGAAGCATGCTGTGGAAACCAAACTTGGAGGGCTTAATCAGGAATCAATGAGAAGAGCTATGCCAATTTTTAGTTTCCTGAGGTTTCTTTCATGATGTGCCCCTATTTTGGTGTTATTATTTCTTCTTGGGGTATGCAAAAATTGTGTGCAAATTCATGTACAAATTTAGTGTACAAATTTTTTGTGTACATTTTTTGACCCAAATCTCACTCCACTCTGTCAGCCCCATTGGGGCTTCCCTCCCCTTGTCTGTAGAACCCCCCCCCCCCCCCCCCCCCCTTCTTCTCACCTGGATCCATAGTTAATAAGGTGTATTTTGTTAATTGGGAGGTATTGCTGCAGCTGTAGAATTTGTTATTTGCTTTTGTGCTTTCTGGTATTTGCTCTGTGTGTGTGTGTGTGTGGGGGGTGGGGGGGTGGGGGGGAATTCATTGCTGAATTGCCCCCCTCTCCCCTGGATCCACCACTGATAAAGGTTCATTCTGGGGTACTTGGTAAGGTGGCAAAAGTAAATATTAATTTAGCATATACATATTTCAGTCCAGCATTTAGATTAAAGGCTTATCCACACTGCACAAAAACTGATTCAAATAAATTTGAATGCAATTCCCCTCTCCCCCAATTTTTATTTGTACCCAACATGAATATATTAGAATCTTATTATTCACACCCGCACAGGTTTAATCCTTGCTAGGAAAACTTATTCTAAATTCCAGCTTTAACTTGAAAATAATTTATGGGAGATGGAGTTAGTTGTTGGTGTTCTCAGACCTGCCAATCTCAGACTTTCAGGTATCGGGAGATTTTTAAAAATCCCCCCCCCCCCCCCCCCAAAAAAAAAACAACCAAAAAACAACTGAAGAACTAAATATGTGGAGATATTTTTTCAGCCAGGAACATTTAGTCCATGGATAGAACTGGTTCCTCCAACCAAGCTCATTCTTTCTTCAGATCTGACCATCAACTCTCCTCTCTCTTCAACTTTTTTGTGTACCATTATTCCTCATTTGGCCATGCATAGCACACTTTATTCTTGGTTCATATGGTTAATTATATTTGTTTTTCAATTTTTCTCAGAGAATAACAATTGTGATTGTACCACCAATACGCAACCATCTATCCACTCTAGAAAACATGGAACAGGAACATATATTTCACTAACCCAACCAAAATAATAGATCTTCTAACTATAACAACACTAGGTGTGTTCATATAACTAGCAGCATATACCCAGCGTCACCCAGCTGATGTCAACATAAAATATTATAGAAGCCACTCAAATTTCTGCCTGGTTGGCCCTTTGATTAGCTTTTGGCAGCCCAAACAACTTCCTGTGGGTGTGGCTAGTACCAAACCACATACATTGCCACACCCACATAAATGCTCACCCTGCTACCTGGACACCAATGCCCAATTTCAGCCTGATTAGTCCATAAATGAGTTTTTGGCATGCATAATGATGTCCTATGGGTGTGGTAATGGCCAAACCACACACTTTGACACACGCACATGTGATAAGCAATGCTCACCCAAATACTTGTATGTCTCCTTCCAATCTCAGTATGTTTGGTCGTTTCATTAGCTTTTAATAGCCCAAATAACTTCCAGTGGGTGTGGCTGAGGCCAGACCACACCTATATTTTGTTAATAATACTTTCCCAGGTACTCGGAGACCACATGCTAAATTTTTGCCTGGCAGGTCTCTGATTAACTTTTTTCAGTCAAAATAATTACAAAAGCACACGTGTTTAATAACACTCACCCAGGTTCTTGGAGAGTACATGCCGAATTTTTGCCTTTTTAGTCGAAGTGTTCAGCCATGATGCACAGACACACATACTTATGAACCAAAAAAAAAAAATAAGCATGTTCGTAGAACTCCTTTGGTCCAAATGCTATTCAAAAGTTCTTTTTTTTGTGGCACTTTTTCTCTTTATACACCAATAGGAAGAGATGTAGCCAGGAGGGATTCCACCCTTGTTACTCCCAAAGTTAAGTGTGCATGTGTACCATGTAGTAAGTCTGTCGCTCCAAGGGTTTGTCTGGCCTTTTTTGGAGCCTGACATGAAAACAGAAATGGGTGTGGTCATATACATTTACTTAAAACATTCTCCAAATTATATTGATTCCAAATATATATGGGTTCATTGGTCTAACTCCTAAGGTTCAAGTGTTTTTACTGAAATACCATTTTTGACATTTTTAGCCATATACTGGGAAAGGAAGAGGTATGGCCAGGTGGGACCAAGCACATATTATTCCCAGAATGAAGTTATATGTGCATACCAAGTTTTAGATCTGCAGCTGAGCAGGGAATTTTGTGGCAAAAATACCAATTTTGTCTTTTCTCATTATCATGTTAACCATTTTTTCCGTATTTTTTTAGCTCGTGTTTTAAGTTGGGTCAAACCCCCCCTTTTCTCCCCAAACTGCAGCTGAGCAAGGAATTTATTAGCAAAAATACCAATTTTGGCTTTTCTCATTATCATGTTAACCATTTTTTCCTTATTTTTTTAGCTCGAGTTTTAAGTTGGGTCAAATCCCCCTCCCCCCCTTCCTCCCCAAACACACTTTCTAAATATCAATTTTTAACTCATTATAATAAGGGATTATTATTTACTTTCTTGTATTTCTATGTCTGTCCCTGAGTGTGTTCATGGGTAAAGGGTTAAAAACTAATACCTTGTTTTTAAATGGTGTATAGAAAAGCAACACACAAAAAGGGTCTGGTGGTATACCACTAAGAAAAGTAAAGTAGGAACTGTGAAGATAACTCTTTCACCAGCACAGAATAATTCTGTGTAATAATCACCAATAATTACTGTGAAATTTCAGAAAACTAGAGATGAACTGGCGTCTATCAATATATTGTGCTGAACAATAAGGTTTTTGAAAATTTCTCCCCCAAAAGTATAAATTTCAAATGTGGCAATGGTTTTAATTTAATAAGTACCAACTTTAACCTCCCATGTTAATTCATTACATTAAATAGCCGTCTTATTTTTCAGGCAGACCGTGTGCATAGCATAAGGTGAAAGATCAGGATGTCTTAATAGGTTATTAATTCGTGGTCTTGGTCTAAATTGTGAAGTGGTCTTAATTGTGAATTGAAAATGCTTTATATTTTTATCTTACTATAATTCTCAATTTGTTTGTTAAATTGTTTGTTTGTTCTACACCTGGATTATTCTGCTTAAGGTGTCAAATTTTTAGGGCTTGATGGGAGTCACCCTGGTGAAGATCAGTTTGTTCGCTAACTCTTCCCAGATGATAGGGCCTAAAGGGCTCAAATATGCAGGGTTAATGAGAGTCACCTTGGGTGGTTATAAGGAAGTTTGGTGAAGATCAGAGTAAGTCCTGTCCGTGAGGCTATTTCCCACCTCCCCCCCCCCCCCCCCCAAAACATTTCCTGGTTGTGGTTACAACTCTATGCCTGAGTAAACCTACCCACTTACTACAGTTGTATAAACACACACGTCAGCAAAATTGTGCCCAAACCACTTTCAGTTCTACTTCTTTTTAGTTTTGTAGGACCAATAATCTGGGATGAGAGAGCAAACAACATATCTACAAATATATGAAGAGGTGTCCATTATCCCATCCACACAGGATGGGTGCTATGCTAAAATATCTTTTTGGGGGGGGGGGGGTGAGGGCGGCGGTGGTTATGTGGTGTGAATGGTGAGGTGGTCTTGTTTGTAGGGTGGTCTTTAAGTGAGGTTCTACTCTATGTATATTTGGATAAAAGAAAAAAAAGACAACAACCATAGCTATATATTTATATAATACCTTTAATACCAACAAATTAACTGACACTTAGTGTAGGAGTGAGTTCACTTGCAGTAAATCTTAGTTTTACCTTCCTTTTTTAAGGTGAAGGATAACTCTAAAGAGGCATTCAATATATACATAAAAGTTAGGGAATCACTCCAAATCATACCTCATTGAAAATATTGGGAAAGTTAAAGAATACCATGCAGGTGAAAAAAAAACCCACTGGTGGTCATGAATTTTTAGTACTTCATCCAACTCACAATTTCTTTTCACAATTCACAGTGACAATGGGATTCACAATCAAAACAGTTGGTAAGTGTTTTTTTTTCATAGTAAGCATACATTAAATTGAATATAATATGTTTTTCAAAATTGTCTCCACTAAACACTCATATGGTAATATTGGTGTCCTAAAATCAGGTTAAATATTTTTGCAAAATAATTCTACAAAATAAATGTAATTATGATATAAACTTTGAGTCAAATTATAAACGATAAACAAATTGTGAAAGTAAGATAAACTCTACTTAGTAAAGAGAATTGTTTATTCAAGCAGCTCCAGCATTGCAGTTGTCTTCATTGAATAATCCAAACAGGTAATTCTCTTCAGAATAAGCCCCCTCCACTCGGTAATCCTTGTATATGCTTGCAATAACAGGATCGTTAGGATTGCTAATTTCAAATATTTGACCAGCTTGCCTGTTTCCAACATAGAGGCAAGGCTCTTGAGTGTGATCCCAGGTGGATCCAGACAGATAGCCTGTGTAGCTACGTTATGAACCACCAGCGTTTAAAGTGACAACATATGTGCCTGAAGCTTCACTTTCATCATCCATCATGCCAGTGAAAGGTCTGATATCCACAGGGAAATACCAAAATTGTCCTACAGAAAGGAAATAGTGGTAAAATAATTGTTGATATATATATTGTATATATATGCATACACAAATAAAATAATATATTTGTAATAATTACCATCAATTTAAAAAAAAGAAAAGAAAAGGTAATAACAATTTGCTGTTGATCTTCTAATCTTAGGAGAACCCCCAACTTCACTCAGATGACTCTACCAGTATAACGAGGGAATACGACTCCTTGGTTAATTGCTAAGTTGTGACTAATCAGTGTCCACTACTTTTTATGTGTATGTCTGATTATAATGATTAGTATCAGTGATTGTATTGTGTTTGTGTGACTATGTAGCTATTTGTAAGTATTGTGTACAGTTATCATAGCACACAGTCATTCACATTACTGGGCTGAGGACTGGCATCCTACATCAGGAACCAGTTCTGAACCTTGTAGTTCGGCAAATGGACAAAACCAGAAGTACCTTCATATTAGTAATATTCAACTACATTATCTTTCAGCCTCATTAGGGTAGATATTCTGGGGTTGATCAATAACACAATTATCAATTAATTTTTCCTTTCATTTTTATTTTGTTTAAAGGATGGGGGTTGCTGAAGAAACGGGACTTTAGTATGGCACCTTTCTCAGATTCCCATTGGTAGCCATTAAATAATTACAAATTAACTTCCATGCTAGTAAAATTTGCCACTGCTACCACTCTTCCCATGAGTGGGCGACAAGAAATTTAACCACACAAATAACCTTTGTAGGCACAATAAAAAATGAAAGAAAAAGTATGAGTGATGAGGATGAACTCAGACTGTCTCTTCATAGGATGTGTATCACTTCCACTCAAGCTTTGTTTACAACCCTCCATAATTCATTAGGTGTGTTGAAAATTTCGTTAAGAATATTTATTCAATGACTATCTAATTCTAAATTATATACTGCAAGTGCATACAAATTACCTAAAAGTCCATGAGCGTGCCGGTGACCAAAGTTGAGACCTCTCATTACCACAAACTTGATCATATCTCCAATAATGTCAGTTCCTGGCATGTACGGATTGTCCAAAGTACGTTGCTCACAGAATACCCACATAATGAGGGTTAATTCAGTGCAGTTGGGAACAGAAATACGAACACGATCTGCATATCTCCTAACACTTATTCCTCCTGACCAGTATCTCCCAATGATGGGAAGTGGTGCACCATTCACAGTAGCAGCACATTCATTCACATCCACACCAATATTCACACATTGGCCGGCATTGTCAGTTGCTCTCACACCGATGTTGTGTATCACATTCAAACTTTCGCTGAGGGAGACGTAACAGCTGTTGACAGATGCACACTCATCAGTGACCAAGTTGAACCACTGTCCAGAATCACCATGGATTTCATAGCAGAGAGAGAGACTGTCCAAGTTCAGAGAACTTAATTGCTCATTCGAGACCAGAATTGGCAAAGTATAGAGAGAATCTCTGAAAACAGTGTCACTCACTTCAACTGTTGAACCTGGTGGGAAATGGAGATCACAATTAAACATTTAGTTACGATAATAATAAGCCTCGTAGAACATAACTCTAATCCTAATCCATTCAAATACGTACTGTGATATTATTGCTCTTCACAAATGCACTGATCCCATTACATGTTTAATGACTAGTAATATATTATTGTACCTGAAATGGTTACAGTGGCCATGTCTGTTTCTGTATTTGTGTGTATAGTGAAATGACATTCAAGTAGAATATTTTATATATTAAATCCTATATCGAACATTCGTTGAACCATCATTCATTAGGGATTAATAGCAGCTATTTCTGACTATAATTGAGCTTTTGTGTGTGTGTGTGTGTGTGTGTGTGTGTGTGTGTGCGCGTGCGTGCGTGCGTGCGTGCGTGCGTGCATGCGTGTGTGCGTGCGTGCGTGCGTGCGTGCGTGTGTGTGTGCGTGCGTGTGTGAGTGCGTGCGTGCATGTTTGTGTGTGCATGCTTGCATGCATGCATGTCCTGGAGTTGGAGTAAAGAATGACTAAGGGGTTAAATTGAGAATTATAGTTGTAAACAGTCCAATTTTGGCGGTATGTATCTTTGTGGAGAATATTGCTAGCTACTTATTTTCACTAAATATAGTTGATGTGATCCATATTAAAATATCATTATCTCCCCCCCCCCCCCTCACTTCCTCCCACCTACAGTCCTAACTATGTGAAGGATGAGTGATCAGAACAACCCCTGTCAGTCACCCCAAGTGAATTTGTATGAGTCCGGCATAATACTTCAGTGAGCACAGTTTACAATATCAGCCATCAGAAGAGGCTACATCCAGTGTGGCCAAGCAAAGAAACCGACAATATAATATTTGGAGTATACCTTATGAGAAAGAAAGTATTGGACAGAGGGGAAGAGGAGGACACGTAAAACAGCTTGTAGAAAGGTATGCCATTAACAGGGAACAAGTGTTCAGTCCACCCACACAGAGGAAAGTTTTGAAAAGTAGCTTAACTGAAGGTCTAAAGAAAGGTCTAACAAAGGTTATCCAGACATCTTCCCATGTCCATTAGTGAAGAATATATCGATCAACACTGTAGAAGAAGATGAGACAATCGTGTCAGCTGACAGTAATGAAAGTATGACTGAAAAATTGAGCAAAATAACCTCTATGAGTGAAGAAGAAGTGGGATGTGGTGTTCAAACATCCCCAGGGGTGGATACCAAGGTATCCTTTGAAATGCAGCTTTTAGGGTTGGAATACCGAAATGGGAAATTAATTAGATAGAGCATAGAAATGAGTTCAGACAGTGTTAATTTACCAGTGAGTGATGAAGTGGAGAGAAAGGAAGATGGCAGGAGAGAGTGTTATTGGTCCAGAGAACACAAGACCTGAGGGATTGGATGGAGAGAAGAAGTTTGGCTTGATATCTCTCCTTGGAAATGTTGGAAATGTTGGAACTGCGGAGTTGCATTCAGCTCCTCAAGAGGTGACCGTACCAAACATAAATTTGCAATGCACTGAAACCAACTTTGTATGACCCAATGTTGTCACTCACACAGACAGATCTGTGCATCCCAAACCCAAACCAATAACCTCTTGGCCTGCGTCCAAAGTTGATATCCCTCAAGCTACAGTATCAGCAAGTGAGAAAGAACATCATGGTTCAGGAAAACCTTTTGTCAGTCAAGGATTTTCAGTTTGTGGAATGTCTGATACAAATATCAGAAGTTCTCAACTGAGTCCTCAACCATTATCAACCCCAGTGCTACTCTTGGAATGTTTTCTCCCAAAAGAACTGCCAAAGGATTCCCTCCAATCGAAAGTGGAAAACTGCTGAAGTTAGCAGTGGTTTCAGGGAGCAGTGATATTGGTGTCCAGAATCCCACAACCACAGGTAATCCAGTGTCAGCTACCGCTGATGTACATGTTAGTGCTGACTCCACATACTTTGGAAACCAAGTTGTAAATAACAGGGGTGATCATCCGGCATCAATGCAGCTGTCATACCAATTTCAACAACATCTTCGGTTACCACCGCCACTACGTTATATGGGTGGTTGGCCTGCACCAATTCAGCAGTCATTACAGACACCAGTAGGTCTTCCAGGTCCTATGCCCCCACTCCGTTGTCTCCTGCAGAGAAGAACTGAAGGCACTCCACATGCTGTGCTCCATGCGCCAGGTGTGCTGTCTTCACCAAGCATGTGTCCTCCATATAGTGGTAGTTTCCTCTTCACTTTACTTTGCTGCCAGAAAGTGCTTCTGTAGGGGCAGTTTTGTCAGAAAATGAGCATGCCAAGTTTGGTGACCTAGTTTCTGACATTATTTCTTTGTTAGATGACGTGCCTAATAAAACGGCATGTAGCACTGCTGTGGGACAAACTGGGAGTGAACAAGGTGTGGGCAATCTCGCTGGAGAGCCTGGCCAGAAAGCTGATCATTCACTTTGAAGAGAACAGGGCACAAGTGATGTTTGTGAAGAACAGAGAAAAATGAGCATGGGTTCTGATTTACATGGGAAAAATGGTTCCATTAATGCAGATGATGTTACAGGATTAAAATTTGAGGGTTGTAGTTCTTCTGTGAGACCAATGAAAGAGACTCAATCAATTCCTGTGTGCCTAGATGAGGTGGAAAGAGCAAATGCGGATGGAGTAAAGACAGCATTCCCACCTGCTGTGAGTGAACCTGTGCAAGTCAAACCTGTGGAGGTAGTGGGTGAGGGAGGAGTTACAACGGCAGCTGAAGAGGGAGGAATGGGCAGTGAGGGCCTGGACCACTTGAGCATGGTTGAAGAAGTTGATGTTGCATTGGCTAGTCCTTTGGTGTGTGAAGGAAGTATTGACAAGGAAGAGGATGTGGAATGGGGAGGAAGTGGTGGAGATTTGAGGTTGCATAAGGGGAGATGTCTGGTGGAAGGGGAGAAAGCCAGTGTTAGTGGTGACATTGGAGTAAAGGATAGGGCTGCAGAAGGTGTGAATGAAGAGTGTGCACGTATTGAGAAGGTGATAGATGAAAATGTTTCAGTTGATAATGGTGATAAGAAGATTGATGAAGAAAAACCTAAGGTCAGGAAGTCCAGGAGAGTCTGGTCAACCTGTTCTACCAAAACTCTCAGATCAAGCAGCAAAGCAGCTGGGCATCACAGTGAAGGAAAGCCTACCATCTCACCTCCCAAACAGTTGTTTCCATTGGTTGATGAAACGCCCACTTCAGTGCAGACAGAGGTGAAGGTGTTGCCTGCTGAAAGCTGTACACTCTTAGGTTCAACTACAGCCGCTGCTGTTGTGGAGTCTAAACAAACAATTGCTGAACTCAAAACCACCAATAGCTGAGCCCAAAACCTCTGTGGATGAACCCACAGCACTAAAAACAATCCAAACAGAAAAGTTGGTACCAGTGTTTTCAAAGACAAACCAAAATAGCACAATCACTATACCTGATTCAGCAGTAATGTGGACCAGAAATGGTAATCATTGACGAAAGCTTAGATCACAATCTGTGGAAGGCAAGGAGTCCAAGGTTATGTTGCCTGCCAAGAAGCCTCGAATGGATGAAAGGGAGCTAAACCTAGAAATTCTAGGATAAAAACAGAATCTGGAGAATCTGTGTAAAGAAATTTGACTGTTTGTAAGGTTACCATTGTGAGCACAGTGGAGGAGAAGGGTGGACTTGTGATATAGAAGAGAAAATTCTGTCGTACAATCCCGAGGTGAAAGTTTTGGAGCCCTCTGCTGCACCTGCAAATGTTGACCAACCAGCCACCAGGCCCAATGATTTGGGAGACGTCACCCCTGCAGCTGTTTAGACAAACGAACAGCAGCAACTGGAGCCAGTTCTTCCTCCTCTTCTACCATTGTTTCCTGTGTGGAGAGGTAAGTGTGTTAAGGGAGGGATGGGTCGATGGGTGGTTGGTGGTGCATGACAGATATATTCTTAAAATCAGCCCAACGTTGGTAACTTTGAAACTTTTCCATGTTCTCTTAATCTTCAGTAGTTTTTTTTCCTAGTCTTAAAGGAATCTTAATAATCATTTGTTGTACACAATTTCCCTTTAATATTTGTGCCCACTTCTCACCTTTGATACTAGCTACTTATCATACCTAACCCACCAGTGACTTTTCTTGTACTCCATTGCATCTGTGTGACAAATTCTATTTGTTTTGAATGAGTCAACTTCTGTTTGATGTTTACAATGAAGTAGATGTTTTTTTTTGTTGCAGAATTTGATTTAAAGTTTACTCAGGAAATATCATTGACTACATCAGTTCTAGGATGTTTGTCTGAGCTGCCGCATTTTGTTTGAATTATAAACGTTCATTAACCAGATTGAAAAGGATTTTAACTCTTCTTTTCTGTAAAATAAGTCATTTCTTGGCATGATGATTTAAGCAAAAAAAAGAAAATTTATGCTTGTTGATTTTTCTGTAGAGAAAGGTGTTTTATTGTATAATAAGCAATTTTTGTACAATCTTTCGCACACCCACACAATAAATCATTCACTCATGTACGCACTCACTCACTCACTCACTCACTCACTCACTCACTCACTCACTCACTCACTCACTCACTCACTCACTCACTCACTCACTCACTCACTCACTCACTCACTCACTCACTCACTCACTCACTCACTCACTCACTCACTCACTCACTCACTCACTCACTCACTCACTCACTCACTCACTCACTCACTCACCCACTCATTCACTCACCCATCAACTCATACTCTCACACACTCACCCACCCACTATTCTATCACAAACCCACTCACTCTCTCAATCACTCACTCACACAGACACTCCTCCCTCCCTGCCTCCCACCCTCCCTCACCACTCACCCACCCAACTAAATCACTCACTCGCTCACTCGCTCACTCATTAACATGCTGTCCTTCCTTTTATATTTGAATAGGTATGACCCCAGTTAAGAAGCTCAGACTCCTCAACTACAATCTGAAGGCATCTCTCATCACTGATAGAGCGGTAAGTGGCAACATAGTTACATGCAATGAGAAATAAAGGAGAGTTGATCTGATCTGAATATCTCTAATGATAAATGTGGTTTATGCTTATTTTTCAACCCCCCCCCCCCTCCTGCCACCTTTGAAATTTATGGAGGATCTTTAAGGCCATAATTGGGCTTCAACTGCAAACACTCATAAATTTAGAACATACTCTATAGTAGTGATTTTATGCTCGAAAGCTGGATTTCACAGTCTGATTTAATAACAAAAAAATAGTATGAAGGATGGGAAAGAGAGTGAGGTGTATTGACGTGAGTATAAAAGTGTTTGATGTGGGAAGTTGGTTTCCCAACAATATTGACTCAATTGTTAATATTTCAATCAACTATGAAGTGCTTTTATGCAACTAAACTCTTCTCATAGTGGAGCAGTGGGGATATTATTTCTCACCACTCTCACCTTCATTAGTGGTGTTTCTGTTCCCTGCTGTATAATGACAGTTTACGCCATCAATTTATATTCCCTCCCCCCTCCCCACCCCTCCATACACACAGATATACATCCTGAACCAACGTAGATGAAAATATATTAATGTATGCCTCATGCGATAATATTGTGTCAATGTCCATTTCCTTGTACTATTGATAAAATATCTTTTCCTAGAACAACGTCTTTTTTTATAGTTGCTGTTGCTAGTGTGAATAGGTATCCCTTAATAAAGGAAATCCATGATCTCATGGCGGACATGTACCCACGCCCTGATCCTGTGGTGCAGCACATTAGACGAAAGTTACTGGGAATGTATCGTAAAACCAAAGTGAGTTGCATGTGTTTATCTTACTGTTGACCTCTTCCTTCCCGATAATTTTTTTATCCAAAACATTCCCTGGTCCACACTTCAAAGATCCCATATCATTTTCACCTAGGGTTGGACTAGTTAGAAAACCTACCCCCCCCCCCCCCACTAAGTTGGTCACCCGGTTGAATTGTAAAGAATGACAGAGGAATTTAATGAGTGATTAGTATTAATATTACATATTTATTGAAGACTGTGTAATTCTTTTGTAGGTGATGAAGTAACTGTATCCCCAGAAAATGCAGTGGAAGGTGTGGCTCTTGTTGCAGAAGGGTTTGTCCCTGATGATTCGGACCCTAAGATGACCTAACAATGATATCAGATAATTCTGTCTTAATTAATGTTAACTTGTAACATGACAATGCTCTTACTTATGTATTAATGTTTTGATTGTTTCTGATGTGATAATTGCTTCTAATAATGAGCAACAGTATTAGTGTTACAAAATTTATCTTCGAAGTTCTATTTTGAGACGATAAATAGGGAAAAAAAAATGATCTAGGGTTTTCCCTAAATAAGTATGGAAGCAAGAAAAAACCTACCTAAAAAAATATTGGAACAAGCCATGAATACTCAATCATTACATGCCTAATTCTACATCCCTAAATCACTGCCACCACACCTTACAGCTTGATATTTTTGTGCTCCCATTATGGTGGTGAGGGAGTCACCTATTTTCTTTCCACACTATTTGAGTACCCCATTCTCTTCATTGTGACTGGGTGGAATATTAGAGGTATATCAGAGTTATTTATTTCTTTTGTCTTCATTGTCTATGAGTTACTCTATTGGTGTGTATATATATATATAATATATATATATATATATATATATATATATATATATTCAAAGCAGGTGCATGTAGCAATGTTGGCAACAGCATATCTATGTATAAAACTAGCTCTAATACTACTGCTGATATGATAGCTTCATAGCTTGTGTCTATTCTTAAAGTTTATGCTACTGCTCTGGCTTTATTATATAAGGATGTCACACTTTTTTGTCAGCTTGCCTCCCCTTACTACATGTCATCCTCATTCAGTAGTGACAGCATTTCGTATCCTCCAAAGCAGTGCCACTTGGTGGACATGTTTGTCCACTCCAATTTGTTTGTATTTGGTTATATTATGATCCAAGATCCTGGTGACAGAATAAGCATAGAATCTCTTGTATGTTGGCTATAGATGTAGTGTTAGATCATGCTCACAGCATTGAAATTAGTGAAGTGCTTGGACTAGACTCTTGTCCTGTGGTGAGATTTCTTTTCTGAGCATGTAGTTTTATGTAGTCAAATTTGATTGGTGGTGGTATTTATGCCATTTTGTGTTTGGCCAGGGAAGCTAGAATGTTCTCATCATTATCAAGACCCTGAATATCACCACTTCTAAACATCCCTTCTGATTCATCATGTCTTTTTTTGACGCATCTGGCCACTGATGTGGCTCTAATTTGACTTCTTGGCATAATATGCAGATATGCCAGTTGAGTTTTGCAAGAGGTTTTGGGGTGACTACATCATTCATATCATCAAGTGTGAACTCTTCTGACATGGCTTTTGTTCCCTTCTGAAATACTAGTCTACACCTTAAGATCTACACTAATCAAAGGATGGTAAGATAAGGAAAAAGATATCTTGAGGTGGTACTCATGTTGGTCTACCTAGAAAGACACACAGAAATGTTCAGGTGTAAACGCTGATAAAAGATTATCGAATATCATCTATTTGCTCAACTTCCTGTTTTTGTAATATGGTAATATTAATATATCTGCTCCTGCCACATTATCATGTGACATTCTAGGTAGCTACTAGCTATCATGGTACAAACTTAATAGAAATAGGTATGTAGTTTGTTTAATAATGATATTAAGATAAAGTATTGAATTTCGGTTAGCACCCACTCAAGTCCGGTTCCAGATTTGAAAGTAGTCATATGCAACTGCTTTATATCTGTACCAAATTTGGTGCTGTCATAATAAAACACATAATTGTCAAACAAATTTGATGCTAAGCTACTGCACTATAATGTCTGCACCATGTGATAACATTGTGTGAATGCCCATTTCCTTGATTTAAGAATAAAATATGTTCTCCTAGAACAATGTCTTTTTTTTTTTAAAGTTGCTGTTGCTAATGTGACTTGTAACGTGAGTAAATAGCCTTTTATATCCATCCAGGTGGTGGAGTATCATTTAAATGTTGACGTTATGAATGAAACAAAGGAAATCCATGATCTCATGGCAGACATGTACCCACCCCCTGACCTGTGGTGCAGCCCATTAGACAAAAGTTACAGGGAATGTATCATAAAGCCAAAGTGAGTTGTATATGTGTTTATCTTACTCTTGACCTATGGATTAAATAAAGATAACCTGATTCCAAGAGATAAATTTGTGTAGCCAGAGAGTAATAACTTTAAATCACTAAAGTTACTTGGAAGGAAACCTGGTCTTCCTAAGACCTCTCAGAAAGCAGTGACAAGTTCAAGTGACAGAAATAAAGCATCAACTTCAGTAACTGCTAGTGTTGCAAAGGGTAAAAGTCAACCCCAAATGAGAATTAGCAAGGTGATATCATCGTTTAATTCAAGTTTGTCTGGAGATAATGGAACTGAGAGAGATGGTCAGTAGCAGACATGGTTGGTCAGAATTCTTTGGCTAAGCTACTGAGCGCCCTAATGCCAGGAAACTTGTTGAAGGAAAGGCCGAAGATACAAAGGGTGTTCGTATGAAGAATGTGGCCTCTCCAATTAAGAGTGAGCCAGTGACTATTGACATTTTGTGCATTCAAAAAAATTAATGTTAATTCATTTGGCATGCAGAAACACATGTCGACCTACTTCTTGACTGTAATATAAGTCGTACTAACTAAAGTACACTTATTTGCACAGGCAGCAATATGAATAAATTTTGATTCAGTAATCTTATGCCATGTTTTTTTTTGTTTTTTTTTGCACTGCACATGTGAATTGGTTAATTATTCCATCCCCCTCCCCTCCCCGATTTTTTTTTTTGGCCCAATACATTTTCTAGTCCACATATTGATATCATTTACACCCACGAGTCTACTGGACTAGTCTATCCCTCCCCCCCCCCCCCCCCCAAAAAAAAATACCCAACAACAAAATATCCAAAAAATTAAAAAACAAACAAACAAACAAAAAATTCCTTGGCCAACCTTATAGCCAACCCACTGTGTCTCGAGTTATAACTCCATTTCACAGATATAGATATGTTCACATATGCCTCCGCAAATTGAGCTTCAATTTTTTCTTAAAAATATCGTTCCCTTTTGAAGTGATAAATTAAATATGTAACTCAGTTGAAAAGATAGAAAGTGCAGAAGATCCCCTTTTCAGAAATAAAGAAGTGATTGGTGTTATTATTTTATATTTATTAAATACTTTGTGTAATTCTTTTGTAGGTAATTAAGTAACCGTATCCTCTGAAAATGCAGTAGAAGGTGTGGCTGTTGTTGCAGAAGGGTTAGTCACTGATGATTCGAACCCTAAGATGACCAAACGAGGTGATCAGATAGTTCTCTCTTAATTAATTTTAACTTCTAAACAGACAAACACTTATTCATTTATTAAAGTTTTGTTTGTTGCTTATGTGATAATTGTTTCTAATAATGATCAAAAGTATTTGGTTATACAATTCATCTTCAAAGCATTATTTAGAGATGATAATCATGCATTGTGCTTTTAGATATCTGCTAAATACTTGTCATCCTTTGTAGTATTGATGAATTACATTTGTATATCAAATAATATTTTATAGCTAGCTAACTGTTACTTCTTTCTGCTTTTGACAGTGAGTCTCTCTGAGGCTCTACACTGCTTACAGTGAGTCTTTCTGAAACTCTACACTGCTTACAGTGAGTCTCTCTCTCTCTCTGAAGCTCTACACTACCAACAGCAGCTTCTACTACTACTACTACTACTACTACTACTTCTACTACTACTACTACTACTACTACTACTACTAGAATCACATTAAAAAAAAAAGAAGATATCTGAAAGTGTGCAAATACTAAAGGAATAGTGGACAAAGATATTTCCTATCCAGTTTGCAAGAACAGTGGCAATTGGAATGGAGCTGCCTTGGTAAGAAGCTTGATTGTTTTTGCAGCCTTATGAATACCTTCCTCAGGATTTTGGAGGTATTCTTTTCCATTCTAAGCTTCATCTGCATGGGCAGCTAGCTCTGGTCCAACTTTTTCTGGAATCCTAGACTTTTGCTCAAATTCTGCCAAAAATTTAGCAGTCAGACCTTTCCCCTTTGAATTTCCTCCCCAATATTCACAAAGTTTGGAGAAAATCACTGCTTAACTCATGATATTATCAAAGTCAAGTTGTAGTTCCAACTTGACCAAATTTCATCCTGTGAGCATGTCATATCCCAGCATGATTGGTAGTCTGATAGCAATAGATAAACAAGTTATATAGTATATTTTGCTCCTCACTAATACATTTAATGGAAGAAGATTGGTCATAAGAGATCAGTCCTCTATGTTTTCATGTTCATTTCCCCCCTCTAACTGGTAAATATCCCAGTGTTCCAGCCTTCTTATAAAATTGTTATGTCCATCTATATAGCTATCTGTATCAGCTTGGGGTATTTTAGAGTAATTTTTTGGAGGTGTTCCTGTGATGCCCATGGGTGAGTGACATCAAAGGAACATATTTTAACATTCCAATTTCAATTTTTATTATATTTACTGTAGAAAGACTGGAATATATTCATTTTAAGCATACCTATATTGAATATTGTAATTATTGCTATACCATTAGTTTTGAAGTTTTGGCTATTTTTCCTACCATTTTAAAACTAGGGTCAATCAGATATAAGAGTGATATTCCCTAATACTATGTATAATGTTAGCAGATACTATATTGCACGATAATAAATTGGAAAATATATAAATAATAAATATGGTGGTATGATGGAATAATAGTGTATCATGATTGATGAAAGTGTTGAAAAGCTCATAAATGAATATTTCACATGCCACAGTCAAGCCTGCAGTTGTTTTTTTTTTTTTTTTTTTTTTTTTTTTTTTTTTTATCAGTTTGGCATATATCCTAAAATATTAAAAGTAACTACAAAAATATGTTATACTACAAAATCCTCCAACCAATAGAGCAAGAATAGTTGAAGTTCCTATGAGAATAACAAAAATGCACTCGGTCAGACATTGAAAGTTAATTTTTTTATTTTCTTTATCTTCAGGAATGGTGACAGTCAAAATGTTGTCATCTATTGCACTTGTGTTCTGGGCTACTATTTCTGTTATTTCTTCTTTGACTGTACTGACTTCATCTGCTATAAAAAAATCACAATAATCAAATTTAAAAAATAGTAAACCAATAGAAACTTCTCCCATACCCCCCCTATGTATAAAAGGTACTTTTCTAGTATTTATACTCACAAAATATATCCCCTAGATCTGACTAATATACCCAGGTGGTTATTAACCTAGCTATTGCCACACTAAACCAAAGCAGTGGTAAAGGTGTACTCTCTACTGGTTTATACAATAGAGAGTAATCTTTAAGATTTTATCTATTTGAGAGGAACAACACAGCCACCATCACTACCTACGAACCTTGCCCAGGTTGTTATCATATCATATCATCGTCAGGGAAGAAGTACTCAAACAAATTCCAGCAACAGGTACAACCTCTGTATTAAAATTAAAATGTGAATGATCAACAGGGGGTAGCCCAGATAGGGGAATATCCTCTTCTCAAGTAAATATCATCACTTGGGTCAGTTGCCTTGTTCTGTTTTTATTATGAAGAGATTTGTTGTTTGTTCAGAAAAAAAAATTATAATATCAGCGTAATGTTAACGAATTCGGTAAGTTCTTTCTTTGGTATTTCATTTATATGTAAATTTAATTTTTTTTGTAAGTTTAGGAGAAAAATAAGGGCCTCCTCACTCCCCTCCCCCACCACCCCTGGCTAAGCCACTGATCAACTTACATGTCATACTGCATAGTTCACAATTTTCAATTCCATTAATAGAAAAAGCTATGGAGTCCATCCTTGTGCAGCAATGTGGAATATCACCAGTAAATGTTTCAACATGTGTCCTGTTATAACAAGAATATTTATTGAAGCAGATTGCCAATTTCTCTCCATCTATAATATTTATAGAACAGAATATATTATACATTATCAATAAATAGAGAGAAAGAACTGTTTTGAGGCAATATAAATGTATGCAATAAGGTGTTGCTGTGACATGAGCACCACCAATATTCACACAACCATCATGCTCCAAGATTGTATTGCTTTTTAAAATTTTTAATGACAACATTTTACATGCGCATACAAGACCTAAGTAAAGCAGACCATGTTATACACATTGTATGTATATTTCCTATAGGATCCAAAACATCTGTACAAAATAAATGAAAATCAGCTATAGAGTCTATGTTAATCCTGGGACAGACATGAGCTTGTTAGGATTCCCACTCAAAATAGTTCCAGTGCGGTCATAAATATTGTGCATAACTTTTCCACACGGCCACTTGAGGTCAAATATGACACACACACAATACAGAGCAGAGAATTATCTACAGAATGATCTATTAATAGTGAGACTTGGATCAAAATTTTTACATACCCAAAGGAAAAAAAATTAGCAACAACATAGAAAATCACCAACAAAGAACCACCCAGTAAGCTAAAAAATGGTATAAATCTTTCCTTGGCTTTTTTATGGAACCCTCCAAATATGGTTTCCGCAGCATGCTTTCTTCCTCAAAACCAGCAAAATAATTTTACATACAAAAAAGCCTGAAGCGGCAAACACTTGGACCAAAAAGGCTGAAATTTGGCATGTGCTCTCCCAGAAACTGGGTGAGCATTATTAAACACATGTGGGCATGGTAATGGGAGAAGTTTTGCTATAGCCAAACCCACAGAGAGTTATTTTGGCTAAAAAAAGTTAATCAGAAACCAATCAGGCAAAA
>OZ017783.1:3159960-3182230 GCA_963969325.1 Lycopodina hypogea | reverse complement strand
GGAGATAAGGAAATTCAATCCTATTTTTCATGGGAAAAAAATAATCTAAAAATTTGTCATTACTGTAGAACCTCCCCAAATGGACTCTCTGAAATAAGGACAACCTCTCTACAGTGGACAAACAGTAATATACAGATTGATTCCATACAAGAGCTAATAGATCAGTACCTCTGAAAACGGACCCTGCTATCTCCGAACAATGGACAAAGCTGGGGCAGCTTCCAATAAATCAATTGAAAATGGACCTCTGAGAAGGAACAAAAAAACACATCCCAGACCATCTTAATGATCAACATCCACAAGAGTTGCATTTGCAGCATGAAAGCACTGAAGCAATAGAGCAGCATCACAATGAGCACTGATCAAGAGAGTGTCCTCACAATGATGATTATCAACACACAATTTAGAACGCCTGTGTGAAACAGATAAGCAAGATGACATCATTTTGATGAAGGCCAATGTTGGTATCATCAATATGCACAAAATCAAATACATCTGCAGATGATTGGAGGGTGTGTATTTGTTATTCTTGTGTTTATTTGTTTGTTGTTGTTTTTTGACACTGATGAATCATCACAAGAAGAAATTAGCTGATCTGGTCATCTCTCCTGATAAAATATAATTAATGTGCTATTCGTTAATGAATTACTAGTTAGCAGCTAAATATATTTGTTGTCGTAACAGTGGGTATATAATGCCCTTGGCTCTTTATTTCTATTTCTCTGAGTTACACCTGACTAAGTTCTTTCCATTGAGCTAGCCCCATCATAGCATAACCTCATTTTTTGCATACTAATAGTTCTAATTTATTCTTATGAAGGGTTGTTTTTTTTGTGGCAACATGGGTAAGTTTAAAAGCATTGAAATTATCTGAGACAATTCTGATTTCCAATGTAACCCATTTGTTGTTGGTTATGTCAGCATTTTCATCCACCATTATACTCAGCAATGTGACCTGAGCTATCCCTATGTTATCTTCTCCAGCACATTCCTAGCCATTGCTTAATTTCATTCGTATTTCTGCATGTAGGTGTACCTGTACTGTGTTAGTTTGTCCTTTCTAATCAACCAATTCCTCATATCAGCTTTAGGAAATTTTCCCATCTTTATTATGTAATAACTGAATAAACTCCTCTCCCTCATTCCCATCATCTCTTAAAGCTAGGCTAGAGCTAGGGCTAGGTAATCTCTGCCTAGCAGGATATTTAAGGATAAGTAATTCCTATGAGAATATGTGTCTGATTTGTTCCTCGTCTTTCTGTGCTAGCTGGTGTACAAGCTGTTCACAAACATTATGAGTGTCTTTGGGAGAGCGATTATAAATTTAGTGGGTTCATACGGAAAGACTATTTGGTGTTTAAGGACATGGCATTTTCCCAATCCCAGAATCCATTTGATACCTGCAAAAAAAAAAAAAAAAAAAAAAAAAAAACTTACTTGTGTTTTATATTCAAACCAAAAATTAATGCAATCTATATCTATATATGTGAAAGTTGTGTGTGTGTGTGTTCGAGTTCATTCGTGCCTGCCTGCCTGCCTGCCTGCCTGCCTGCCTGCCTGCCTGCCTGCCTGCCTGCCTGCCTGCCTGCCTGCCTGCCTGCCTGCCTGCCTGCCTGCCTGCCTGCCTTCGTTCGTGCATTCGTGTGTGTGTGTGTGCATGTGTGTGTTGGTGCCTGCTCTGGATGGCCAGCCAACAGGCTGAATGAATATTGATGAAACTTTACTGACATGATCCTTGGGTGACCCCTCAGGTATCACCCAAAAAAATTTCACCACTGGTGCAAGAAAAAGGAATTCTAATTTTCCATTAAAAAAGCAACAAAAAAACTAACAATGTGGCTCAGTGGTTAAGGTACATGTTTCACAAGTTCAGAATGAGTAGTTCAAACCTGGAAGGAAAAAAGAAGACATCTCTATGTTCTGGATTGTCCTTAAAAAAGCTTTTCCCATGTTCATTGATAATCACTTTCATAATCAGTTCTGGTAAGCAACCACAACGTCTGGGGGTGACTAGGTGAGTGCTTAAAAATAGGCATCTACATGTTCTGGCTTGTTTTTAAAATAACTTTTCCCATGTACATTGATAATCACTTTCATTATCAGTTTGGCCAAAACATCAGTCTAGGGGTAAACTATTAAACATGTTCTCACTTTGATCTCTCACTGTATTCACTACCTGAGTATTATTAACTATTTCCAGGGATGTTGCAGCCATCCCTCTCTTTGCAGGTGGAGGAGACTAGAGTCACTGGGGTTGTTAGGTGGACTTCTACCAGTGTGGACATGCTGCAAGTAGCTAATAAGTTCACTTACAAATACTGATCTGCATGGAAAAACCTAGCTTTCTTGGTCTTGCAGGCAGTTACATAGGTGGCAGTAAACCATGCCATTGGCCTCATCATAGTGAAGAAATTTCCCTAGTCTAGACAGACCATGAAGGTTGGAAACTCCTCCTAGAAATTTATCCTTACTAAAAGAATACTTTGTAAATATAAATTGAGCATGTTGGTTAGAGTAAATGGGTCATTGTGGAAGGTTACCAAACCAGGAACAAGTATAAAGCAAAATTTTTTTAGAGATTATCTTGTTGAAGTATGGAATGGTGTTTTTTGTAGCACCACCTCCCTCCCTTTAAAAAAAAAAAAAAAAAAAAAAAAAAAAAAAAAAATTTTTTAATGTTGTTATTCAAATCACATGTGATTTGACTATTGATTTGCAAAACTTCCACCAAAAAAATGTATTTTGAATCCACTGTGGCTCAAATCTACAGACAATTTTGGGGCAAAAGTCTTTTTTTTTTGTTCAAATTGATTTCAATTAAAATTACTTACTGAAGTTAAGCATTGTTAGGCCTGCTCAGTACTTGGATGGGTGACCACTTGGGGACAGCAGATCTTGTAGGTGGTTTCCCTTTTTTTTTCCTTATTTCCCCCACCCCAAGCTTTCTCTTCTTAATTTACGCAAAGGGCACGACATGACTTCTGCTTGAACTACTTGGAAGACAAGTTGCCAAGAGTGATTTCAGCAATACAATTGTCATTCATTGTTGTGTAGATAAACCTTATCTAATTACTTGGAGGGGTGGGGTTATGCCAGAACTATAAGTGAAGCATTTCTGAGTATCAGCTCATACTGCAAAGCTTTTGCATTTGCTATTTAAACCTGCAGTCGAAGTGCAAGGTTTAGAAATATAATGCTAGGCTTTCTCCAGCAGTAAACTGAAGAATTCCAGTTTTATCAGATTTCTTACCTTCAGCTGACCTGCAAACCATAACAATTCCATAGATCCTCGGTGGTTTGAAGTCGATTTCCAGTCGATTTCCGCAGCAAGACAGCCAGCTCCATCCACGCTCCTAACTGCTATCAGAGTACTTGAACATGGCTTTCTTTGCACTGGTCATAAGTGTTCTTTCCTTATTTGGTATGTTTTAATTAACATCTTTCCCAGCTAGCAGCTGCTGCCTGTTTCCTTACTTAAATTCCTATCCTTGACTAATGGTTGCAAGTGACACTGTTGCATAAGTTGTTTGAAGACATAGCTGCTTGTTTTTGCAGGGCATAGTTATGATGTAACTTGATTAATGCATATTTGTGTGATCAACCAGCAAGAAACTCACTGCCTTTAACACAATTTTATGACACTGAAGGATTGACTCTGATTAATTTAATTTTATTCCATCTTCAAGTATGATGTATGATTGAAATATCTCTAAGGAAAAATGTAATTGTAGTAAACATGTACATTCAAGTAGCAAATCAATGCATGTTCTGCTGAGCTATATGAATAATAGAACTATAAAAATGTCAATCTGCAGTGTGTCCAATGATTTTCATATCTATGCTGCATGAGAGCCTATCCAGAAGTTTGTCTGGATTCATGGATATATGTTTGGAATATATTTATGTTTGTCAATTTTGAAGAAAAAAATAACTTTTTATCTATATATATCTGATTTATATTTACTGTGTCTAGTTTGAACGAATTGGCTTGTCTGTGTGTGTGTGTGTGTGTGTGTGTGTGTGTGTGTGTGTGTGTGTGTGTGTGTGTGTGTGTGTGTGTGTGTGTGTGTGTGTGTGTGTGTGTGTGTGTGTGTGAGAGAGAGAGAGAGAGAGAGAGCTAAAGTACCCATTGTTTGCCTGGGTTGATTAGATGGAAGAGGAAGTGTGGATGTAAATACAGATAATTTAAAATGGGTTGCACATCCAATACAGTCAATTTGGTTCGCAACATTTTTATAGTGATTTTCATCACCAACAACTGACGGTTTCAAATGCTGACTATCTGGTGAGGACTTCCTGATACACTATGCTTTGTGTCTTGGATCCTTCCATGCACAGGATTAAGAGGCCTTGAGGACATCCCACTCAGCTGACTCCGGCCTAAAATTGACCAAGGTTAGCCCTCGACGTCACCTCAGTTTCTGAATTTTGAAATGCACAGTTTTTGGCCTGGATTTCTAACTTTTTTGTTCTTGTGAAGCACTGGTGTGTTTTTTGTCTCTACTGCTCATTTTCTTTGGGTTAAACAGCCGCCATTTTCTCAGCAGTCTCCCTTTTTGGTGTAGTTTTTCTGTGGCATTCCTGTGCTCATTATCTTTAGCTAAATGAGGAGCCTCAACTCAGCAGCCACTTAGCCAGAGGGAAGGATAATGTTTTTGAGTATGGGAGAAAAATTGACAGGGGAAGGGGAAAGGGCTACTAATTGTGTGAATCTGTATATGCAAAGACATTATTTATATAATTTCTAAAGAATGAATAAAAAATAAAAAAAAACATGCATTAAATTTCTAGATCAAAAAAATTCAAAACAAAACAAAATCTTCCTGGATAAGTGTATGCTATTACATCTAGAGTCAATACTAATTTCACCAGTATATTTTGATAAACTGAGTAAGAGGAACTGTTTCAATACAGACCTGCCGACCTCAGAATTCCAGATATCTGGAGATTGCAAAAATTTTACAAAAAAACAACTGGTCAATAGACAAGAAATATGAATGCGTGCAAACTCCCACTTACTTCAGAATTTGAACACCTACTTTCCTTCTCTCTCCCAATTTCTCCTGTGTGCAATTATTTCTCATATGACCATACATAGCAGTTTCCCCCTATTCTCGGGTCAACTGGAATAATTTGTATTTTGTAAACCATTCTTTCTCAGGGAATATCATTGTAATAGTTCCAACAACACACAACCACCTATGCACTCTAGAAGACCTGTAACATGTATTTCACTGTACAAGACCAAAATAATTTAGCTCCTTAACAAAGACATCTTAATATGATTATTTGATCAGTTGTTTGCTCTCTCATCCCTGATGATTAAGCCTACATGGCTCAAAAATTAAGAAAATGAGCAAAAAGTGGTGTGGGCACAGTTTGTTGACCTATGCGTTTACGTATTGTGGTTTGTAGTAAGTGGGGTGTTTTACTAATGCATAGAGTTGTGATCACAACCAAAAATTTCTTCTTTTTTTAAATAGCCCCACAGGTAGGGTTTTACTCTGATCTCACCAAACTTCCTTATAACCACATCAGGGGGTAACTCCCATCAAACACTGAAAATGTGAGCCCTTTAGGCCCAATCGGCTGTGAGGGTTAGAGAACAAACCAATCTTCACCAAACTTCGTTATAGCATCCCCAGGGTGTACCCCATCAAACCTTGAAAATTTGAACCCTTTAGGCATAACCGTTTTGGAATAGTTGCCAAACAAACAAACAAACAAAACTAATAAATAAATAGAGAAGTACAGTAAGATGAGTGTGGTACCTCATTACATTATATGTAGTATTTAATGAATTATAGAGACAAAGTTACTGTAAATTAGCAAAGATTTTTATCATGACAATTATTGTTATTATTATTGTTGTTGTTATTATCTGCAGTCACTGTGGAGTCACAGGATGTAGTATGCTTCCTTGGGAGTAGATGTAGTGGAATGACTTTTGCAGCCACCTCAGTAGGGGAATGTTGTACACGTAACACCCCTCAAGATGATGTTGGGTTGTCCTACACTATTCCACAAGTCGAGGGCTGTTCAGAGTGTGAACAAGGTAAGCTTGGAGCAGATGCTGTCAGTTTACTGTTATGTTTTGTGAGTTTGAAATTATTTAGGTTGCAGATATATTTCTTACATTCTTTGATGCTTTCCACTTTTTCGCTTCCCCCAGCTTATTTTATTATGATCAATCAGTATCTTCTAAATTCCATAATTGTATAATTCTGTCAATAAAATATTAAAAGGTATAACATGCTTTTTAAGAGTTACGAGGATTTTTAAGAAAATATTACATTAAAGATAAGATCTTTAAAAAAAGAATAAATAGTGTATGTATGCACTATGTTGGAAAATCTTAAATAAGTATGTACTTGCAAATTGAACATGACATTTTCCCCGTCAAATATTTTCCATATCTAAAAATGTCTTCACTGCTGTTGAGTGATATCTAGTGAAGAGTGATGTGGTTAAGTTGCTTTCATCAACTGACATAATACTCCATCTATTGTGTTTTGTTTTTTGTTTTCTTTTTCAAAGTTTTTATCTTACAATAGAAAAAATTTGTTTTATGTATCAGCAAATTGGTTAGCTGCTATAAGATCACACTGCTTACCCACACCACATCGTTCACCAGCATTATTATTAACACACTATTTCATGATACATGTTAAAAGATGTACTCATTATTGTTTGTCTGTTTGTTTTTTTTCAGTGTTTGGATTCTTTCAAACAACATTTATTGGTATAGAACGTTATGAAGCCCATTCTGTGACTATTGGGACAATATCTGGGAGTCCTCCTCAATTCATTATAATTGAAGTTACGCTAAACAGAGACACAAGTGGTAAGACCACACATTTATGAAACTACAGATTATACCTGTATAGGAAGGCTGAGGTGAATCCTACCCTATGTGCCTGAGGTACTGCTCTGGCCCTACTCCCGAATGTTAATTAATCCATGATTGCTGCCAATTAATAAATTGTTGCACTTTTTTTAACATACAACAATAATTTCTTTCCTTCTCTACTATTATGAGCATTGTCTCCCGTCTTAATTATTCTATAATTATTACTAGAGGATAATTTACTAATTTGCTTGCAATGATCAATGCACTTTGTCCAACAAACATTATTCTAGACATAATTGAACAGGACATTAGAAGAGTTTCAAGCTAATTCTTCTGCTTGACAGTGTTTGCATTTATTGGATAAATCACTTCCTCAGTAATTGTGAATGATTCCAGTTTACTTTGTTTCAGTTAATGTCTCCAGCCCTAAACACTGTTCATGGTAGTGTAGGGTTTTTGTTTTGGTTTTTGTTTGTTTTTTCAAAGTATTTTTAAGTTTCTAATCTAATTAGTGTGTAGGAAGGGATATTTTCTTCAATAATATCCCCATGCATTCATTCGTGGGAGGGGTCAGTTTCCACACTGCTCCTCACCCTCCTCACTTCCCATGCCTAGTTGTCATTTTTTGTTGTTATTGTTGTTTTTTTGTTTTGTGTAGTTGCATAGCTGGTGGTAAAATGAATTTGAAATTTGTCTTGTGTAGTCTTCAGTGTACTTAAACCTAATTTGTGGACAGCCATAAATGGGTATAATTAAATCTTTAACATTGTTACTTTCAATATTTTTCATTCATCTCTTTTTTATTTGTTATTTTATTTGGAGTCAGCATAGTTATACACACCCTGCCCCCCTTATAATATTTTTTTATTCATTTTTTTTTCTAGTTTAAAATTTATTCATTGATTATTACGATCTACTATTATTCTGGTAGGAGAAAGGGAGAGAGAACACTGCAGCAGCTGCATTTCTGAAGCTGAGTAGTCCAGTTTAGAAATACATATTATATATTCCTAAGATATGCCACAGGTCTTTTATTGTTTATTTACTGTTGGTTAAAGGGTACAAAGCTGTTGGCAGACCTTTAGCTTCAGATGACTAAAAAGTCTTTTTTCTCAGCTGCACTGTCAGATAGATTTAAATTTCTTCAATTTTTAAATTTTTTTGTTGCCTTTTTATCATGTATTTCATAAACGGGAGCATGGGTGGATATGCTGTCAACCTTTTACCTACTTCACGGACACAATTTGCTTAACGAAAAGGCTTTAGTTTACCTCTAACTTTTTAGTTGGACATTTTAAAGAAATTCGAAGGCCTTCTGCACCCTTAGGACTATGTAAGGAGCAGAATGAAGTTTAATTTGATGTCCTATGACCCACAGTTCAAAATTTTTCTTGACAGTTACGCAGGCAGGCAGGCACACAGGCAGGCATGCAGGGAGTTAATGAAAATAATATATAGGATACTATCTATGACTCCCCATCCTCTTCCCCTAATTTTTACATCTCTCCATCTCCTCCCTCATGTCAGTTTCTGACTTTCTTTCTCCTTCGCTCACTTCCTTCATTTTACTTTATGCCTGTGCATGAATCATAATTATACAATTGGCTTCCAAACAATCATTTCAAAGGATGAGGTAGGCTTAATGTAGTTTTTGCCCTTTTATTATGTAAAGCTCACATGCTAACATTATTCATCTTTTTCCCTCTTTTTCTCTTAAAGACGCTGGTGATGTGACTCTACCATCTAACGTGTTTACTTTCTTTGCGACCCAAGAACAAGTTTCAGTTTCATTTACCTTTACAAAGGATTCAATTGCACAAGAAAGAAATGAAACCTTTGCTCTTAATTTTGTAGTGACAACACAAAATCCTATTTACAATGGACGATTGGTCAATGAGCTAATAGGAACAATACTGGATGATGACCGTGAGTTTACAATCTACAGTAGCAGCTACTACACCAAGCTACAGAAGTTTTTTAATATATTCTTACTTATATTACTCGGTTAAGTCTTGTCCATTGAAATGTTCATTTTAATTACTATTATAAATATGATGTGTACACCTTTAAATAATAGTGTAACAGGCATGTGTGTGTGTATGTTCATGTGTGTATTAATTTTTTTTTTTTTTTTTTCTACCTTTTTTTAATTATGACAAGTTTCTGTTGAAGGCATGCTTTTCTTGTCAACACATTTTACAGAGAAGTGTGAGTTTATTTATCAGTGAGGCTGCAGCTGATTTAATTTGATTACTAGTTCACAATAAGAACCAATTGGTAGTATAGTATTGCTTGCATGCATCCCATTCCATTAATAGTAATACAAGTGATACCACACACACACAAACCTCATGCTATTCTCTTCTAAGCTAGATTGCTATTCCAGATATTTATTTGCTTCCTGCCTTGCCTCTAGCTTCTTTGAATATTCCGACTTAAGCGTTAATTCTTTGTTAGAAACATCAGAGTAAAGCAGTACAGTCCAACAAAGTGAAACAAAATTAGCCTTTTAGTACTTACTGGCTGTTAATTCATACCTACTTATACTTTTTTTTTAAATGCAACAACTTAGGATGACCTAAACTCGATCAAATAGCACATCACTTTCCTAAGAATTGACATAAGTTTCCTTGGAGTCCACATAAGATCTGAACAATAAATATCCAATTTTTCTAACATATATATCTGTGATTACAGCAAGTGAACTTAAGGATGGTTTATCCATAATAAATGGTTATTGGTTTCAAGATATCTAAGTAGGATTGCCAAATTCCTTTTTTTTAATTTTTTTTATGCTCTCTACATTGCAATTGTTATGCACCAATTTTCGCCTCTTCCATGTTTGAGTGATTTAATTATATTTTAATTCACTGGGCAATGTTGGATATACCTGCTAGTACATTATTATAGTAATTATTGTCGCAGGAATTATAATAGCAAATAGTTTTAGAAATTAAAGGGTAAATGAAAGCATAACTAAAATGGAAAAATAATTGAAAATTTTTGTTGTCACATTTTGTCCTTGTTACATAACCAGGAATTAAAAATATTTAGAATTTTTTTGAACCTATATTCATGAAAAAAACTTAGCTTAAAAACTTTCCTCCCTGTTCTACTTCTTTAATGATGTCACAAGTGGAACAGTAGCTGAAAAAAGTCAATGAAAATGAGACGCTACTTCAGCAAATTTCATCAATTCCTCTAGTTAGGAGGCAGAGGTTGTTTTGTTTGTTTGATTGTTTGTTCTTTTTTGTTGTTTTTTTATTTACATTAATTTAAAAAAAGATTTTTTTGGTAGTGTTCTTGTTAATGCCCTAGGAATATACCAGTGAAGTAACATGTACCATTTCATAATTTTGTGTTTATGTGTCTATGAAGAATGTAACTTTTTTCTTTCATGAAACAGTTGCACAGTTCAGATTGTCTAAAGGTGAATACCAAGCAAATGAAGCCATGGATGCAATGATGCCTGTGAAAATCTCTACACTGCAGACTGTGGCCCTGGCAAATCCAGTCACTTTCAGAGTAACTCCACTAAATATTGACACTGGTTTAAGTCTGTCACTTAATCTTCCTGATTCTGCACTAGAAGAGGTTAATCCGGACACTCCATTTCGAGCCAGTAAGACAAATATATATCGTAGATAATAATATATATTTAGCTTATCATTTGAATCCACCCACTATCAATATGATCTGGCAATGGTCATTGTCACTTTTCATGTCTCTGCAGTTATATTTGCTTTTCTCATCTCATTTGTGATTTCAATAATTGACGAGAATTATTGTTCAAGAAATAACATGAAAAATACTTTAAATTTCCCATGTATATAGATAGAGATGATTTCGATACTACTATTTTTGAAGTGGTATTTCCTGCTGATGAAAATCAAGTTGCCCTTACTGACATTGATGCTTTCATTCCTATTGTGGATGATTTAATTGATGAAGATTATGAGCAGTTATTTGTTGTATATATTGAAGTAGTTAGTGCTGTTGACTTAGCCAAAGTGGAAAATACTGAGCGTAACATCTCCACCTGCAGAATCATTGATAATGATCGTAAGTACATTATATATACTGTGTATATGTACATATGTATAAGTACTCCTCATTTTGATTCATACTTGGCAAAGTTTTAAACACCTTTAAGATATTTATTTCAATAATTCATGTTGCTGTAGTGTCATATTTTTGTTGGACTTGTTTGATGTAAATTTGGTAGTACATATTAGTGTGTATGCAATGATATTCAAATATATAAACACATTCACGGATATGATTTTAACTTTTTTTTTTTAATTTACAGATCAATTTCATTAATTTACTTGTTTTGGGGGGGGGGTTTCTTTGATGTCTTTTCAATATTAGTAGTAGTAGTAGTAGTAGTAGTAATAGTAATTGGGTGTTTGTTTGTTGTTGTTGTTTTTGTTTTGTTTTTTTGCACAATCTATAGTATAACTATTTTTCCAGGATAGGCCATTTCTACTCCAAGAAAGAATAAATGGAAGTATCAGAAGGAAACCAAAAATATTGATTTCATTACCCTAAACATATACAATTTATTATCAATTATTAATGACATAATAGCAGTGATCATTTATTTCCATCACATCTCTTTTTAATGAACATTAGATATGCATATAACTTGATATATGGCTTGACAATGTATTGTTGCTCTTATTCTATAGCTATTGTCATTGGATTTGAAATGCTGACCTACATATTTACAGAGTCAGATGATACAAAACCAATATTTGATGTATTTTTGGCAAAACAAGATAATGGTGTATCTGAAAGGACATTTAGAATTGTAGTGAATGTCAATGATCCATTTCTACCTATACTACCTGCATCTATTCGTGATGGAGATAACCTCAATGACTACAGTGTCACACAAAGTGGTGATTTCCAGACTGTGGAACTTACTTTTCCACCTGATCAGCAAAGGCTTAGCTATGATTTTACTCTGTATGGGGATGAGATTGCTGAAGGAAATGAAGGCTTTGTTGCATTAGCTACACCCAATGGTTCTATTACATTTACATTACCAAGTGCTTCATCTACACTCTTCTGTTCCACAACAATCATTATTGAGGATAATGATTGTAAGTACAGTTGTTGTTGTGTGGTTCTTTTTCAATTTGATGTATATTACCACAACTTACCATTATGTTTACAACTATTTGTGCTTCTATTACAATTATCACTCTTTCTATTACTGTCCCTTATCTTGCCCTACAGAGGCCAACATTTCCCCATAAATAAATCATTTTTAAATATAATAGGTACAGGTTATCAATATTTGCATATGAATATCTCTTAAATTTGTTTGTTGGTTTGTTCAAACCTATCTCAGGCTGCACTGCTCAGATCTATATTAAACTTATACCATTTGAATTGTATCTTTCAAGGATGGCTTGTAGTATAAAATGTTTTCCTTAAAAGGTTAAACAAAAACTTTAGGGGCCAAAATAGGTATATTTTGGACATATTTATTTTGAATTAGTAATGAGTCTACAAGGCCACACCTCAACCTGTTGGTGTGATAATGTGTTGTTTTTCTGTCCCTTGGACTATATATGCCTTAATAAATTATAGAATAGATATTGCCAGCACAACTACAATAGTTTTGTTTGTTGTGCAACCTGTGCCTTGATTATTGCAAGTGAGACTGCTATAGGCATCTGGTTTTTATAGGGGTAATTGGTCACTTCTGATATTACTACTGATGTACATTATTGCATCTCAACTCCTAATTTTAAAAAAGACAACAAACCAAAAAAATTATTTGTTTCATTGCTGCTTCTTCCTTATAGTTGCATCAGTAGGATTTGAGTTTGAGGAATATAGTGTGTCAGAGTCTGCAGGAGTTGTGGAAGTGTGTGTGGTGGTCACCAATCCTCCTGTAGATCAACCACTCAGTCAAACTCAAGTGCTGAGCTATTCCTCACAAGCTGGAAGTGCAGGTAATCATACCTTCACACCATCTATTCTCATGAAGCATTAAGAGATTATAATTGAATAACAATGATGTTGTTTTTATGCTTTATTTATTTTTCTCTTCATTTTTTTTCTATCCAAAAGTGTTATAGAAACAATTTATATAGTAAAAGGAATACAGATACTCGAGGGGGAAATAAATGTACTCTTACAATTCCCACCTATATTTATTTTGCAAACTCTGCAATGTCATAATCAAAGAAATAGTAATTTTGTCATTGTTATTAGAATATGATCTGTTTTCATAACAACTTTGCATGTTCTATTATCTTCAGATAATTCCGACTTTGCTGAAATCTCTTCTGTGGTAATATTTCCTGAGAGCCCTGCAAACTTTCCTTCTCAACGTAGAATGTGTTTCGATATTTATATTCTGAATGATACATTTCTGGAAGATGAGGAGTCGTTTACTCTGTTCATGGTGTCTCAATTACCCACTGGTGTTCTTATTTTCCCAAATGTCACCAGGATTCATATTGTGGATGATGTTTAACACACCTTATCCTAATATTGTTTGTATGATGTAACTATATTGGGTGCAGTTTAAGACTTGCTCTTACTTTTGAGTTTGCATTAGATTTTTTTTTAATGTTTTTACTATGTATATTTCTTTGGCAGCAATTTAATACATATATGCACATTTAGATTGTGTTTTTATATAAAATTTAAAAATATATATGTATGTATATATACATACATATATATGTATATATATCCTATATATATATATATATATATATATATATATATATATATATATATATATAAGGAGATGTCTTTCTGTCTGACTGTCTGTGTGTCTATCTGTGTGTCTGTCTGTATGTGTGTCTGTCTGTATGTTTGTACCATCATTCTGGCCAAACCTTTGGATGGATTTTTCTGAAACTTGGCATGATGATAGGTTTCGACCCAACCATTTTGGCATTAATAGCCTTACACAGCAAAAGGAAGAGGTGTGGCCAGGTGGGACTCAGCCCATGTTACTCCCAGAGTGAAGTTGTATATGCATACCAAGTTTTAGATCTGTAGCTCCAATGGTATTTCTTGCAAAAGTACCATATTTGGCTATTTTTTTATTACTATGGTAACCATTTTTTGAAATTTTTAGCCCATGTTTTAAGTTGGATCAAAACCTATCATTATGCCAAGTTTCAGAGAAATCCATCCAAGGGTTTGGCCAGAATGATGGCACAGACAGACAGACAGACAGACAGACAGACAGACAGACAGACAGACAGACAGACAGACAGACAGACAGACAGACAGACAGACAGACAGACAGACAGACAGACAGACAGACAGACAGACAGACAGACAGACAGACAGACAGACAGACAGACAGACAGACAGACAGACAGACAGACAGACAGACAGACATCTCCTTTTATATATATAGGAGATATATATAAAAAGATGTCTGTTGTTTGTACAGGTATCATTAGTGAGTACTATATAAATTAATTTTATTTAACACTAGCACTTTGTATATAAGTTAATTTCATTTATCACTACATTTATCACTACATTTGTTTACTTGTATTATCTATAAACCCTACCAACTTGTCATACCTCACCAATTTGTCAAATAACTCATTGTGGTAACCATGGTAACACATTTGTTGTAAACATTTGTTGCTAAATCTTGACAAGATGCTGTCTATAATCTGTGGAGTTGTCCAGATTTTGATAATAATTCACTTTGTTTGGTGTTTCAAACCAAAGATAAGAAAGTTCAGCACAAAAAAGAAAAAAAAAAAAAAAAAAAATTTTTTTTGAATTTTTGAATGATTGCTATATTTATCTCTCACCAAATTGTACTAGTTATTATAAGTAAAGTTCAATTCAGAACTTTAACCTTGTCATTTAATTTTACAAATATAAGTTAATTTCATTTAACACTAGGTTTGTATATAAGTTAATTTCATTTACCACTGCATTTGTTTTACCTGTTTTATCTACAAACCCTACCAACTAGTCAAGTACCTCATTTGTTATAAACATTTGGGGCTAGTCTTGACAAGCAGCTGTCTATAATCGTGTGGAGTAGTCCAGATTTTGATAGCAGTTCACTTTCTTTGTTGTTGCGAACCAAAGTTAAGAAAGTTCAGCACAAGAGAATGGTAATAAAGAACAGCTTTGTGACAAAAGATAAGAACGTGAAGCAGAAATCAAAGAGAAATAGAAATAGTTTAGTAGTAGCTACCTGGAATGTCCGTACTTTAGTAGAGTGTTCAGGTGATGAGCGGATCTGTAGAAAGCAAATAATGGGTGTAGCTAAACATGGTAACCATAGTGACAAGCCTGGGAAGATTGATAGGAAGATAGATTTGTTAATGGAAGAATTGAGGAAATATGGTGTATCTGTTGCAGGGATCCAAGAGACAAAGTGGTTTGGAAAGAATGTGTGGCCAGTGGGTAGATATACCTTTCTGCACTCTGGTCGTCCTCTGCCAGGGGATCAGGAAAGAGCTAGTAGGAATGAGGGTGTTGGAATAGCATTGGACGAAAAAGGCTACAGTGGCATGGAAAAATGCAGGGGAGGTGTGGGAAGCAGTTAGTTCCAGAATAATATAAGCTAGATTGAAGTGGGTACACACAGGAAAGAAAAAGGGAGGATGGTCTGGAAAGGCATCAGGCACTTATGTATCAGTAGTGTGTGCTCACGCACCCACAGCTAAGGCACCTCCAAGCATTAAGCTCAAGTTTTATGATGATTTGCAGGATACAATAGATAGGATTCCACACAATGATATCCTTATTATGCTGGGTGATTTCAATGCTAGGGTGGGTATGTTGGACACAGGGAATAATCTATGGCAAGGTGTTATAGGGAAGCATGGCTTGAGTGAGCATAATTTTGTGGGTGAGAAATTTTTAGAATTCTGTGCATTAAATCAGTTCTCTATCATGAATACCTGGTTCCAAAAGAAGAAAATCTATCAAGGAACTCGGATGCACCCAGCAACAAAGAAATGTCACATGATAGACTTTGTTGTGATGAGGGCTGAACAGAGAGTTGTTTGCAGAGATGTGCAGGTGATGAGGGGAGCAAACTGCTGGACTGATCATAAGCTTGTAAGAACTAAGCTAAAGGTTACTGTTCCTCGTTCCGCCAAAAGAAAATAGAAGATTTCTTTGCCTTTTGCCATCCATAAACTGAAAACCCCTGCCAAGAGGGATGAATATTGTGAAGTGTTGGAGCAACATTTGCTGGCTAGACCACTCAGAGCTGGAGATTCCACCGAGTGCAACTGGGATGCTCTGAAGTCTTGTATTGTGTCAGCTGCAGAGGAAGTAGTTGGTAGAGGGAAGAGGAAGCAACCAGACTGGTTTGAGGATAGTGAGGAGTTGTTGTCACCTCTGATCAAAGCCAAGGATGATGCTCACTTGAGGATGATTCAGTGCAATACTTCAGCCAACCGGAAGAAGTTTAGGAGACATCAGAGAAAGGTAAAGGTTGCAGTGGACAATGCTAAGGAAGAATGGATATGCAGGGTTGCCAAGGAGGGGGAAGCTGCAAAAAAGGATGGTTGCACAAGGTGGAAGAGTATCCGGAAGTTGCAGCTGGCTCATGCTGGAAGAAGAACAACAAGACCCACTACTGTCATGAAAGAAAATGGAAGTTTGACTCAGGGTCACGAGGAGGTAAGAGCCAGATGGCATCAGCATTTTGTAAAGATACTTAACATACCCTGCGCATTCAATGATGAAGTGATTGACACTCTGCCACTACTCCCACCACACTTGGATTTGGATATGCCACCAACTGAAGAGGAATTGATGCAGGCTTTAACCAAATTGAAGATGAGAAAGGCAGGAGGAAAGTCTGGTGTCCTTCCTGAACTAATCCTCCATGGTAGAGTAGATCTGTGGGATAGAATGCTGGAGGTGATGCAGAAGGTGTGGGAAGAAAGTAAAGTGGTGAGAGACTGGCAGGACGCAGTAGTTGTTCCAATCCCAAAGAAAGGTGACCTGAAGCAGTGTGACCATTGGCGTGGAATAAGTTTGTTGGATGTGGTAGGGAAGGTACTAGGCAGAATTGTACAGGGAAGATTACAAGTGATTGCTGAAAAAATTCTGCCAGAGTCACAGAGTGGGTTCAGGAAAGGACATGGTTATGCATACATGATTTTTGTTGCTAGACAGCTTGTGGGGAAAGCAAGGGAACATGGTGAATCATTGTATGTGTTGTTTGTAGACTTGAGGAAGGCTTATGATTCAGTGCCCAGGCAAGCCCTATGGAAGATCCTAGAGAAGTATGGTGTGCCAGAAAAAATGTTGAATGTTGTGAAGTCCTTCCATGAAGGGATGCATGCTGAGGTTAGAGTGGGATCGACTGTAACTGATAGGTTTGAGGTCCGGAATGGCTTACGGCAGGGATGTACCCTGGCACCCACATTATTTAATATCTACTTTAGTGCTATGGTGGCTGATTGGCGCAATAGGAATAGTGGTGCAGGAGTGAGTGTGTTATATAAGCATGGTAGGAAATTGGTTGGGGACGGCACAGCTAAGTCTAGATTGAGTGAGATGAGAGTAACTGAGTCCCAGTTTGCTGATGATGTGGCATTGTATGCAACCTCTCGGGATAGTTTTGAGTCAGTAGCAGCAGAGTTTGTGAAAGTGGCAAGTGAATGGGGGCTGACTGTGAGTATTGAGAAGACAAAAGGGATGGTTGTTGGTGAGGGATTGAATGAGAGTTATGTCAGACCAGTGCAGGTGGAGGGTGGCTCTGTGGATGTAGTCCAGGACTTCACATACTTGGGTGCTAACATCTCAAGAGATGGGGAGATCACTAGTGAGGTGACTAGAAGAATTGCTAGAGCAGCTAGAGCATTTGGATGTTTGAGGGTGCCAGTATTTAAGAACAAAGACCTCTCATTGGCCACAAAGAGAGCAGTGTATAGGGCAGTTGTTCTAGCTGTATTACTGTATGGAGCTGAAACTTGGACGATGAAGGCTGTGCATACAAGACGTTTGAATTCTTTTCATAACCATTGTATTCGGACAATCCTGGGTGTGACGAGGTACCAACAATGGAATGAAAGATTAACATCTCAAAGCCTATCACATAGGTTTGGCTTGCAGCACTCCATCTCTGATATCATTCTGGAGCAGCGTTTAAGATGGCCGGGTCATGTGGGTCACATGGATAAAGAAAGGCTTCCAAATAGATTGTTGTTTGGGGAGCTTAACATGAAGAGACCATGCCACAGGGCAAAGAAGAGGTGGAGGGATGTTCTGAAAGTGGATTTGCAGGCAATTGGTGTGTATGATAGATGGTATGAGTTGAGCCAGGACAGGAAGGGGTGGTTTCATCTGTGTTTAGATGGTGTAGAGAAAATTTCAACATCCAGGCGATGAACACCTGTTCAGCTAACAAGCAATCTGAATTAAGAACACTTAGTTGTGCCTGTGGAAGAAAATTTCGAAGACAATGAGATCTGACCAGACACCAACATTTCTGTGTGATGCCATCATAAGCAAAGTTTATTGCCATTGGTCCTGGATTCATCCAGGACAATGCCATCATGGTACTTCGTACCATGGGCAGCTTCTAAGTTCTAAGTTCTAAGCGTGTGTGTGCGTTTGTGTGTGTGTGTGTGTGTGTGTGTGTGTGTGTGTGTGTGTGTGTGTGTGTGTGTGTGTGTGTGTGTGTGTGTGTGCGTGCATGCCTTTATTCTCACTTCAGAAGCCCTCAGAAATCCATGATGCATTACAATGCTGTCACTACAGATCAGTTGCCACAGGATTGGCTAACTATTGCTCAGCCATGTTGGAGTTCATCAAGAGTGGTGCGGTTAGGGGTAGGCTAGAGCTTGGGCTTGCCTGACAGTGCACAGTGAATGATACATGGGCACACTCCAATGAATCAATGGTCAACTTTTGAGCATTTTGATGGTTGTGGTAACCAGGGTGTTGTAACTAGGTATTGTAACTAGGGTGTGGTAACTAGGGTGTTGTAACTAGGGTGTCGTAATTAGCGTGTTGTAACTAGAATGTACTGGCAACATCAAATATGATTGTTTATGACAGACACTGAAAATTCTGGAACTTTGGCTGGAGGGGGGTGTGAAAATCCCAGGGTGACACTTCCTCTGTATGACACATCCTCATGATAGTAGCTGAGTGCTGCTAATAATTGAACACAAGTAAGAAAGTGATAGTGTGATAAGCTGCGGTGGAAAAGAATTAACAGGATACTCGTATCTCATAATTAAACATGAGCCCAAATCCTCCCCCCCCCCCCCTTACTGGATGAGGAGAGAATTAAAAATGACATTGAAAAGAACTGCTTAGACACATGGATTACAATCACGAGACATTTTTGGGACGTTCTTTACTATGCTTGGTATTGTCCTCAACACATAAATGGAGTAAGCTTTAATATTGCCAATGAGACTACAAGTGGATAACATAGACAGGATATAGGACATATGTTTGATGTTTATAACTCAACAGTGACTTACATACTTCTGCAAGTTTGTCACAGAGTCACTTCTGTACCAAGGCTGAACCCAAGTAACATTAGAAAAGGGTTGAACACAAACATTATGTATGTATATATGAACCGTTTTGGTTACTCATGCGTGAATTATTCTGGTCGCATTCATTAATCATACTGTTGGTGTTCCGTGGTGGGGAGAGTATTTAAGCTCAACCACCACGAGATTTCTGGATGACCTTTATCTTTTTGGATTTCTTTTGAGTTAGACTGCTGGTGTGCAGCAACAGTGTGTGTACTTAAGAATAATATTTGCTAACTATATAAAGTCAACCTGTGGTGGACAGTAAACCACCTGGTGGCAGCGGTATCAGTGGCAAAATAAGACACAGATTTGGACATATTTGGTTTTGCAGCAATCGCTGGGGTGTACAGTTTGGTACACACCATGACAAAGTTATTTCAGCATAACTATGACTATTGTTTTGAAATCATTTGGAATAACCAACAAATTTATCATCATGGAGTGTGAATTCACACTCATCATAACAATACTGTTACACCATTAAGATATTTAACTGATAAATCCCATATGGTACAGTGTGCTATACTTTTCTGTGGATGCTGAGGTCAAGTAACAAACACTTGAAAACAAAGTGAGATCTCCGTGGTCACCCAATCCTCTACATATCAATACTTGTGGTGTATATATATATATATATATATATATATATATATATATATATATATATATATATATATATATAATTCACATTTAATCTAAATTTCAACCTGTTCTAAAAATTAACGGATATCAGTAGAAAAAACAGTTTGAAGGAAACCTGAATACCTTTTCTAAGCAGTTCACACATAACTGAATTATTAAACAACTTCACCAAAACAAAAAAAAAAAAAAAAAAAAAAAAAACTTTGCTGATGTTTATTAGGATCATACTCATGATTATCAAGAGGTGCAGCTTCACTCTAAAACTATTGATAGAAAATCAATAATTGCCTATGGCAATTGATATATCACTGCAAAATCATATTTTATGACCAGGGCACTCAGAATTATAAGCAAACAAAGCTCTACCTACTTTGACAAGCCTTCTGAGCATATTCAAAATTCAGTACTCCTGAACTTTAGTGATCCCCAAGCAAACGTGAATTGAAAAGCAATGAATATAATTGAGTGTAACTACCAAACACCCACACGCCCAATCAAGTGCTAAATGAAATAGATAGGGCTTGCTTACCATCTACGCACCCCTAAGATAGCCTGGAGCAGGCTAGGGCTAATTTGGATCAATATTCTTCAAATATAGCTGTAGACTAACCCAGGCTGCCTTCTAGTGGTGAGTGAATAGTACTTGTTTGGGTGTGGGTATTTGATATTATATTTGGCATGCTTATTCATTCATTTTATAGTGCTAGGGATATATTATCTATTCTTTTTTTTTCTCCTTATTTCCCTCTCATTCCATTCCTAAATTAAACTGAATTCATGGACTTATGTACAAAACCACACAGTTAAATTCATCATTCATTTCATTTTATTCCTAATTGAATTGAATTTATTTATTTAATTGAATTCATACATTCATTTAATGGAAGTCGTGAATGTCAAATTAGTGCACAGTAAACTGGGACCACTTGAGTTCAGGACTCAGGAGTACATTTCTGGTAGTCTTGCAGACTAGACCCTTAGCTTAATGCACACTATAGGAAGGGTCTGGTTGCAGTCAAGCACTGATCTTGTTACAGTGGAATGTAAATACCTCATTTTAAAACCCACAAGAATCATTGGCACATATAATTTATAGTTAGCTCACTTAGAGAACAAAGTTTGTACATTTCCATAAATCATTGTGAGGATGGTTCATTAAATTAACCACACTCCATAAGAAGTATACACACAGTACTACAGACTACTGGTTACATTCCTGGTGCATGCAACAAGATCAGTGCAGGACTGCAACCAAACCCTTCCTTCAGTGGGAGGTAAGTAAAGGATCTGGCAAGATAACTACATTTCTGGGTCTTGCAAGATCATTGGACACTGAAATAAATAGCAGTATAGTAATAAATGAGGTGCAGTCACTCACTGCAGTAAGAGCATAACCTATCCTTGGATTAGCACCTCTCTGGCTATTGAGTTCTCAGAGATTAGTTTATAAATCTCATTTGTACAAATGCTACTGACTGGCTGTAGCCTTCCTAACAGAGCCCAGCCACAAATATGAAAAGCCATTATATATTTTACTCCAGCTAATATAATGGCCCACAACAAAATATCACTTACCATATTTGCTTATGGTGCACTTCTCTCTTTCTGTAGCCATTTCTATCTTTTTAAGGGACTTGATCTACACTTTTCCCAGTTATAAAGGAGGCGTTGAAGATTGATTGAGCCACCCCACCCCCTTCCTGCCCCGCCTACCGCTTCACCTTCGACATTTAATTACCCGTGTCCAGCGTTGCCACTTTCAGCTGGATTTGGCAGTATCAAGACGGTTTGGGGGAAATTTTGGCTATTGGATTTGTCTAAAATCTAGTCCGATATTTTGTTCTTTTTTTCTGCCTATGTAACCAGAAATTTTTCATTTTTCAGTGAAAACTGGACCGGGGAAGGGGAAAACATCCAAAAATTTGAAGGAAAAAAATTGGGGAAAAAAATTACACCTTTTTTATTTTTGAAGAAGACAAAAAAAAATCCAAAAAAAATCTGTATTTTCTTTTGGCTAGAGAGATATTGGTGACTGGTGTGACCTTGGATGTTGCATATAGTTTACAGCCAACCCAAAAGATTAAAACACATTAACATTTCCATTACAAGTAAGAACCACTCTCCAATCAGTATCTACTTGAACTTTGAAGTGTCATTTATTGAAATTTTTGACAAACCAGTGGTGGAAGTGGTCTGAGCTATTTGATTGTTGACAACAGAGACTATTCAGGGATTGATCTTTGCA
>OZ017783.1:3140252-3159760 GCA_963969325.1 Lycopodina hypogea | reverse complement strand
CTGGGTGGATCTTTATTGGAGGTTGGCAGAGGCGGTCTGCTTAAAGCATCTGCATTGGCATTGTCTTTCCCTTCCTTAAACTGAAGAGTGTAGTCGTATACTCCAAGACTAATGCCCACCTCTGAATGCGTCCAGAAGCCATTATTGGTGTGTTTTTTTTTACTCCTGGAAGATGTGTGTGAAAGGCTTATGGTCTGTTTTCAGCTCAAAGTGCCTACCATAGAGGCACTGGTGGTACTTATTAACAGCGAATATTATAACTAATGCCTCTTTGTCAAGCTGTGAGTACTTCCGATCTTCTGTGGATAGTGTTCGATATGCAAACCCTACAGGTCTCTCATCACCATTGGCCATCTTATGAGATAGAACAGCTTCTAGCCCATAAAGGATGCATCACATGACAGTATCAGGGGTAAATGATCATCATAATGAACTAGTACTTTGGATGACCTCAACAGACCCCTGACCTTGTCAAATGTCTCCTTCTGGCTTTGACCCCATATCCACTTCTTCTTTTTTTGTAGTAGGTCATACAATGGTGAGAGTGTTGTGGCTAATTTCGGGGAAGAACTTGCCGTAATAATTAACTAATCCAAGAAAAGACCTCAGTTCTGTCCACATCATGAGGGAAAAGTTCCTCAGTATTGGTCTAACCTTTGAATCTGACGTGTACAGTCCTTCAGCACTAATGATATGGCCTAAATACTCAACAGAAGTTAAGAGAAATGCATATTTCTCCTTTAACCTCATCCTAGCTTCACTAAGTCTGCATAGAACTTCTGCCAAATTATTTAGGTGGCCTTTCTCTGTGCAACCTGTAACCAAAATATCATCAATGTACACGCGCACACACACACACACACACACACACACACACACACCTGGGATTCCCTGAAGAAGATTCTCCATAACACATTAGAAAATTAACTGTGCTGATGCTACACCAAAAGGCAATCTGTTGTATCTAAACAGACCTTGTGTGTGTTGATTGTGACTAACTGACAGGACGCCTCATTGAGAAGTACTTGCTGGTATTTTCCTGCTCAATTTATCGTGACTATGAAATAGCCACAAATGTGAACATTACCATCACCCTTCACCCGAAAATTGTACAGTGTCAATTACACTCTGCTGCTGGAGGGGCTCCAAATATACTTATATCTTTGACCACAAGGAAAAAGGGAATGCTATGGCTTTTCAAAACTTCAGTGTAGCATTACGGTTGACATATACATTAGCCGTTACTTCCTTTACCATCCCAAGCTCATTCTGAAAAACTATGCTGTACTTATCCAATACATCATACAGTGTGCAATTACTATTCACCTTGCATCTCTGTTGCCAATCCAACTTCATCTCTGCTAACCAGTTCCTCCTGAGCAATTTTTTTCTCTCTCTGTGAATAAGACTTATCTTCTCCATAGTCTTGAAGGCGTCTAGCATCTTCTCTGCAGTTTCTGCAGCTAAAGCAATATCTAAAGCTTTAGTGTATGTAAGCTCTGCTTCCTGTGGTAGATGTCACTGCACACGCTTATTCAAAATACCACAAACAGTGCTATCACCAACATGTTATTCGGGAATCACCATAGTCACAGTGTTCAGCTATTTTTCTAAGAGCTGCCACAAATGTAACTACTTTTTCTCCCTCCTTCTGACATCCGATATTAAACTATGTTCTCTTTATGATGGGGGATGGATTAGGGTTGAAATGTACCTTCACCCTGGCTTCAATTTTATCAAAAGTAAAATCTTTTGTAGTACCTGGTATGTTAGTGTCTTTATCAAGTAGTAGGTGGATGCTCCAACTCCATTGAACATTGAAAAGAATAGTCCTCCGCTTTGGGACATTATCAATATCATTTGCAATGAAATAATTTTCTAGCCTCTGGTACTGGTCCTTCTCGCCTCAGTGACTCCTCTCTGTCTGAGTGAATGGATATCCTCGTATCCAATTTGTAAGGCTTGTAGGGTTTGGAGACAACTGCCACCCAATAAGAAATAAATAAAATGGCCAAACATTTATTAAGACTCAGAAACAATCACAGAACGAATGACAACTAACAAATCTGGGAAAACAGTCTAACTGTGACAAGACAAGACAAGTTCGCTTTTATAAAGAACCCCTTGGGATGATTATACTAAATCATATGATGTTTCAACTGAATGATACCAAAATTGCACACAGATATAATTAGGCCTAGCAAGAAATCAAATAGTAATTAATAACAAACATTTTAAACCTCATGATAACATGACTGGAGTGATTTGCTGCCTGACCAAAGATGTAGCCTGGAATTTTTTGTTTTTATCAGTGAGGCACTGGGTTCATGACTCTAAACACAACATTGGGCATTGTGGAGCTTTAAAGAAAAATCATCAACTCAATGAATCAGCCTTCTAAGGAGAGGTGAGTAGGAATTTGTGATAGTATATTCAGTCAGGATAATTTGACATAATAAAAATATATACTTACCCCAATTGGAAGGATTGTAAGTTTTTTCAAGGAAATACAGATGTATTTCCTAGAAATTATAAATCCCCTACCACCCACCACAAGTAATGAGTGGTAGAAATATATATATATACTTGTCCAGATAGAAAGAATCATAAGTTTCCTTTCAAGGAAATGCAGAAATGTTTCTTTAAAATTACAAATACCCACCCCTACTAAAAGTAGAGGGTGGGGATTGGACAGAAACATTCCAATTTTTTTAGGCTTTATTTTGTATGGATATATATTTTGCCACTTTTTAGGGAGAAAGAAGCATGCTGTGGAAACCAAACTTGGAGGGCTTAATCAGGAATCAATGAGAAGAGCTATGCCAATTTTTAGTTTCCTGAGAGGTTTCTTTCATGAAGTGCCCCTATTTTGGTGTTATTATTTCTTCTTGGGGTATGCAAAAATTGTGTGTAAATTCATGTACAAATTTAGTGTACAAATTTTTTGTGTACATTTTTTGACCCAAATCTCACTCCACTCTGTCAGCCCCATTGGGGTTTCCCTCCCCTTGTCTGTAGAACCCCCCCCCCCCCCTTCTTCTCACCTGGATCCATAGTTAATAAGGTGTATTTTGTTAATTGGGAGGTATTGCTGCAGCTGTAGAATTTGTTATTTGCTTTTGTGCTTTCTGGTATTTGCTGTGTGTGTGTGTGTGGGGGGGGATTCATTGCTGAATTGCCCCCTCTCCCCTGGATCCACCACTGATAAAGGTTCATTCTGGGGTACTTGGTAAGGTGTCAAAAGTAAATATTAATTTAGCATATACATATTTCAGTCCAGCATTTAGATTAAAAGCTTGTCCACACTGCACAAAAACTGATTCAAATAAATTTGAATGCAATTCCCCTCTCCCCCAATTTTTATTTGTACCCAACATGAATATATTAGAATCTTATTATTCACACCCGAACAGGTTTAATCCTTGCTAGGAAAACTTATTCTAAATACCAGCTTTAACTTGAAAATAATTTATGGGAGATTGAGTTAGTTGTTGGTGTTCTCAGACCTGCCAATCTCAGACTTTCAGATATCGGGAGATTTTTAAAACCCCCCCCCCCCCCCCCCCCCCCCCCAAAAAAAAAAAAAAACCAAAAAAACAACTGAAGAACTAAATATGTGGAGATATATTTTAGGCCAGGAACATTTAGTCCATGGATAGAACTGGTTCCTCCAACCAAGCTCATTCTTTCTTCAGATCTGACCATCAACTCTCCTCTCTCTTCAACTTTTTTGTGTACCATTATTCCTCATTTGGCCATGCACAGCACACTTTATTCTCGGTTCATATGGTTAATTATATTTGTTCTTCAATTTTTCTCAGAGAATAACAATTGTGATTGTACCACCAATACGCAACCATCTATCCACTCTAGAAAACATGGAACAGGAACATATATTTCACTAACCCAACCAAAATAATAGATCTTCTAACTATAACAACACTAGGTGTGTTCATATAACTAGCAGCATATACCCAGCGTCGCCCAGCCGATGTCAACATAAAATATTTTAGAAGTCACTCAAATTTCTGCCTGGTTGGCCCTTTGATTAGCTTTTGGCAGCCCAAACAACTTCCTGTGGGTGTAGCTAGTACCAAACCACACACATTGCCACACCCACATAAATGCTCACCCTGTTACCTGGACTCCAATGCCCAATTTCAGCCTGATTAGTCCATAAATGAGTTTTTGGCATGCATAATGATGTCCTATGGGTGTGGTAATGGCCAAACCACACACTTTGACACACACACATGTGATAAGCAATGCTCACCCAGATACTTGGAGGTCTCCTTCCAATTTCAGTATGTTTTGTCGTTTCATTAGCTTTTAATAGCCCAAATAACTTCCAGTGGGTGTGGCTGAGGCCAGACCACACCTATATTTTTTTAATAATACTTTCCCGGGTACTCGGAGACCACATGCTAAATTTTTGCCTGGCAGGTCTCTGATTAACTTTTTTTAGTCAAAATAATTACAAAAGCACACGTGTTTAATAACACTCACCCAGGTTCTTGGAGAGTACATGCCAAATTTCTGCCTTTTTAGTCGAAGTGTTCAGCCATGATGCACAGACACACATACTTATGAACCAAAATATATATAAGCGTGTTCGTAGAACTCCTTTGGTCCAAATGCTATTCAAAAGTTCTCCTTTTTTTTGTGGCACTTTTTCTCTTTACACGCCAATAGGAAGAGATGCAGCCAGGAGGGATTCCACCCTTGTTACTCCCAAAGTTAAGTGTGCATGTGTACCATGTAGTAAGTCTGTCGCTCCAAGGGTTTGTCTGGCCAAAGTACCACTTTGGCCTTTTTTGGAGCCTGACATGAAAACAGAAATGGGTGTGGTCATATACATTTACTTAAAACATTCTCCAAATTATATTGATTCCAAATATATATATGGGTTCATTGGTCTAACTCCCAAGGTTCAAGTGTTTTTACTGAAATACCATTTTTGACATTTTTAGCCATATACTGGGAAAGGAAGAGGTATGGCCAGGTGGGACCAAGCACATATTATTCCCAGAATGAAGTTAATGTGCATACCAAGTTTTAGATCTGCAGCTGAGCAGGGAATTGTGTGGCAAAAATACCAATTTTGTCTTTTCTCATTATCATGTTAACCATTTTTTCCGTATTTTTTTAGCTCGTGTTTTAAGTTGGGTCAAACCCCCCCCTTCCTCCCCAAACTGCAGCTGAGCAAGGAATTTATTAGCAAAAATACCAATTTTGGCTTTTCTCATTATCATGTTAACCATTTTTTCCTTATTTTTTTTAGCTCGTGTTTTAAGTTGGGCCAACCCCCCCCCCCCCCCCCCCTTCCTCCCCAAACACACTTTCTAAATATCTTTTTCAACTCAGGTTTATAATAAGGGATTATTATTTACTTTCTTTTATTATATGTCTGTCCCCGAGTGTGTTCATGGGTAAAGGGTTAAAAACTAATACCTTGTTTTTAAATGGTGTATAGAAAAGCCACACACAAAAAGGGTCTGGTGGTATACCACTAAGAAAAGTAAAGTAGGAATTGTGAAGATAACTCTTTCACCAGCACAGAATAATTCTGTGTAATAATCACCAATAATTACTGTGAAATTTCAGAAAGCTAGAGATGAACTGGCGTCTATCAATATATTGTGCTGAACAATAAGGTTTTTGAAAATTTCTCCCCCAAAAGTATAAATTTCAAATGTGGCAATGGTTTTAATTTAATAAGTACCACTTTAACCTCCCATGTTAATTCATTACATTAAATAGCCATCTTATTTTTCAGGCAGACCGTGTGCATAGCATAAGGTGAAAGACCAGGATGTCTTAATAGGTTATTAATTCGTGGTCTTAGTCTAAATTGTGAGGTGGTCTTAATTGTGAATTGAAAATGCGTTATATTTTTATCTTGCTATAATTCTCCATTTGTTTGTTAAATTGTTTGTTTGTTCTACACCTGGATTATTCTGCTTAAGGTGTCAAATTTTTAGGGCTTGATGGGAGTCACCCTGGTGAAGATCAGTTTGTTCGCTAACTCCTCCCAGATGATTGGGTCTAAAGGGCTCAAATATGCAGGGTTAATGAGAGTCACCTGGGGTGGTTATAAGGAAGTTTGGTGAAGATCAGAGTAAATAAATAAAATAATATAATTTTAATAATTACCATTAATTTTAAAAAAAGGAAAAAAAAGAAAATAACAATTTGCTGTTGATCTTCTAATCTTAGGAGAACCCCCAACTTCACTCAGATGACTCTACCAGTATAACGAAGGAATTATGACTCCTTGGTTAATTGCTAAGTTGTGACTAATCAGTGTCCACTACTTTTTATGTGTATGTCTGATTATAATGATTAGTATCAGTGATTGTTTTGTGTTTGTGTGACTATGTAGCTATTTGTAAGTATTGTGTACAGTTATCATAGCACACAGTCATTCACATTACTGGGCTGAGGACTGGCATCCTACATCAGGAACCAGTTCTGAGCCTTGTAGTTCAGCAAATGGACAAAACCAGAAGTACCTTCATAATAGTAATATTCTACTACATTATCTTTCAGCCTCATATAGGGTAGATATTCTGGGGTTGATCCATAACACAATTATCAATTAATATTTCCTTCCATTTTTATTTTGTTCAAAGGATGGGGGTTGCTGAAGAAACGGGACTTTAGTATGGCACCTTTCTCAGATTCCCATTGGTAGCCATCAAATAATTACAAATTAACTTCCATGCTAGTAAAATTTACCACTGCTGCCACTCTTCCCATGAGTGGGCGACAAGAAATTTAACCACACAAATAACCTTTGTTGGCACAATAAAAAATGAGAGAAAAAGTATGAGTGCTGAGGATGAACTCAGACTGTCTCTTCATAGGATGTGTACCACTTCCACTCAAGCTTTGTTTACAGCCCTCCATAATTCATTAGGTGTGTTGATAATTTCGTTAAGAATATTTATTCAATGACTATCTAATTCTAAATTATATACTGCAAGTGCATACAAATTACCTAAAAGTCCATGAGCCTGCCGGTGACCAAAGTTGAGACCTCTCATTACCACAAACTTGATCATATCTCCAATAATGTCAGTTCCTGGCATGTCCGGATTGTGCAAAGTACGTTGCTCACAGAATACCCACATAATGAGGGTTAATTCAGCGCAGTTTGGAACAGAAATACGAACACAATCTGCATATCTCCTAACACTTATTCCTCCTGACCAGTATCTCCCAATGATGGGAAGTGGTTCACCATTCACAGTAGCAGCACATTCATTCACATCCACACCAATATTCACACATTGGCCGGCATTGTCAGTTGCTCTCACACCGATGTTGTTTATCACATTCAAACTTTCGCTGAGGGAAATGTAACGGCTGTTGACAGATGCACACTCATCCTGACCAGTATCTCCTCATGATGGGAAGTGGTGCACCATTCACAGTAGCAGCACATTCATTCACACCCACACCAATGTTGACACATTGGCCGGCATTGTCAGTTGCTCTCACACCGATGTTGTGTATCACATTCAAACTTTCGCTGAGGGAGACGTAACGGCTGTTGACAGATGCACACTCATCCTGACCAGTATCTCCCCATGATGGGAAGTGGTGCACCATTCATAGTAGCAGCACATTCATTCACACCCACACCAATGTTCACACATTGGCCGGCATTGTCAGTTGCTCTCACACCGATGTTGTGTATCACATTCAAACTTTCGCTGAGGGAGACGTAACGGCTGCCGACAGATGCTCATTCATCAGTGACCAAGTTGAACCACTGTCCAGAATCACCATGGATTTCATAGCAGAGAGAGAGACTGTCCAAGTTCAGAGAACTTAATTGCTCATTCGAGACCAGAATTGGCACAGTATAGAGAGGATCTCCGATAACAGTTTCATTCACTTCAACTTTTGAACCTGGTGGGAAATGGAGATCACAATTAAACATTTAGTTACGATAATAATAAGCCTTGTAGAACATAACTCTAGTCCTAATCCATTCAAATACGTACTGTGATATTATTGCTCTTCACAAATGCACTGGTCCCATTACATGTTTAATGACTAGTAATATATTACTGTACCTGAAATGGTTACAGTGGCCATGTCTGTTTCTGTATTTGTGTGTATAGTGAAATGACATTCAAGTAAAATATTTTATATATTAAATCCTATATCGAACATTCGTTGAATCATCATTCATTAGGGATTAATAGCAGCTATTTCTGACTATAATTGAGCTTTTGTGTGTGTGTGTGTGTGTGTGTGTGTGTGTGTGTGTTTGTGTGCGCGCATGTTTTTGTGTGTCTGTGTGTGCATGCTTGCATGCATGCATGTCCTGGAGTTGGAGTAAAGAATGACTAAGGGGTTAGATTGAGAATTATAATTGTAAACAGTCCAATTTTGGCGGTATGTATCTTTGTGGAGAATATTGCTAGCTACTTATTTTCACTAAATATAGTTGATGTGATCCATATTAAAATATCATTATCTCCTCCCCCCCTCACTTCCTCCCACCTACAGTCCTACCTATGTGAAGGATGAGTGATCAGAACAACCCCTGTCAGTCACCCCAAGTGAATAGAAATGTAGGTTGTATGAGTCCGGCACAATACTTCAGTGAGCACAGTTTACAATATCAGCCATCAGAGGAGGCTACATCCAGTGTGGCCAAGCAAAGAAACCAACAATATAATACTAGGAGTATACCTCATGAGAAAGAAAGTATTGGACAGAGGGGAAGAGGAGGATACGTAAAACAGCTTGTAGAAATGTATGCCATTAACAGGGAACAAGCATTCAGTCCACCCACACAGAGGAAAGTTTTGAAAAGTAGCTTAACTGAAGGTCTAAAGAAAGGTCTAACAAAGGTTATCCAGACATCTTCCCATGTCCATTAGTGAAGAATATATCAATCAACACTGTAGAAGAAGATGAGACAATTGTGTCAGCTGACAGTAATGAAAGTATGACTGAAAAATCGAGCGAAATAACCTACATGAGTGAAGAAGAAGTGGGATGTGGTGTTCAAACATCCCCAGGGGTGGATACCAAGGTGTCCTTTGAAATGCAGCTTTTAGGGTTGGAATACCGAAACGGGAATAGATCGAGCATAGGAATGAGTTCAGACAGTGTTAATTTACCAGTGAGTGATGAAGTGGAGAGAAAGGAAGATGGCAGGAGAGAGAGTGTTATTGGTCCAGAGAACACAAGACCTGAGGGATTGGATGGAGGGAAGAAGTTTGGCTTGATGTCTCTCCTTGGAAATGTTGGAAATGTTGGAACTGGGGAGTTGCATTCAGCTCCTCAAGAGGTGACCGTACCAAACATAAATTTGCAATGCACTGAAACCAACTTTGTATGACCCAATGTTGTCACTCACACAGACAGATCTGTGCATCCCAAACCCAAACCAATAACCTCTTGACCTGTGTCCAAAGTTGATATTCCTCAAGCTGCAGTATCAACAAGTGAGAAAGAACATCATGGTTCAGGTAAACCTTTTGTCAGTCAAGGATTTTCAGTTTGTGGAATGTCTGATACAAATATCAGAAGTTCTCAACTGAGTCCTCAACCATTATCAACCACAGTTGCTACTCTGGGAATGTTTTCTCCCAAAAGAACTGCCAAAGGATTCCCTCCAATCGAAGGTAGAGAACTGCTGAAGTTAGCAGTGGTTTCAGGGAGCAGTGATATTGGTGTCCAGAATCCCACAACCACAGGTATTCCTGTGTCAGCTACTGCTGATGTACATGTTAGTGCTGACTCCTCCACATACTTTGGAAACCAAGTTGTAAATAACAGGGGTGATCATCCAGCATCAATGCAGCTGTCATACCAATTTCAACAACATCTTCGGTTACCACCGCCACTCCGTTACAGACACCAGTAGGTCTTCCAGGTCCTATGCCCCCACTTTGTCGTCTCCTGCAGAGAAGAACTGAAGGCACTCCACATGCTGTGCTCCATGCGCCAGGTGTGCTGTCTTCACCAAGCATGTGTCCTCCATCTAGTGGTAGTTTCCTCTTCAGTTTACTTCGCTGCCAGAAAGTGCTTCTGTAGGGGCAGTTTTGTCTGGAAATGAGCATACCAAGTTTGGTGACCTAGTTACTGACATTATTTCTTTGTTAGATGACGTGCCTAATAAAACGGCATGTAGCACTGCTGTGGGACAAACTGGGAGTGAACAAGGTGTAGGCAATCTCACTGGAGAGCCTGCCCAGAAAGCTGATCATTCACTTGGAAGAGAACAGGGCACAAGTGATGTTTGTGAAGAACAGAGAAAAATGAGCATGGGTTCTAATTTACATGTAGAAAATGGTTCCATTGATGCAGATGATGTTACAGGATTTAAATTTGAGGGTTGTAGTTCTTCTGTGAGACCAATGAAAGAGACTCAATCAATTCCTGTGTGCCTAGATGAGGTGGAAAGAGCAAATGCTGATGGAGTAAAGACGGCATTCCCACCTGCTGTGAGTGAACCTGTGCAAGTCAAACCTGTGGAGGTAGTGGGTGAGGGAGGAGTCACAACGGCAGCTGAAGAGGGAGGAATGGGCAGTGAGGGCCTGGACCACTTGAGCATGGTTGAAGAAGTTCATGTCGCAATGGCTAGTCCTTTGGTGTGTGAGGGAAGTATTGACAAGGAAGAGGATGTGGAATGGGGAGGAAGTGGTGGAGATTTGAGGTTGCATAAGGGGAGATGTCTGGTGGAAGGGGAGAAAGCCAGTGTTAGTGGTGACATTGGAGTAAAGGCTAGGGCTGCAGAAGGTGTGAATGAAGAGTGTGCACGTATTGAGAAGGTGGAAGATGAAAATGTTTCAGTTGATAAAGGTGATAAGAAGATTGATGAAGAAAAACCTAAGGTCAGGAAGTCCAGGAGAGTCTGGTCAACCTGTTCTCCCAAAACTCTCAGATCAAGCAGCAAAGCAGCTGGGCATCACAGTGAAGGAAAGCCTACATCATCTCACCTCCCAAACAGTTGTTTCCATTGGTTGATGAAACGCCCACTTCAGTGCAGACAGAGGTGAAGGTGTTGCCTGCTGAAAGCTGTACACTCTTAGGTTCAACTACAGCTGCTGCTGTTGTGGAGTCTAAACAAACAATTGCTGAACTCAAAACCACCACCATGGTGGAGCCCAAAACCTCAATAGCTGAGCCCAAAACCTCAATAGCTGAGCCCAAAACCTCAATAGCTGAGCCCAAAACCTCAATAGCTGAGCCCAAAACCTCAATAGCTGAGCCCAAAACCTCTGTGGATGAACCCACAGCATTAAAAACAATCCAAACAGAAAAGTTGGTACCAGTATTTCCAAAGATAAACCAAAATAGCACAACACTATACTTGATTCAGCAGTAATGTGGACCAGAAATGGTAATCATTGACGAAAGCTTAGATCACAATCTGTGGAAGGCAAGGAGTCCAAGGTTATGTTGCCTGCCAAGAAGCCTCGAATGGATGAAAAGGGAGCTAAACCTAGAAATTCTAGGATAAAGACAGAATCTGGAGAATCTGTGTTAATAAATTTGACTGTTTGTAAGGTTACCATTGGGAATACAGTGGAGGAGAAGGGTGGACTGGTGATATAAGAAGAGAGGTTGGGTGAAGACAAGAAGGGGGAGGAGGGAGAGGAGAAGGAAGGGAGGAATGAAGGAGAGAGGAAGGGGGAGGACAAAGGGAAGAAGATGGAGAAAAAGTATGCAGGAGAGAGGGAAAAGGAGAATGTGGAAGTGGAGAGGCTGGAGGGGAAGAAGGTGGAGGGGAAGTTAAAAGAGAAAGTTGTGTTGATAGAAACTTGTAAGAAAGATGAAGGTGTGATTGGCAAGGTTGAAGAGGTTGGAGAATTGGCCGAGGAAAACAAACACCTTGGTGGATTGACTACAAGTGACATTAAGAGTAACAAAGGTGATGCTGCTGTGTGTGTGTGTGTGTGTGTGTGTGTGTGTGTGTGTGTGTGTGTGTGTGTGTGTGTGTGTGTGTGTGTGTGTGTGTGTGTGTGTGTGTGTGTGTGTGTGTGGAAGTAGTGGTGTGTGACATCGTTACTAAGGAGACAGAGTACAATCCCGAGGTGAAAGTTTTGGAGCCCTCTGCTGCACCTGCAAATGTTGACCAACCAGCCACCAGGCCCAATGATTTGGGAGACGTCACCCCTGCAGCTGTCCAGACAAACGAACAGCAGCAACTGGAGCCACTTCTTCCTCCTTTTCCACCATTGTTGCCTGTGCAGAGAGGTAAGTGTGTTGTTACACTATTGCATCTTTAATTCTGTGTTATGTGGAGAAAAAAAATCTGATTTTTAAACAAACTGTTTTAATTAATACCTGAAAGTAGATACTAATTAATTTTGAATGCAGTAGTTTTATATTCCACCAAGTTAGTAATAATGTAGTTATTTTTGTGAGCTGGCTAAAGGTTGTTTGCAAAATAACAATAGAAATCGAGGTTATACCACGCCACCCATTGCTGGAACACATGTGATATCATTTGTAGCATTTTTTGGAAAATATATCAATGCTGCATCGAAATTTTAAATTATTTTAGATTTGTATGTGTACTCACTCACTCACTCACTCATTCACCGACTCACCCACACACCCATCAACTCATTCTCTCACACACCCACCCATCCACTATTCTATCACACACCCACTCACTCTCTCACTCACTCACTCACATGGACACTCACTCCCTCCCTCCCTGTCTCCCACCCTCCCTCCCTCCCTCCCTCCCTCACTCACTATTCACACACCCAACTAAATCACTCACTCGCTCACTCATTAACATGCTGTCCTTCCTTTTATATTTGCATAGGTAAGACCACAGTTAAGAAGCTCAGACTCCTCAACTACAATCTGAAGGCATCTCTCATCACTGATACAGCGGTAAGTGGCAACAGTCACATGCAAAGATAAATAAAGGAGAATTTATTTAATCTGAATATCTCAAATGATAAATGTGGTTTATGCTTATGCTTTAACCCTTCTCCCCCCCCCCCCCCGCCCCTCCTGCCTCCTTTGAAATTTACAGAGGATATTTAAGGCCATAGTTGGGCTTCAACTGCAAGCACTCATAAATTTAGAACATATTCTATAGTAGTGATTTTATGCTCGAAAGGTGGATCTCACTGTCTGATTTAATAACAAAAATATAGTATGGAGGAGGGGAAAGAGAATAAGGTGTATTGACCTGAGTATAAAAGTGTTTGATGTGGGAAGGTGGTTTCCCAACAATATTGACTCAATTGTCAATATTTCAATCTACTACGAAGTGCTTTTATGCAATTAAATTCTCATAGTGGAGCAAAACTGATTTATATTATTTTTTCATACTTTATTCTAGCAACTAACTAATGTAGGTGATTCAAATTTTTCTAAACAACATTTATTTTATAGTAGACATAATGGAGAGCACTTAAAGATTGATTGAGGATTGATTGTAGAAATTAATATTGTTGTAAACAACATTCTTAGATTGGTAACACACTTTCATGCTATTTTTATTGTACTATTTTCATTATACTATTAGTACCCTTATCTCATCTTAAGCAAACACACATTTCTATCTAGGAATAGAATGAGTTGACGTGAGCTTGCTGGATGTTGAGACAGTGATCATTATGTTCTCGGCCTCCCTTGCCAAATGGTTTCATTGGGGTATGAGCTAATCTTGTAGCCGTGCCTGCTGGTTATCCGCATTCTCTACCTCTCTCAGAGAATAACAATTGTGATTGTGCCACCAATACACAACCATCTATCCACTCTAGATAACATGGAACAGGAACATGTATTTCACTAACCCAAAATCAAAAGAATAGATCTTCTAACTATAACAACACTAGGTGTGTTCATATAATAACTAGCAGCATATACCCAGCGTTGCACAGCTGATGTCAACATAAAATATTATAGAAGCCACTCAAATTTTGGCCTGGTTTTCCCTTTAATTAGCTTTTGGCAGCCAAAACAGTTTCCTGTGGGTGTGGCTAGTACCAAACCACACACATTACCACACCCACAAAAATGCTCACCCTGTTACCTGGACTCCAATGCCCAATTTCAGCCTGATTAGTCCATAAATGAGTTTTTGGCATGCATAATGATGTCCTATGGGTGCAGCAATGGCCAAACCACACCCTTTGACACACTCACATGTGATTTATAATGCTCACCCAGATACTTGGAAGTCTCCTTTTAATTTCAGTCTGTTTGGTTGTTTAGCTTTTAATAGCCCAAACAACTTCCAGTATGTGTGGCTGAGGCCAGACCACCCCTATATATTTTGTTAATAATGCTTTCCTGGATACTCGGAGACTACATGCCAAATTTTTGCCTGGCTGGTCTCTGATTAACTTTTTAAAAAATCAAAATAACTTCCTGTGGGTGTGGCTATGAAAAAACCACACGTGTTTAATAACACTCACACGAGTTCTTGGAGAGTACATGCTGAATTTCTGCCTTTTTTAGTCGAAGTGTTTAGCCGTGATGCACAGACCCACATACTTATAAACCAAAATATATAAGTGTGTTCGTAGAACTCCTTTGGTATAAGCATTATTCAGGAGTTTTTTTTTTGTGTGTGGCATTTGTTCTCTTAACACTCCAATAGAAAGAGGTGTAGCCAGGATGGATTCCGCCCTTGTGACTCCCAAAGTTTAATTGTGTATGTGTACCATGTGGTAAGTCTATCGCTCCAAGTGTTTGTCTGGCCAAAGTACTATTTTTGGCCTTTTTTGGAGCCTGACATGAAAACAGAAATGGGTGTGGTCATATACATGTACTTAAAACATTCTCCAAATTATATTGATTCCAAATATATATATGGGTTCATGTGTCTAACTCCCTATGTTCAATTTTTTTTTTCCTGAAATACTATTTTTGGCATTTTTAGCCTTACACTGGGAAAGGAAAAGGTATGGCCAGGTAGGACCCAGCATATATTATTCCCAGAATGAAGTTATATATGCATACCAAGTTTAGATCTGTAGCTGAGCTAAGGTTTTTCTGGCAAAAATACCATTTTTTTTTTTTTTTGGTTTTTGCTTTCTTATTGCCATGGTAATAAATTTTCAGATATTTTTAAAGCTCATGTTTGAAGTTGGGTCGAAACCCCCCCCCTCCCCAAACATACTTTTTAAAATAATTATTTTGAACTTGGTTTTAAAATACGGATTATTATTTTGTATTTGTATGTCTGTCTGTCCCTGGGCATGTTCATGGGTAAAAGGGTTGGAAACAAACACCTTGTTTTCAAATGGTGTATAGAAAAGCAACATACAAAAAAGGTTTGGTGCTATACCATTAAGAAGAGTAAAGTAAGAAGACAACTCTTTCACGAGCACAGAATAATTCTGTGTAATAATTATCAATACTTACTGTGAAATTTCAGGGAGCAAGAGGTGAACCGACATCTATCAATATATTCTATTGAGCAGTAAGGTTTTTGAAATTTCACGAGCACAGAATAATTCTGTGTAATAATTATCAATACTTACTGTGAAATTTCAGGGAGCAAGAGGTGAACCGACATCTATCAATATATTCTATTGAGCAGTAAGGTTTTTGAAATTTCTCCCCGAGAAGTATAAATTCCAAAAGTGGCAATGGTTTTAATGTAATTAACCTCCCATGTTAATTCATTACACTAAATAGCCATCTTATTTTTCAGGCAGATCGTGTGCATAGCATAAGGTGAAAGGGCAGGATGTCTTAATAGGCCGTTCAGTTGTGGTCTTAGTCTGAATTGTGAAGTGGTCTTAATTGTGAATGGAAAATGTATCGTATTTTTATCTTAATATGATTCCCAATTTGTTTGTTAAATTGTTTGTTTGTTTGTTCTATTCCCAAAGTATTGGGCTTAAGGTCTCAAATATAAAGGATTTAATGAGGGTCACCCTGGGGTAATTATGAGGAATTTTGGTGAAGATCAGAGTAAAACACTGCCCAAGGGGCTATTTTCTCCCAAACATTTCCTTGCCTTGTGGTCACAACTCTATGCCCGAGTAAACCTACACACTTACTACAGTTATGTAAACACATAAGGCAGAAAAACTGTGCCCAAACCACTTCCAGTTCTACTTCTTTTTTTTGGTTTTTGTAGGTCCAATCATCTGGGATGAAATAGCAAACAACAGATCCTCAATTACATGAAGAGGTGTTGTTTTTCCCATCCACACAGGATGGGTGGGTGCTATGGTAAAATATCTTTTGGGGGGGTTTGTGTGGTCTGAATCATGAGGTGATCTTGTTAGTTGGGTAGTCTTTAGTGAGATTCTACTGCATGTATATTTTGATAAAAGAAAAAAATACCATAGCTATATACTTAGTAATAACTTTAATACTAACAAATTAACTGACACTTATTGCAGGAGTGAATTCACTTGCAGTAAATCTTAGTTCTACCTTCTTTTTTTAAATTTTTTTAATTTTTTTAAATTTTTTTTAAGTGAAGGGTACCTCTGAAGAGGCATTCAATATACACATACAATTAAGGGAATCCCTCAAAATCATACCCTGCTGAAAATATTGGGAAAGTAAGAGAATACCATGCAGGTGAAAAAAAAATCCCCCTCTAGTGGTCATCAATTTTTAGGAGTTCCACCGAACTCACAACTTCTTTTCACTATTCACAGTAACAAAGGGATTCAGAATTGAAACAGTAAGTTTTTTTTTTCCATAGCAAGCATGCATTGAATTGCATATAATATTTTTTTCCACATAAAACTTAAACTTTTCCTTCAGGGTACTAGATATATTTAATAGTATTAAATTAAGGTAGATTTGCACTGTTTTCAAAATCATCACCACTAAACACTTATATATAGTAATGCTGGTGTCCTACAGGTTAAATGTTTTGCAAAATATTTTACGAAATAAATGTAATTATGATATGAACTTCGAGCCAAATTACAAACGATAAACAAATTGTGAGAGTAAGATAAACTCTACTTAGTAAAGAGAATTGTTTATTCAAGCAGCTCCAGCATTGCAGTTGTCCTCATTGAATAATCCAAACAGGTAATTCTCTTCAGAATAAGCGCCCTCCACTCGGTAATCCTTGTATATGCTTGCAATAACAGGATCGTTAGGATTGCTAATTTCAAATATCTGACCAGCTTGCCTGTTTCCAACATAGAGGCAAGGCTCTTGAGTGTGATCCCAGGTGGATCCAGACAGATAGCCTGTGTAGCTACGTTGTGAACCACCAGTGTTCAAAGTGACAACATATGTGCCTGAAGCTTCACTTCCATCATCCATCATGCCAGTGAAAGGTCTGATATCCACAGGGATATTCCAAAATTGTCCTACAGAAAGGAAATAGTGGTAAAATAATTGTTGACACACACACACACACAAATAAAATAAAATAATATAATTGTAATAATTACCATGAATTATTAAAAAAAAAAAAAAAAAAAAAAAAAAAAAAAAAAAAAAAAAAAAAAAAAGAAAATAACAATTACAAATTAACTTTCAGACAAGTAAAATTACCACTGATACCACTCTTCCCATGAGTGGGTGACCAGTAATTTAACCATACAAATAAACCTTTGTTAGCACAATAAAAAATGATAGAAAAAGGATTAGTGATGAGGATGAGCTCAGACTGTCTCTTCATAGGATGTGCACCACTGTATCACTTCCACTCAAACTTTGTTTAAAACCCTCCATAATTTATTAGGTGTGTTGATAACTTGGTTAAAAATATTTATTCAATGACTAGCTAATTCTAAATTATATACTGCAAGTGCATACAAATTACCTAAAAGTCCATGAGCCTGCCGGTGACCAAAGTTGAGACCTCTCATTACCACAAACTTGATCATATCTCCAGTAATGTCTGTTCCTGGCATGTCCGGATTTTCCAAAGTACATCGCTCACAGAATACCCACATAACGAGGGTTAATTCAGCGCAGTTTGGAACAGAAATACGAACACGATCTGCATATCTCCTAACATTCACTCCTTCTGATGAGTATCTCCCCGTGATGGAAAGGAGTGCACCATTCACAGTAGCAGCACATTCATTCACATCCACACCAATGTTCACACATTGGCCAGCATTGTCAGTTGCTCTCACACCGATGTTGTGTATCACATTCAAACTTTCGCTGAGGGAGACGTAACGGCTGTTGACAGATGCACACTCATCAGTGACCAAGTTGAACCACTGTCCAGAATCACCATGGATTTCATAGCAGAGAGAGAGACTGTCCAAATTCAGAGAACTTAATTGCTCATTCGAGACCAGAATTGGCACAGTATAGAGAGGATCTCCGATAACAGTGTCATTCACTTCAACTGTTGAACCTGGTGGGAAATGGAGATCACAATTAAACATTTAGTTACGATAATAATAAGCCTCGTAGAACATAACTCTAGTCCTAATCCATTCAAATACGTACTGTGATATTATTGCTCTTCACAAATGCACTGGTCCCATTACATGTTTAATGACTAGTAATATATTACTGTACCTGAAATGGTTACAGTGGCCATAGATGGAGAGCCAGGCTGTACCAAGGGATTGTCAGAAGATGGTAGATTGATGTTGATAGTGAAGCTTTCCGAATCTTCTTCTACACCATCACTGATTATATCGATAGTAAAACACTGCTTGTCATTGGCCTCTGGTCCAAATGTTACAGAGTATGGACCGCCAATATAGTCCACTCCAACTGGAGACATTTATGATCAAAGTAATTTAATGTATGCCTTCAAATACTAGCTAAATCCTGAACAATATATTTCACACTAACCTGTGGTGGAGATATCGGTAGGGGTGATGTTATCTATTGTGAAACTTCCACTTGTCATGATATCTTTGATCAGACATATCTCTCCCGATCCTACATCTTCACTGAAAACGTATGTTGGGAATTCCAGCCGGACAGTGACAACTGGAGCATAAACAGATTAGAAAGCGTGAATACACTTCTTGTATATACCAGCTTTAGTGTTTACACTGCAGCTTCAAATTGAAGGTAGTCAATAGTCAATAGAATATAGAGAAAGAAAGTACACTTAACATTCACAAACATGTCTGATAAATAAAATTATAGCTCTACTGAATGCCTCTTACTTGAATCATCATCATCCACAATTATTATCTCAGTTCTGTCCTCAGGGCCAACTATAATGGCAGGATCTGTTGGTGTGATGGTAAGTGTGAAAGATTCATCAGGTTCAAGAGGCTCATCATCATCCACAATGGATGTGCTGTCGAAGCAGAACTCTAGGGCATTGGCAGGGATGGTCAAAGATGAAGGAATCTGAGATTCGATGAAATCTGGATAATGGAAAGGGTGAAAAATAATGGGAGTAGACAAATTAAGATATATTTACTTTGCTAGTAATTATGTGTGTATGTGTGTGTGCATGCGTGTGTGTGGTGATTGTGGTGTGCATGTGCAATGGCTTGCAAGTGGGATGGTATTTGGCATGTGCACTTGAAATTATAAAGTTTTGAATTGCAGTATTTTTTTTTTGCCTATGCCGATTGAGATGAAGCTTG
>OZ017783.1:3010252-3135252 GCA_963969325.1 Lycopodina hypogea | reverse complement strand
TGTTAAATTCCACTAATTACTAGTCCAATATTAAAGTTGCATCCATACCATCAATTGTGGCAGTGCCAGAGCTTGTTGAGAATTGCACAGTCACTTCTCTCTCCAATGTCCCAGACAGTAGAGAAACACCCAAATTTACCAAGCCATCGACCTCATTCACAGTATAGTCCACTGGCACAAATCCGACTGTCACAACTATAGTGGACAAAACATTAACAGTGATACAACAGTTATGACAGATAATACAGTGTCAATAATACAACTGCTGCTCCTGCACTACTTCCAACCATCAAAATATAAGAATTACTTTCAAATTATTTCTTCAGTTATTTTGGCCTCTGCCACGAAGAATGTGGAAGCAATAGAGTCCCAAACGAAGAAAAACAATATATCCCATCCCATTATCAATCTCGCTCTTAAAAGGGAGAAATTCAAAGATACCAACACTTAGTATGTACAATGTGCCCACATGGAAGTGATCAAAAGATCAAGATACACAACAACTTAGCCAACAATAAGTACTGTTCCTTAATTTAGAAAGCATGTAACATTCTCACATGCTTTGTTTCTCTATCTACAATGTTATTCCTAACACTTACAATCGTCTCCATCTTCTTCAAGGATTGTTACAGTGGATGTTTGCACATCAGGGCGAATATCGACTGAATCGTCAAGAGTTGTCAACATTCCAAAAAATTCCTCTGGATTCTCTAGAATATCATCATTCACAATAGTGACGGTAAAGGTTTGAGATAGAGTGGACGAGTCAAATTGAAGAGGAGCATCCGTCACAGGGACGAAATCAGCAGGAGCTACTGATGTTGCTGAGCCATCAGATGTGGAAAAAAGAACTTCAGTGGTTCTATCGAGCATTCCTTCCAGTACTCGTATAGTAAATGTAGCTGAGCCATCAGTCTCCACAACAGAGAAAGAAGTGGGATCAAATCCAATGACAACTCCTGCAGTGAATGGTATTGTCAACATCAATGAAGCCAAAAAATAATTCAAAAATAAATCTTAATTTAATCAAGTGAACCGTACTGTCATTGTCTACGATGCAACAGAGAGAGCTAGCCGAATCATCAACAATAGATATTGCAAGGTCGTCAGTGCTTGGAGAAGGAAGTGAGATTGTCACTTCAAAGCACTCTTCCACTTCTGCAACATTATCATCAATAATGTCCACATCAAAGCACACATCTGATGGTGGACTTTGTGCAGTAGCTACCGCCATCACCGATTGAGGAGGAACAACATAGTCATCTCCAGCATTGGCTGTAAACAAAAGACAAACAAGGAAATATCAGTAAAGATGTATTACATATGGTATGAGAAACAATGCATTTATAATTATTGCACAAACAATAAGTGATTTTTAAGTTTTTATACAAAATTATAATGCAGACGTTTTCTAAGAGGCCAAAAAAATAACAACAAGAAAACAACATTTTTACCAAGTAAAAAGTAAGCATCACTTGATATGAAAAATCAAATATAAACATCACTGATTGTACTTTTATATATATGTACATGAAAATCGCAAATATTATGAGACGCAAGATAGTGTGCATGGACATTGAATGCACTCACCAATTCCAGAAATTGTCACATTTTGTGGAGCGTTTGTGGAGACATCAATGTTGAAGTTGGTTGCAAATGGATTATTGAACCTGATGCACGCAGTTGCACTTTCAGACTCAAGGACACCATCACCCGCTTTGATCAGTTCAAGTTCCAATTCTATCAAAATAGGGATAAAAATTTTGTGATCTCGTTTCATTAAGTGGTCGCTGCTGTATTGAAACTAAAAATGTGACATACCATCATCATCCACTATTAGGACACTGGAAGTACTGAAGGGAAAGATGCTCACTCCTTCCCTCATAGTGATTAGTGACAGAGTCCACAGGAGGTTCTCTGTTGGCTCAAGTGCAATATTATCATCTGTCACGTTGAAACTGATGGATACTTCTGAAGTTGATGGTGTAAAAATAAGCTCCCTGTCTACTCTCTGGCCAGTTTCCTCTTGGAAGGCTGTAGGATTAAAATTGTAGTATTGACAAAGTAAAGGAGGGATATCATAATTAGATTAGATGTAAGGTACTTATAACTAACCAACTAAAACTAAAAAATGACCCATCCTACAGATGAAAACAGCAAAAATATAACAACACAATTTGAGATTATTTTGTTGGTTGGTTTGTTCTCTCTCACATACCAGACGCTTGGGCCTACAGGGCTAAAAAAAAAGAAAAGAAAAAGAGCATGAGTTGGTTTGGAAACAGCTTTGCTGACCTACGTGTGTTTACATAATTGTGGTTTGTAGTAAGTGGAGTGGTTGACTCAGGCATAGAGTTGTGTGTAACCCCAACCAGGAAATTATGAAAAATAGCCCCACTGGCAGGGTTTTAAAAATAGCCCCACTGGCAGGGTTTTAATCCAATCTTCCCCAAACTTTCCTTAATATCACCCCAGGGTGACCCCCATCAAACCATGAAATTCTAGCCCTTCAGGCCCAATCTTCTGGGAGGATTTACCAAACAAACTAATCAAGAACTATAGTGAGATAAGACTGCAGTATGGTCGAACATACACCATCTACTTGAATGCACGGTCCTTAAACCTTACTATATAACAATCTGAGAAAGCTAGGAGAGAAAAAATATAACATTTGGAATTTTACGTACACTCAGATACAGTTCCATAAAATTATGCATCTATTTTCAAATAGATATCAGAACATTGATAGTGTCATACATGGTGATAATTACTAGATTAGAACAGACATAGTATAGTATTCACTTTCAGCAATTGTTTCCAGACAGTGTTACAATGAAAAGGATTAACATTTTATTTAATTGAATAGAATAACTTAACGTACGTCCTTCCAACATGAGAACAACATCTTGGTCAGTCCTGCCATCTCGATCAACATAGACAGTAACAGATTCAACTCCTTCAGTGACGGTCTGAACTTCCTCTCTGAAGCTGAAGGTGACACCTGTATGTTAACATTTAGTATAGAGGAAAAACAAGTAGTCAAGGACTGACTTAATAAACATTAGCAGAGCATGTTATATGCTTCACTTAATGTCAAAATTTATGAAGGACACTAGCAGAAATGATTTTGATAAATTGAGGAAAATTTTGCTAGCTAACCTTCATCATCCCCAATTTGGACAGTGGTTAAAGGAGTGGTGAACATCACAACAGTGGGATCTTCATTAGTGGTGAGTAAAGCTGTGAAGTCTTCAACACTTTCCTGGATGTCGTCATTGAGAATGGAAACTGGTATGATGATGGATGTAGTGTCTCTATCGAAGGTCAGAGTCTGTGTCAGTCTAGTATAATCTGATCCATCTGTGGATAATATATCATGGGAGGAAGGATAGATATAGAGAATAATTTTACAAGACACACCAAGAATTGAAAAAATAAATTAATTATTGAATATATCTGTTAGTTACCAAGTAAAATAAACAAGACTGTCGCCATATAGCTCTTGAGTTAAATGACCCTCTACCTATTTTGATCATACACTACACAGGACACCAATCGATTATACTGATTTCTATGCTGTATGATCATTGTTGCATCTGATTTCAAATGGAAAAAAGTCAAAACTAGTGGTCCATATTTATGCAGCACAATTACTCTTATTTTTAACAGGTTGAGTGATGCAATAAAAAAAATTAAGTACATTTTCTATTGCTGACCTGGTCAACAAAGCATTAAGAAATTTGATGACAGTGGATATGGCATTGAGTTTTAAGAGGGATAGTGTATATTTTTGTTGCTTTTTGGGGGTTGTTTACTTCTAACTAGCAGAATGGTCATTTTCGGTGGCCACTACTCTATTGCTAGAATCAGTTTTTGTTTATTTAATTTTTTTTTGTGGTTTGGGTGTGTGCCTTCAATGATCACATAACAGATTTTACTCTGAATTCCCGAAAAATATCTGTAGCAGCCACAGTATGCAAACAATCGAAACCGAGATTTTTATCAGCCATACTGAGCCATTGGGAACATTTATAAGAAATTTCATCAAAATTGGTCCAGGCATCTAAGAGGAGTTTACAGACACAACACACAAACATTTTGTTGTTACCACAAAAATGTCCCAGTGAAAGATCTCCTCCCCCCCCCCCCCACCTTGTTGCAGATAATAGTTACAGACTTTAAAAGTGAGATATGACATTCACAGGTGCTAGCTAGTACACATCAACTTTTCCTTCACTTTCTCTTTAATTTTTGGTTAATTTTATGACAAATTATTTTGGAAATAGACACTTAGGAATATCGTAAAAATGTCTGAGTTATGTGTGGGAGAAAATAGTGATAAAAACATAGGTCCTCAAAGATTCATGTTCTTTGTTGCAACTCATTTTTCACACCCACTAAATACTACTTAAGTAAAGCATTCAAAATAACTTTAGAGTGCTTTTTGCAAGTACATTTTCGATGTGTAAATCTATGCTACTGAAATTTCAGCAAAGATTAAAGCAGTATTTTTAAGGCCTTTTTCAAAGACACTTTAAATACTCTGAAGTCTTATATATGATAAGTGTTACCTCACTTGCCAGGAGTACACTCAACTTTCTAATGCGATCTTAGTTTGGTAAACTTGCACTGTGCAAGAACATTAATTAATGGATTCTAATTTAGTAGATTTGTAAATCAGTGAGTTGTTTCATTAGTTAAAAAAATAATAAATGAAAAAATAAAATAGAATAAAATGAAAAAAAAATGATAACCCCACCAAAGAAATCATCAGTGGACGTAATTCCGTGCTGCTACTTTATATCTATCTCACAAACCCAAGGCTGTGTTGTCTCCAGTTGTAACAGTCACCTCCACTGGAGTTCTCAGAATTCCAGAGATCACCGAGACAACAAGGTCAACCCTACCAGTTGGTTCATCCTCAGAAACGGTATAAATTGTTTGATTAAAGCCGATCGACACAACTGCATAAAAAAAATGAGAAGATATTAATAATAAAAACTAGTTATTTTAAAGCTCACATAATAGTAATATGGAAGTGTTGAAGCACAATAGTAAAAGGTTGTTATTGTTGTCACCTCATTTAAATAATACAGATGTTTGGAGGTTGTAAAAAGTGCATATTTTAATAATGACTGATAGGTACAATGATTATAAGGCAAATCCTTTTTAAAAAATGTTTTTAAGTACACAGTACTAAATGAAGACATACCATCATCATCAATGATGGATATAGATGCTTCTGCACGATCAAAAGTAATGTCTGGATCAGTGCTAGTCAGGAAGAACATTCCATCCAAAGTCTCTGTTGTCTCCACAAAAGAATCATCGACTATTGAAATTCGGACAACCATGGTCTGAAAATTTGATGAAGAGTTTGAGAAAGTTAGGGTTTCCATAGTGGACTGAAAATCTGGCTCATTTCCTATGGCTGAATAAGGGGGAAAAAAAGGAATAGATCATGAAGTGAATTGAATTAATTAACATCATTATTAGAACTAAATTATTATCTTCAAAAAATTTTTTTGGGAGCATTTATGTCAATTTTAAGTATTCACAACGAATGTTTAGATCATGATTTTATCAACTACATAGAGCATGTTTCTATAAAATGTCATCTTTATCAACCAGTCACTCAAACTTAAGTATGCACTATACTGAAGGCCAAAGGTGCAATTAATATTACACTCACCCCTCTTTCCCCAAAGGTGTAATTTTTAAGTATATATTCTCATAAATTACATATTAGACTAAAACATCTCTATCAGTAAGTTATAAAATACTCACAAACTGCAGTTCCATCTCTGGTGTTCAGGGTAACCTCAACATCTCTGGAAGTTCTTCCCATCATCACAATGGTGACATCCACAAACCTCTCATTCTCTACTACTTCATATGATACTGCGTCAAAACCGATGGTAAGTTCTGAACAACACAAGGAGAGGAATATTGAGGAGTTAATCTTCTGTGGCTCATATATGTCACAACACCGGCTCACTCTGGCTACCAGGTACTTCACAAGCTGTCATTTTCAGAAATGTAAATCTTTTATCAATTATTAAAATTAACAACAACAAAATTTTAGTCACCCTCTTAAAAACAAAAACAACAAAAACAAAGAAAGAAAAAAGTTAAAAAAAAAACAAAACAAAGACAGTAACAAAAAACAACCAACAAACTGAATTTATGAATAGCTATTATAAATAAATATCATCAGTATACAATTCAGCCTTAGTTAGCTATTCAAAATAGATTTTGATTTTCTGATGTTGGAAAAGAAGTTCTGAAAACCCATATTAATCAATACACGATTATTCATATTTTTGAATGACTTACCATCATTATTGAGAATAGAAATAAGAGTTTCCATTGGTCTGATCAGTATTTGTCGGTTATCCGTAGATTGAAGAGTAGCTTCAGCAGTGAAGGACTCTGTTGGTTCATAAATATCATCATCTATAATTCCCACGAGAACCGAAGCAGTAGTTTGACCAGGTGCAAAGATGACGGGCCGAGATACAGCATTGTAATCCTCAGAAGCTGTGTGAGGAATATGATTATTTAGATAATGTAGTGCAGCGTTGAGTCTGTTCGTAACCCATAACATTATTGTTATATTATTTTAAACACACAATAAAACAACTGCAACATTTTCTATAGTGGTACTTCAGTCCTACTTTCTTATTAATTGGATACATTTTACAATTCTATGCATGCCATAAAACTGTTCTGGAGGCATTGAAGATCAATCCACGCTTACCCAGTGCAGTGCCCTCATTTGTAGACACAAATATTACCACATCATCTCTTTCTATTATACCAGAAAGTACATCCAACTCAAGAGTCACCATATTGTCCACTCCTTCTCTAACTACATAGTCCCTACGAAAACCAATTTCCACTTGGTCATTGTCCAATATTGTTGCAGTAGCCACAGCAGGGTCCAGCATCACACTAGTGGTAGATGGAGATTGCAAGTTGCCAAAGAAAGTTTCTGTGCGTTCTATTGACAAGTTATCCACAATGGGTACTCTAACTTCAGCAAAGCTTTGTCCTTCGCCAAAGGTGAGTGTCCTTATTACTTCTTCATAGTCTCCAGGAGCTAACAAGATAAGAATACAGAAGTTATTTTCTTAAAGTTACAAAATAGGTAAACAATAGAACAAGATATTTTCATAAATGCCACTAAAAGAAAATAGTTTATTTCATCATGCAAAAATAATTTCCTATTTATTTTTTTAAATTTAAATGAACTGGATATACATCAAATTAGAGCATATAGAGACATCTGTGTGGCAGTGCATAACCATGATAAAATTGATTGGCCATAAGTACAATATTCATCACATCATTTTTTTTTTTTTTTTTTTTTTTTTTTTTTTTTTTGGCATCTTTATCCTGACTCGCCCACAGACGGATGTGTGGTCAAGTAACCCAAAAAATTTGGGATAAGAAAGATCCTGGGTGAAGGATGTGACTACTATCAAGAGTGAGTTCTATATGTTATGATGGTTTGGTCGGAAAGTGGTGTGGCCATGTAGACCATTACCAAGGGTTTGGCCCAAGTACTTTTTTTTTTTTTTTTTTTTTTTTTTGCATTTTAGCCTGTCACAACCATAGAAAGAGAGGAGTGGTGAGGTGGGACCAAGTACCTAAAGTGGCAAATGATGTGTGTGCATGTCAAGTTTTAGGTCTCCACGTTTAACGGTTATCGTAAGTATCATCTTTGGCATTTTTTGTGCCTCATATGCACACAGGAAATGGTGTAATCAGGTGGCCCCCCGCCCACCCCTACCAACTTTTTTTGTTGCCTTAAATACATCCTCGATATAGGATTCAGCCCTGAAGTGAAAGTTTCATTTGGTATGATGTTTTGGTGATAAAGTGGATACACAAAATATGCATCAATACATACTATTTATAGCCTGACATGTGAAGAGGAAGAGGTAGGGCCAGGTGGACCACAGCCCATGTCTCTGCAATAGTCATGACGTGTGTATGCCGAGTTTAGCTCTCTAGGTCCAAGTGCTTGTTCTAAGTACCATTTTTGTCATTTTGATCCTAATAGACCCACAGGAAGAGGTGTGGTGAGGTGACCCAAAGTTTTCCCCCTGAAATATATACTCTATGTAGGACGCATCTAGACTGAAGTGTGAATTTTAATTAGTACACTAGTTTGGCAGGAAATAGTTACACATAAACAATATGATACAAACTATTTTAGCCTCATACACCAAGAGAAAGAAATGTGGCCCACAGGAAGAGTTGTGGCAAAATATCCAGCCCATTTTCCTACCAAAGCCAAGCTGTGAATTTAATTAGCCATAAGTACCATAAATAAATCATATCAATTTGGCATTTTAGCCTGACATACATACCCACAAGAAGAGGTGTAGTCTAGTAACCCAAAATTGTTGGCTAAAAAAACATCCTGGGTGTAGGATGTGACTACCCAATAGTGCAGGTTTCATTTGGTATGGTAGTTTGCTAGGAAAGTAGTATGGCCAGGTGTGGCCCAGCTGATGTGCAAGGGTTTGGCCAAGTTTCATCTTTGACATTTTTAGCCTGACATACCCAGAGAAAGAGGTGTATCCACATTGGATACAGCCCCGAGAGTGATTATGTGTGCATTCCAAATTTTAGGCATCAAGGTTGCATCACCATATTTTTGTGCCTTAAATACCCACAGGAAGTGGTGCAGCCAGGTGATACAACATTTTTGGGCTAAAACATCCTCAGAGTTAGGATGTCTCTACTGCGAAGAATGGGTTTCATTTGATATTGGCCATATATAAGTACTAAAAATGTTCCCCTGGAGAAACCGATTCCAAAAATATATGGGCTCATGATCTCACTTGCAAACTGCAGGCGCTATTGGAAGACTTAAGCACAGACACCAGAAGCCACAGGTGTGTATATATCTTACAGTATATTTTCCTTCGTCTGCATGTACTATGTACCTATGTACCTATGTACCTATATTAGATTGCTGTGTGAAAACGCTATTCTGAATCCCCTTAAAAACTTCCAGGGAAGGTCAAGGGAAGTGGCAAGGAAGGTTTTAGGCCCAGTGGCTACTCCAGTTTAAATCAGGAAAATTTTTAAAAGCCAAATTTGTCTGAAAAGTCAAAAAGCGCCAGTTTCGGGCAGAAGGAGGCCTCCAATCAAAAAGTTTCATTCCTGAGACCCCACTTAAAATGACCATAAATGGGGGATCGGATCAGGTCAAATCCAAAATAGGACGTCATTTAGAGGTCGAAACAGAGGTTGTGACTTTTCAGATATACCGAACGAAGTGAGGCGGCCCTACTCGAGCTTCTTCTGTTTTTTCTTGGCCAACCAGTGCACCACCAACTGCAGGTGCTTCAGGGCCACCAATGGCAACACGAGGTGTTCTTTTGCCCCTAAGGCCAGATCAAGTTGAAAACCTTTCTGGACCTGCTGGAGCCCTGCTTCTCGCACGGACAACTCTATGTTGGATGCTCCAGGGTCGGTTCCAGCAGAGGCCTCTCCATCCTGGCGCCAGGAGGAAAGATGAAGAACATTGTCTACCAGAGAGCATTGCATTGAGAGAAAGAAGCCAATTTGAACCTAACAATAAAGTACACAATAAGCTTGAACTATGTACTCTTGACGACTTAACCTGGGCATCGCCGGGTAGCTTTGCTGGTGTATATATATATATATATATGCTAGGGGAAAAATTCGCCGTTTGGGTGGTTTTTCCTAACATAATTATGAAATGGTCTAAATTGCTTGGCCCTGCCTGTGTTACTCCCAGAGTCTAGTTGTGTATCATACAAAGTTTTTAAGTCTGTTGTTCGAAGGGTTTGTTTGGCCAAAGTACCATTTTTGGCTTTTTTTTTTGTGCCTGACACAAATACAGGAAGGGGTGTGACCTAATAGACATTCTTATAACGTTCCCCTGGCTGACTCTGTTTCCAAATATTTGTGGATAGAGCTACCTTGGTTCAAGTAATTTCTTAGAAGGAATCTAACTCTTTCCAAATTGCTAGAGGGATCTCCATAAAACTTTCAGAAATTGATTATGCACCTCACTGCATATCCTCGCAAAGGTCTCACTCAGATCGGATGGCCAGGGGTGTGGTTCTGCCTATGAGTGTAATTTGGTGACATGAACACTCTAACTAATGACCAAGTTCAATGAACTTTGGCATGTTTATTTGTTGTATCACATTCCTTTGATAAAAAGATTAGTGTAAATAATTCCTACATGTTACATTAAGAAAACTAAACATGCTTGTTACTGCAGAAGGCTAGAGGCTGACCAAAAAAAAACTGCCTTTAGGGTTTTTTTTGTTGGTGTGCTAGTATATATACAAGAGCAAAGTCCTCTCTCAAGGTCAGGATGCAAACATTAATGATCCAATCAAGGGAGCATTAATGCAACCTACTAAGCATTAGATCAGGAGAAAGAATAGAATGGAAACAGTGTTGAATAACGACTCTTAAATCAAGCATATCTTACAAGAGGAAGTAGGACAGACAAAAAATACTTTAACAACCAAAAAATAAAGTAGCTCAACACAGAAGCGGACAGTATCTACTATATAAATTGGCACATATATTTTGGGGGGGGGGGGGGGATGACAAGCTGATGTATCACACATGATCTTGCAGGGAGGACGAGTAATGTCATCTCTATTTCAGTTCATTGTAAATTACAAATGACACAATACTTCACAGAAAGGGATTCCAAAATTGCACCCATCAATAAACGCAGTAAAATAGAAGCAATCAAGGCACACACTTCCTTATTTGAACATACACTCAATGAATATTCCTACACATACCAGAAGCATCGCCATTTGAAGTGAAAAATTCAAATTCAATATTCTTTGTCAGAACACCGCTGATGAGAGTAACATTGAACACAACTTCGCCTTCAGATTCATCTACTTCATAACTAGAAGAGTCAAATCCAATCGTGATATCTACAATGGGTATAGGTGTGGATCAACAACAGATCATATAATTAGAAAGATAATAAAAATTTTTAAAATCGCCCAAGAACAACAATAATAGTTAAATAACCTTTTTAGATATTTTTATTAAACTATCGATTATTAAGAAAAAATAAACATTAATTTTGCGAAGGAAAAATAGAAAAATGTGCAACTTTAATTACACATAGCAATCACATCTCACCATCATTGTCAATAATATTTGCTGTTGCTATGTTTGGGGCCAAATTGACGTTACTGGGAAGAGAAACAGTGGCCATTAAATTCCCGAAAAAGTTTTCAGGTCCTTCCAACTGATCGTCATCAATTACATTTACTAGAACTGGTGTGGAACCCATTCCAGTAAGAGTGTGTATGCTGCTAACAGAATTGTAGTCAGCACCAGCTGAGGATCAGAAAACAACAACACTGGCATTAAAACAATATGCACTCTTTAGTAAGATTAATTTCATGTTTCAATACTAGAAATAGCACACGGTGGACTGTATATATTTTTTATAACATGGCAGTGTCTACATCAGAGTCAGCTGCTACCAGGTGTGTAGCCTGAAAATAAAACCGAGGTCTGGACTACTGTGATGGGATTTGTTGTATCATTTCAGGTTTCAGCTTCTTGAAGTTTTTTTTATGTATAAACTTTCCACTACCAATTTAATATTTGGCATACCTGAAGTTGCAGTTCCATCAGAAGTGAAGAAGGTGATATTCTGAGACTATCCGAGCTCCCCACTCAATACACCAAAAGTAAATTCAATTGATCCTGAATCTTCTGCTTCACTGACTTCCACAGCAGTGAACCCAATAGTTGCAACTGAACAAAACAACAACACATGCAACTATTATGAATTCACATACACTACAGAGAATAAAAAATAATAAATAAAAAAAATTAATTAAAAATATACCTCTTTAAGCTTGAATATAAATACAACGAAGCAAATGTATGTTAAATTATTAAAAAATCAAAGCCTCAATTCCAGTACATGTACCACATTATTTAAGAAGCAAATCCACATCCATCAGAGCACATTTTAAAACAACACTTACAATCGTTGTCATCAATCATTATTCGAGCAGCATCAGACCATATTATTCTGTCACTTTCATCAACAGTGAGAACAACCAGATTTCCACTCATGGTCACCACGATATTGTCCAATGATATAGCTTGGAAGGATTCTACCAGCTCAGCTACATTATCCTCTAAGATTTCAATTAAAAATGTCTGATCATTGATGCCAGCAGAGAATTCCAGTTCAGCCAAGTCCACAGATGTGTAGTCCTCATCAGCTGTAGAACAGAGGATAAGTGGGAAGAGTCTAGTTAGGAACATTAATTAATAGTATACACAACTAGAACATTACCTGTAGCCATTGCACCAGTAGATACATCAGCAGTAGCAGCAAATACACTAACTCCCAGATTCGATGATATAGGTCCTCCACTACTTATATCAACAGTCACAGTTCCCTGCCCGATAACTTCAGAAAATGTGTAAACACTTTGCCCAAATTGAAACTGCAGTACTACATAAAAATGATCAGTAAAAAATAAAGAGAATGGTTTAAATCACCATTTAGAAACATATTCTAGTCAAGGGTTGTTATTAGTTGTTTCCCATTTATGGATTCTCAAGTGATTTCGATAAATTGTCCCTTGATTAACCACCTATATTTGGGTTGAGAAGCTGTCTATCAATTATCTATATATAAATTCAAGAGTTAATGAAATACCAGTAAAATAAAGCAAATGAAACTTAAGTATTCAAGTGTTTCATGATGCATTTTAGCAAGATAGAAGCACAAATTACTATGATTGTTATTCTAAGGTGGAAAAAAGAGGAAATACAACAAAAAATATTTTCATAAAAATTTCTTAAACCACAAAAGAAAGAAACAATGACAACATTTTAATTGACGCTCAATATGAAATTCTGAAGAAAAATATCGAGATAGTGGGAAATAAAGTGACCATGGTGAATTATCCAGATAACTAAACTGTACAGTTATTTTTGTCCTTTTTCTTAATCGAGCATAACATTTGATTACTTTTATCATGTTCTTTGTTGTTGTTGTTGTATTGGTCATTTGTCACACAGACTTTCAATACAGAAAAAAAGGGAGGTGGGGGGGGGGGGAAAGCTGTACCAAATTCTTAATATTAAACAGAGTTCATACAAAACTAATATCCCTAGAATAAACAGTAAGTATGACATTATTCTGGGCATGCTCATTCAGTATAACAAAAAGTAAAGTCTGCATTATCTAAATTATTGGGAACCTTAATATATTTCTAAATATTATTTTCTTCTCTTTTCTTTTATCTTGGAATATCTCGCAACATTCTTAACTCATGAAATTAAATAGTTTAATGCACTGTTCCTATACTGCAAACAAAAATATTGTTATAATAGTATTACGAGAATAAAATGCAGACAGAATCAGAAATAACCTAACAAGAAGTGTTCCAGCATAGCAGCCTAGGGCTTCTTGATATTGATTGGATAAATTGTGCTGAGAATGCATTTAACCCTATTAGCAAGTCGATTCCAAAACCACTTAATAAGAACTTTATGTGGTAAAGTTCTTTAAACCAAACTTTTCCCTTAAAAATATGGTTATCACAATATTCAGTGCAGGCACAAAATATGTAAAAATAGAATTCAACTTGGTTCATGGAATATATTAAGTGGCAGATTCCATTTGTTTAATGTACTTACCATCATCATCATTGATGATAACTTCAGCTAAAGAAGGATCCAAGGTCACTCTATCTATGGCTGCACCTGAAAAACTAAGACTTGCAGACAACCTCTCAGTAAGTTCATAGAATGAATCATCCACAAGTGTGAAGGAGATAGTCACTGAGGAGTTGTCAGCAGTCAAAATTATATCTCCACTACCGAGGTCATTCACATAGTCAGAAGATACTGAAAGGAAAGGTGGGGGGGGGGGTGGCACAGAAAGTATTATTCTACTTCTATGATGGTAAAATATTAGAAACTATATACTTAGAGTTTAACCACAACATTTGCAACCAGAAGAAAGAGGAATAAAAAAAAAGAGTAAAAAAAAAGAGTAAAAAAAAAGAGTAAAAAAAAAAGAAAAAAGAAAGAAGAAATCTTTTAAACCACTCCAAAAAGTGATATCTTCTCTACTAAAATTAAAATAAATAAATAAATATAACTTCTTCTTTTTTTTTACTATTTAGTAAAAGTTTCATATTTTGAAGTACTTAGTTTGTTTTCTTTGGTTTGAATTGATTCAACCACACACTAGACTATATTTCTAGAGCTCTCTTTAATCAATAGTGTGCTCTACACATCCAAATACTAACAGATTGAGGACATCTCATTCTAATAAACATCAGCTAAGGTCAAACTCTCACCCATGTGGTCTAATAGATATGATGCATTTTAAGTTGAATTGTTTCCCAGTACAACCTTTCAGAGGGTTCAGTATGGTTCCTCTGCTGTTTATTAACCGTGTTAACAAAGAAGACCTTTCTATATACACTGTCCAAATCTAAACTGTAACACACACAGTTTACAACTGATTTAAGTGTGCATTGATTAGTATTAATAATTACTAGTTTCATTAGACTTTCATTAGAAATTAAAGTTTAAAGAGTAGTTAGTGATATGTTTATCTGGATATCTGGAGAGAGAAAAAAGTAATCATTTCTTCCATTGTGTGAAGAAATAATAGAAATTTGTTATAAATATATTATCATTGAAATAGGAATGCCACAACCATCATGACAGTCAACTCACCAAGAGCAGAACCATCAGAAAGAGAGATTGAAAGGGGAATATCAAGTTCTGTACTACCAGACAAGACTTCAACTTGTATGGTTGCTATTCCATCAGACTCATTCACAGTATAAGATGTGCTGGTGAAACCAACAACAACAGCTACAGAGAAACAAATAAAATATAATAATTGTTTTACACCATGCACTATGACAGTGCTGGCATGTGTCATATCAAATTATCATTGAGCATCCATCTTAAAATTTATTATATCTAGTACCTACATCACTTATTATATCTAGCACCTACACTGCTCATTAATTGGTAATAATAGCTCTGAATACAACATCATCACAACTAATATATTATAGATGATGTAAACATGCTATTGAAATCATGGACAATATGGTTAAGGTCTGAATATAAGCTATTAAAAAATATTTTAATCCCAAAATTAAATTCTGCATAATATAAATGTGACATGAAGATGTGCCTTCTTTGTAAACAAAATCCATCATGTTCAGTGTAATGTCATGTTATCATTATATTGATTGGCGTTTTAGTACCGATTCAAAACTTGAGATACCTGTGTATGAATATAGTGTGTAATTGCAAACATGTGTGTTCAATTGTTCACATATTATGTTATATTTACTAGAATACAACATTGTATATTGTATTATACTTATTAGAATGCAACCGTCAATCTAAAACCGAATACATATTTTTCTTTTTTTTTAAATAAAAACACAATCTAAATGTGAATATATATAATTGCTGCCAAAGAAATATACATAGTTAAAATATTTTTTAAAAAATCTAATGCAAACTCAAAAGAGAGAGCAAGTCTTAAACTGCACCCGATATATTTACAGCATAAAAACTATATTAGGATGAAGTGTGTATGTACCATCATCATCCACAATACGAATCCTGGTGACATCTGGGGAAATAAGAACACCAGTGGGTAATTGAGACACCATGAACAGAGTAAACGACTCCTCATCTTCCAGAAATGTATTGTCCAGAATACCAATATCGAAACACATTCTACGTTGAGAAGGAAAGTTTGCAGGGCTCTCAGGAAATATTACCACAGAAGAGATTTCAACAAAGTCGGAATTATCTGAAGATAATAGAACATGCAAAGTTGTTATGAAAACAGATCATATTCTAATAACAATGACAAAATTACTATTTCTTTGATTATGACATTGCAGAGTTTGCAAAATAAATATAGGTGGGAATTATAAGAGTACATTTATTTCCCCCTCGAGTATCTGTATTCCTTTTACTATATAAATTGTTTCTATAACACTTTTCGATAGAAAAAAATGAAGAGAAAAATAAATAAAGCATAAAAACAACATCATTGTTATTCAATTATAATCTCTTAATGCTTCATGAGAATAGATGGTGTGAAGATATGATTACCTGCACTTCCAGCTTGTGAGGAATAGCTCAGCACTTGAGTTTGACTGAGTGGTTGATCTACAGGAGGATTGGTGACCACCACACACACTTCCACAACTCCTGCAGACTCTGACACACTATATTCCTCAAACTCAAATCCTACTGATGCAACTATAAGGAAGAAGCAACAATAAAACAAATAATTTTTTTGGTTTGTTGTCTTTTTTAAAATTAGGAGTTGAGATGCAATAATGTACATCAGTAGTAATATCAGAAGTGACCAATTACCCCTATAAAAACCAGATGCCTATAGCAGTCTCACTTGCAATAATCAAGGCACAGGTTGCACAACAAACAAAACTATTGTAGTTGTGCTGGCAATATCTATCCTATAACTTATCAAGGCATATATAGTCCAAGGGACAGAAAAACAACACATTATCACACCAACAGGTTGAGGTGTGGCCTTGTTGACAATACAAATTCATCACATATGAATCCCTGTGGGGTTACAGCAGAACCCCAAAGTAAAAAGTTCCATAGTTATGACTGACCCTCAAACAAACAGCCAGCTGGAACAATATTGGGAGAGCAGGCCCAACTTTTCTTCTTTACTGTTATTTTATAACTGCATTCCATAACTGCAGCTGCTGCAGTGTCCTTTCTCTCTCACTGGAGCAAAACAAACCTCTTAGGTTGAAGGAGAGAAAGGACAGCAAATACATTTTTGGGTTGTGGGCATTCTCAAGTAAGGAAAATGATAAACTTGGTAGTAATTGTAATTTATTTAGCTGAAGAAGTTAAAAAAAATTTTTTTGTTGCTTTTTTTAAAATTTTTAACTAAAATTTTTTTTAATGAGTATTAATATTACTGTTGTTTATCATATTGAAAACTTAACACTGGTTCAAGCTTAGCTTAATAATTTCACCTTTTCATGGAACCTTCTTTTTCCCTTTCTAACAACAATTTTAAAACAGGGCTGTTATTTACGTAGACCCTTTACTTATTCAAACTAAATATGCCCAAAATATAAGATTTTGGCTCATAAAGTTTTCATTTAAAATCTTTAGGAAAACATTTTATATGAGCCATCTTTGAAAGATAAGAATTCAAATGATATAAGTTTAATATAGATTGAAGCAGTGCAGCCTGAGATAGGTTTGAACAAAAAAATTTAAGAGCTATTCATATACACCTAAAGTGACCTGTATCTACTACATTTAACAATAATTTATTTATTGGGAAATGTTGGGCTCTGTAGGACAAAATAAGGGCTAGTAATAGTAAGAGTAGTAGCTGCAACCGAAGCACAAATAGATGTAATAATAATGGCAAGTACATCAAATGAAAAAGAACACAACAACAACTGTACTTACAATCATTGTCCTCCATAATGATTGTTGTGGAACGGAAACTGTAGATGAAGCACTTGGTAATGAATATGTAATAGAACCATTGGGCGTAGATAATGCAACAAAGCCTTCATTTCCTTCAGCAATCTCATCCCCAAACAGAGTAAAATCATAGCGAAGCCTTTGCTGATCAGGTGGAAAAGTGAGTTCCACAGTCTGGAAATCTCCAATTTGTGTGACACTGTAGTCGTTGAGGCTATTGTCATCACGAACAGTTGCAGGTGATATACCAGATGGATCATTGACATTCACTACAATTCTAAATGTCCTTTCAGATACACGCTCTTGTTTTGCCAAAAATACATCAAATATTGGTGTTGCAGCATTTGGCTCTGTAAATGTGTAGGTCAGCATTTCGAATCCAATGATAATAGCTATAGAATAGAAGTAACAGTACATAGTCAAGCCTTATATCAGGTTATATGCATATCTAATGCTCATTAAAAAGAGATGTGATGGAAATAAATGATCACTGCTATTGTGACACTGATAATTGACAATAAATTGTACACATTTACGTTAATAAAATCAATACTTTATTTAGTTTTCCTTCTTCTGGTACTTCCATTTAATCTTACTTGGAGTAGAAATGGCTGATCCTGGAGGACTTCATTTATACTATCGACAGTGCAAACGGTCAAGAATATGATGCATTTTTAGCCAGTCAGTAAAGAAAATTTCAAACTAAGAAGTAGATATATATCAGTTCACCAGTCGTATTTAAAAAAAAAAAGATGAAAAAAAAAAAGAAAAACATCAAAGAAACCCCAAAAACAAAACAAATAAATCAATGAAATTAATCTGTAAAATTACTTAAATTAAAATCATATTCATGAATGTGTTTGTTTGAATATCATTATGTATATACTAATATGTACTACCAAATCTACATCAAAGTAGTCCAACAAAAATATGGCACTACAGCTACATTAATTATTGAATCAAATATACAAAAAAATTTTTAAAACTTTTGCCAACTATGAATCAAAATCAGAATTATATATACATATATACATATATACAGTATATATAATGTACTAATTATGTATATAATTATTGACAGACATTAATTATTGAAGCAAATATACAAAAGGTGTTTAAAATTTTGTCAACTATGAATTAAAATCAGGATTACATATATATATATGTACATATACATAGTATATATAATGTACTTAGGGTCATTATCAATGATTCTGCAGATGGAGATGTTACGCTCAGTATTCTGCACTTGGGCTAAGTCAACAGCACTAACTACTTGAATATATACAACAAATATCTGCTCATCATCTTCATCAATTAAATCATCCACAATAGGAATGAAAGCATTAATGTCAGTAAGGGCAACTTGATTTTCATCAGCAGGAAATTCCACTTCAAAAATAGCAGTATCAAAATCATCTGTATCTATATACATAGGAGATTTAAAGTATCTTTCATGTCATTTCTTGAATAATTAATTCTCATTAATTAATGCAATCACTATTATAAGATAAAAAAAGAAGAAATAACTGCAGAGACATGAAAAGTGACAATGATCATTACTAGATCATATTGATAGGGGGCGGATTCAAATGATAAGCTAAATAAAATATCTACAATACATTTGTCTTACTGGCTCGAACTGGAGAATCAGGATTAACCTCTTCTAGTGCAGAAACAGGAAGATTAAGTGACCGACTTAAAGCAGTGTCAATATCTAGTGGAATTACTCTGAAAGTGACTGGATTTGCCAGTCTCACAGTCTGCAGCTTGGAGATTTTCACAGGCATCATTGCGTCCATGGCTTCGTTTGCTCGGTAATTACCCTCAGACAATCTGAACTGTGCAACTGTTTCATGAAAGAAAAAAAGAGGTTACATTCTTCATAAACACATAAAACAAAATTTTGAAATGGTACATGTTCCTTCTCTGGTATATTCCTAGGGCATTAACAGGAACACAACCAAAAAGAAGAAAAAAAAAAAATCAAGAGCAGGCATAAATTTGTTAGGAGTTGATAAATCTCTAATTTAGTGTAAATCGCGCCCTTTGTGGTAAAGTAAGAAAAGAGAGCAGAGGGTGGGGGAAATAATAAGGAAAAAAGGGAAACTACCTACAAGATCTACTGTCCCCAGGTGGTCACCCATCCAAGTACTGAGCAGGCCTAACAGTGCTTATCTGAACTAAAAAAGAGAGTTTTGCCCCAAAATCGTCTGCAGATTTGAGCAACTGTGAGGTGGTCACCTATCCAAGTACTGAGCAGGTTAACAGTGCTTAACTTCAGTAAGTAATTTTAATTGAAATCTATTCGAACAAAAAAGATAGTTTAACCCCAAATTGTCTGCAGATTTGAGCAACTGTGAGGTGGTCACCCATCCAAGTACAGAGCAGGCCTAACAGTGCTAACTTTATTAAGTAATTTCAATTGAAATCACCCCAAAATTCACCCCAAAATTGTCTGCAGATTTGAGGAACTGTGGATTCTAAATGCATTTTTGGTGGGATTTTTGCAAAACGATAGTCAAATCGCACACGATTTGAATTTTAAAAATTTAACAACAAAAAAAACAACCCACAAACAAAACTACCCCTGCCTCCTAACTCAAGGGATTGTTGAAGTTTGCTGAAGTAGCGTATCCCCTTCATTGACTTTTTGCTGCTCTTGTTCCACTTGTGACATCATTGAAGAATTAGAACAGGAAGAAAAGTTTTTTGGCTAAGTTTTCTTCATGAATATTGGTCAAAAAAATTCCTAATATTTTAATGCCTGGTTATGCAACACAAGGACAAAACATGACAATACATTTAAAAACATTTTTTTTTCCATTTCAGTTATGCTTTTATTTACCCTTTAAATAAAAGTATATTTCTTACAAAATTGCATTTTAATTGCTAAAACTAGCTGCTATTGCAATCCAGCATTGCCCAGTGAAATAAAACATAATTAAATTATTCAAACATGGACGAGGCAGAAACTGGTGCACACCAAGAGCAATGCAGAGAGCATAAAAAAATGAATTTGGCAGTTAAACTTAGTTATCTTGAGATCGATAACCATTTATTATAGATAAACCATCCCTAAGTCTGCTTGCTGTAATCATATATATATATATATATATGTAAATATATATTAGAAGAATTGGGTACTTGTTATTCAGATCTTATGTGGACTCCAAGGAAACTTATGTGGATTCTGAAGAAAATAATGTGCTATTTGATTGAGTTTAGGTTGTCCTAAGTTGTTACTTAAAAAAAGAAAAGAAGTGTAAGTGGGTATGAATTAACAACAGCCAGTAGGTACTAAAAGAGTCATTTTGTTTCACTTTGTTGGACTGTACTACTCTGATGTTTCTAACAGAACTAACACTTACGTTGGAATATTCAAAGAAGCTAGTGGCAAGGCAGGAAGCAAATAAATTCCTGGAATAGCAAACTTGCCTAGAAGAGAATAGCATGAGGTGTGTGTGTGTGTTTGTGTGTGTGTGTGTGTGTGTGTGTGTGTGTGTGTGTGTGTGTGTGTGTGTGTGTGTGTGTGTGTGTGTGTGTGTGTGTGTGTGTGTGTGTGTGTGTGTGTGTGAGGGATGGTTGTTGGTGAGGGATTGAAGGAGAGTGATGTCAGACCAGTGCAGGTGGAGGGTGGCTCTGTGGATGTAGTCCAGGACTTCACATACTTGGGTGCTAACATCTCAAGAGATGGGGAGATCACTAGTGAGGTGACTAGAAGAATTGCTAGAGCAGCTAGAGCATTTGGATGTTTGAGGGTGCCAGTATTTAAGAACAAAGACCTCTCATTGGCCACAAAGAGAGCAGTGTATAGGGCAGTTGTCCTAGCTGTATTACTGTATGGAGCTGAAACTTGGACAATGAAGGCTGTGCATACAAGACGTTTGAATTCTTTTCATAACCGTTGTATTTGGACAATCCTGGGTGTGATGAGGTACCAACAATGGAATGAAAGATTAACATCTCAAAGCCTATCACATAGGTTTGGCTTGCAGCACTCCATCTCTGATATCATTCTGGAGCAGCGTTTAAGATGGCTGGGTCATGTGGGTCGCATGGATGAAGAAAGGCTTCCAAATAGATTGTTGTTTGGGGAGCTTAACATGAAGAGACCATGCCACGGGGCAAAGAAGAGGTGGAGGGATGTTCTGAAAGTGGATTTGCAGGCAATTGGTGTGTATGATAGATGGTATGAGTTGTGCCAGGACAGGAAGGGGTAGTTTCATCTGTGTTTAGATGGCGTAGAGAAAATTTCAACATCCAGGCGATGGAACACCTGTTCAGCTAACAAGCAATCTGAATTAAGAACACTTAGTTGTGCCTGTGGAAGAAAATTTTGAAGACAAGGAGATCTGACCAGACACCAACATTTCTGTGTGATGCCATCATAAGCTAAGTTTATTGCCATTGGTCCTGGATTCATCCAGGACACTGCCATCATGGTACTTCGTACCATGGGCAGCTTCTAAGTTCTAAGTTCTAAGTGTGAGTGTGCGTGCGTGCGTGTGTGTGTGTGTGTGTGTGTGTGTGTGTGTGTGTGTGTGTGTGTGTGTGTGTGTGTGTGTGTGTGTGTGTGTGTGTGTGCGTGCGCTATTACTTGTATTACGATTAATGGAATGGGATGCATGAAACTATACTACCAATTGGCAATTGGTTCTTATTGTGAACTAGTAATCAAATTAAATCAGCTGCAGTCTCACTGATAAATAAAACTCCCACTTCTCTATAAAATGTTTTGACAAGAAAAGTATTCCTTCAGCAGAACTTGTCATAATTAAAAAAAGGGAGAAAATGAAATAATAAATTAAAAAAAAATTTTTTTAATACACACATGAGCACACACATATATATCCTGTTACATTACTATTTAAAGGTGTACACATTATATTTATAATAGTAATTGAAATGAACATTTCAATGGACAAGACTTAACCGAGTAAAATAAGTGAGAATATATTAAAAAAACTTCTGTAGCTTGGTGTAGTAGCTGCTACTGTAGATTGTAAACTCACGGTCATCATCCAGTATTGTTCCTATTAGCTCATTGACCAATCGTCCATTGTAAATAGGATTTTGCACTATCACTACAAAATTAAGAGCAAAGGTTTCATTTCTTTCTTGTGCAATTGAATCCTTTGTAAAGGTAAATGAAACTGGAACTTGTTCTTGGGTCGCAAAGAAAGTAAACACATTAGATGGTAGAGTCACATCACCAGCGTCTTTAAGAGAAAAAGAGGGAAAAAGATGAATAATGTTAGCATGTGAGCTTTACATAATAAAAGGTGAAAAACTACATTAAGCCTACCTCATCCCTTGAAATGATTGTTTGAAAAGGAAATTGTACAATAATGTTTCACAGCCTTTCAACACATTACTTATGCACAGACATAACGTAAAATGAAGGAAGTGAGCGAAGGAGAAAGAAAATCAGAAAGCGACAAGAGGGAGGAGATGGAGAGACGTAAAAATTAGGAAAAATTATTGGGGAGTCATCCACATTTATAAATATATAGGATATTAATTATTGTGTTAGTTTACATGCATGTTTACCCTAGACAAATGAATAATTAAGACTGAGAGAAGCAGCACTGCTTGCTTATAATAGTAGAGAAGGAATGAAATCATAGTTGAATGTTAAAAAAGTGGAACGACTTATTAATTTGGCAGCAATCATGGATTAATCAACATTCGGGAGTAGGGCCAGAGCAGTATCCCAGGCACATAGGGTAGGATTCACCTCCCTATTTCCTATACTGGTATAATCTGTAGTTTCATAACTGTGTGGTCTTACCACTTGTGTCTCCGTTTAGCGTAACTTCAATTATAATGAATTGAGGAGCACTCCCAGATATTGTCCCAATAGTCACAGAATGGGCTTCACCACGTTCTCTACCCATAAATGTTGTTTGAAAGAATCCAAACACTGAGAAAAAACAAACAAACAAACAATAATGAGTACATCTTTTAACATGTATCACGAAATAGTGTGTTAATAATAAAGAAACAGCCATATGTATTATTTATTTAATTAATCAGAGATAAAATTGAGTAGTTTCTATAGGGTTGAAAGTTTATTTTCTTTCGATTTGGTTTTTGATAGTGAACGATGTGGTGTGGGTAAGCAGTGTGATCTTATAGTAACTAACCAATTTGCTGATACACAAAATCAATTTTTTTCATTGTAAGATAAAAAAGTTGAAAAACAAAAACAAAAACAAAAACACAATAGATTGAGTATTTATGTCAGTTGATGAAAGTAACTTAACCACATCACTCTTCACTAGATATCACTCAACAGCAGTGAAGACATTTTTAGATATGGAAAATATTTGACGGGAAAATGTCATGTTCAATTTGCAAGTACATACTTAATTAAGATTTTACAACATAGTGATATGTAAACTATTTATTCTTTTTTTTTTAAAGATCTTATCTTTCATGTAATATTTTCTAAAAAATCCTTGTGACTCTTAAAAAGTGTGTTATAACTTTTAATATTTTATTGACAGGATTATACAATTATGGAATTTAGAAGATACTGATTGATCATAATAAAATAAGCTGGGGGAAGCAAAAAAGTGGAAAGCATCAAAGAATGTAAGAAATATATCTGCAACCTAAATAATTTCAAACTCACAAAATATAACAGTAAACTGACAGCATCTGCTCCAAGCTTACCTTGTTCACACTCTGAACAGCCCACGACTTGTGCAATAGTGTAGGACAACCCAACATCATCTTGAGGGGTGTTACGTGTACAACATTCCCCTATTGAGGTGGCTGAAAATGTAATTCCACTACATCTACTCCCAAGGAAGCATACTACATCCTGTGACTCCACAGTGACTGCAGATAATAATAACAACAATAATAATAACAATAATTGTCATGATAAAAATCCTTGCTAATTTACTGTAACTTTTGCCTCTATAATTCATTAAATACTACACATAATGTAATGAAATACCACACTCATCTTACTGTACTTCTTTATTTATTTATTAGTTTATTTGATAACTATTCCCAGATGGTTATGCCTAAAGGGCTTAAATTTTCAAGGTTTGATGGGGTACACCCTGGGAATGCTATAATGAAGTTTGGTGAAGATTGGTTTGTTCTCTAACCCTCACAGCCGATTGGGCCTAAAGGGCTCACATTTTCAGTGTTTGATGGGAGTTACCCTCTGATGTGGTTATAAAAAAGTTTGGTGAGATCAGAGTAAAACCCTGCCTGTGGGGCTATTTAAAAAAAAAGAAGAAATTCTTTGTTGTGATCACAACTCTATGCCTTAGTAAACACCCCACTTACTACAAACCACAATACGTAAACACATAGGTCAACAAACTGTGGCCACACCACTTTCTGCTCATTTTCTTTATTTTTGAGCCATGTAGGCTTAATCATCAGGGATGAGAGAGCAAACTGATCAAACAGTTATATTAAGATGTCTTTGTTAAGGAGCTAAATTATTTTGGTCTTGTACAGTGAAATACATGTTACAGGTCTTCTAGAGTGCAAAGGTGGTTGTGTGTTGATGGAACTATCACAATGACATTCTCTGAGAAAGAATGGTTTACAAAACACAAATTATTCCAGTTGACCCGAGAATAAGGGGAAACTGCTATGCATGGTCATATGAGAAATAATTGCACACAGGAAAAATTGGGAGAAAGAAGGAAAGTAGGTGTTCAAATTCTGAAGTAAGTGGGAGTTAGCACGCATTCATATTTCTTGTCTAATGATCAGTTTTTTTTTTGGTAAACTTTTTTGCAATCTCCAGATATCTGGAAGTCTGAGGTCAGCATGTCTGTATTGAAACAGTTCCTCTTACTCAATTTATCAAAATATACTGGTGAAATTAGTATTGACTCTAGATGTAATTGCACACACTTATTCGGGAAGATTTTGTTTTGTTTTGAATTTTTTTTGATCTAGAAATTTAATACATATTTTTTTTTATCCATTCTTCATTTACTTCTTAAAAATTAGAAATTATATAACTAATGTCTTTGCATATACAGATCCACACAATTAGTAGCCCTTTCCCCTTCCCCTGTCAATTTTTCTCCCATACTCAAAAACATTATCCTTCCCTCTGGCTAAGTGGCTGCTGAGTTGAGGCTCCTCATTTAGCTAAAGATAATGAGCACAGGAATGCCACAGAAAAACTACACCAAAAAGGGAGACTGCTGAGAAAATGGCGGCTGTTTAAACCAAAGAAAATGAGCAGTAGAGACCAAAAAAAAACACACCAGTGCTTCACAAGAAAAGAAAAATTAGAAATCCAGGCAGAAAACTGTGCATTTCAAAATTCAGAAACTGAGGTGACGTTGAGGGCTAGCCTTGGTCAATTTTAGGCTGGAGTCAGCTGAGTGGATGTCCTCAAGGCCTCTTCATCCTGTGCATGGAAGGATCCAAGACACAAAGCATAGTGTATCAGGAAGTCCTCACCAGATAGTCAGCATTTGAAACCGTCAGTTGTTGGTGATGAAAATCACTATAAAAATGTTGCGAACCAAATTGACTGTATTGGATGTGCAACCTTTTTTTTAAATTATCTGTATTTACATCCACACTTCCTCTTCCTTCTAATCAACCCAGGCAAACAATGGGTACTTTAGCTCTCTCTCTCTCTCACACACACACACACACACACACACACACACACACACACACACACACACACACACACACACACACACACACACACACACACACACACACACACACAAGCCAATTCGTTCAAACTAGACACAGTAAATATAAATCAGACATATATATAGATAACAAGTTGTTTTTTTCTTCAAAATTGATGAACATAAATATATTCCAAACATATATCCATGAATCCAGACAAACTTTCTGGATAGGCTCTCATGCAGCATAGAATTGAAAATCATTGTACACACTGCAGATTGACATTTTTATAGTTCATTATTCATATATTTTTCATCCTGGAAAAGTGGAAATAAGATTTCAGAAAAGTTCAACAGAACATGTACTGATTTGTTACTTGAATGTACATGTTTACTACAATTACATTTTTCCTAAGAGATATTTCAATCATACATCATACTTGAAGGTCATAGTCAGTGAAGATGGAATAAAATTAAACTAATCAGAGTCAATCCTTCAGTGTCATAAAATTGTGTTAAAGGCAGTGAGTTTCTTGCTGGTTGATCACACAAATAGACATTAAACAAGTTATATCATAACTATGCCCTGCAAAAACAAGCAGCTATGTCTTCAAACAACTTATGCAACAGTGTCACTTGCAACCATTAGTCAAGGATAAGAATTTAAGTAAGGAAACAGGCAGCAACTGCTAGCTGGGAAAGATGTTAATTAAAACATACCAAATAAGGAAAGAACACTTATGACCAGTGCAAAGAAAGCCATGTCCAAGTACTCTGATTGCAGTTAGGAGCGTGGATGGAGCTGGCTGTCTTGCTGCGGAAATCGACTTCAAACCACCGAGGATCTATGGAATTGTTGTTACGGTTTGCAGGTCAGCTGAAGGAAAGAATTCTGATAAAACTGGAATTCTTCAGTTTACTGCTTGGGAAAGCCTAGCACTATATTTCTAAACCTTGCACTTCGACAGCAGGTTTAAAAAGCAAGTGCAAAAGCTTTGCAGTGTGAGCTGATACTCAGAAATGCTTCATTTATAGTTCTGGCATAACTCCACCCCTCCAAGTAATTAGATAAGGTTTATCTACACAGACAATGAATGACAATTGTAATGCTGAAATCACTCTTGTCAACTTGTCTTCCAAGTAGTTCAAGCATAAATCATGACCAATGTAAACAGTTTGAAGTGTTGCAATAAAAAAATCAGAATGAATGAGGATTTGTGACATCAAAACAAAATGTTTTTCATATTGTTTTGAAAATGTTTAATACAATTGATGGTTTATAGAAGTGGTCCAAAAATGTTCAACTTGAATATGCGAAATGGTTGATACAGAGTGGTCCAAAAAATCTTCAACTTCTGTTTCCATGATTTTCTGTAACATCATAAATCAAAGTTGGGGGCATAAATTTGTGAGGAGTTGAGAAATTTCAAATTTAGCAGGTCAAATCATGCCCTTTGCGTAAATTAAGAAGAGAAAGATTAGGGTGGGGAAAATAAGGAAAAAAAGGGAAACCACCTACAAGATCTGCTGTCCCCAAGTGGTCACCCATCCAAGTACTGAGCAGGCCTAACAATGCTTAACTTCAGTAAGTAATTTTAATTGAAATCAATTTGAACAAAAAAAAAGACTTTTGCCCCAAAATTGTCTGCAGATTTTAGCACAGTTGATTCAAAATGCATTTTTTTTTTGGTGGAAGTTTTGCAAATCAATAGTCAAATCACATGGGATTTGAATAACAACATTATATATTTTTTTTATTTTTTAAAAATTTTTTTATTTTTTTATTTTTTATTATTATTTTTTTTTTAAAAGGGAGGGAGGTGGTGCTACAAAAAACACCATTCCATACTTCAACAAGATAACCTCTAAAAAATTTTGCTTTATACTTGTTCCTGGTTTGGTAACCTTCCACAATGACCCATTTACTCTAACCAACATGCTCAATTTATATTTACAAAGTATTCTTTTAGTAAGGATAAATTTCTAGGAGGAGTTTCCAACCTTCATGGTCTGTCTAGACTAGGGAAATTTCTTCACTATGATGAGGCCAATGGCATGGTTTGCTGCCACCTATGTAACTGCCTGCAAGACCAAGAAAGCTAGGTTTTTCCATGCAGATCAGTATTTGTAAGTGATTATCAATGTACATGGGAAAAGTTATTTTAAAAACAAGCCAGAACATGTAGATGTCTATTTTTAAGCACTCACCTAGTTCCCCCCAGACGTTGTGGTTACTTACCAGAACTGATTATGAAAGTGATTATCAATGAACATGGGAAAAGCTTTTTTAAGGACAATCCAGAACATAGAGATGTCTTCTTTTTTCCTTCCAGGTTTGAACTACTCATTCTGAGCTTGTGAAACATGTACTTTAACCACTGAGCCACATTGTTTGTTTTTTTTTATGCTTTTTTAATGGAAAATTAGAATTCCTTTTCCTTGCACCAGTGGTGAAAAATTTTTTTGGGTGATACCTGAGGGGTCACCCAAGGATCATGTCTGTAAAGTTTCATCAATATTCATTCAGCCTGTTGGCTGGCCATCCAGAGCAGGCACCAACACACACATGCACACACACACACACACACACACACACACACACACACACACACACACACACACACACACACACACACACACACACACACACACACACACACACGCACGCACGCACGCACGCACGCACGCACGCACGCATGAACGAAGGCAGGCAGCCAGGCAGGCAGGCATGCACGAATGAACTCGCGCGCACACACACACACACACACACAAAACTTTCACATATATAGATATAGATTACATTGATTTTTGGTTTGAATATAAAACACAAGTAAGTTGTTTTTTTTTTTTTTTGCAGGTATCAAATGGATTCTGGGATTGGGAAAATGCCATGTCCTTAAATACCAAGTAGTCTTTCCGTATGAACCCACTAAATTTATAATCGCTCTCCCAAAGACACTCATAATGTTTTTGAACAGCTTGTACGCCAGCTAGCACAGAAGACGAGGAACAAATCACACACATATTCTCATAGGAATTACTTATCCTAAATATCCTGCTAGGCAGGGATTACCTAGCCCTAGCTCTAGCCTAGCTTTAAGAGATGATGGGTATGAGGGAGAGGAGTTTATTCAGTTATCACATAATGAAGATGGGAAAATTTCCTAAAGCTGATATGAGGGATTGGTTGATTAGAAAGGACAAACTAACACAATACAGGTACACCTACATGCAGAAATACGAATGAAATTAAGCAATGGCTAGGAATGTGCTGGAGAAGATGACATAGGGATAGCTCAGGTCACATTGCTGAGTATAATGGTGAATGAAAATGCTGACATAACCAACAACAAATGGGTTACATTGGAAATCAGAATTGTCTCAGATAATTTCAATGCTTTTAAATTTACCCATGTTGCCACAAAAAAAACAACCCTTCATAAGAATAAATTAGAACTATTAGTATGCAAAAAATGAGGGCATGCTATGATGGGGCTAGCTCAATGGAAAGAGCTTAGTCAGGTGTAACTCAGAGAAATAGAAATAATGAGCCAAGGGCATTATATACCCACTGTTATGACAACACAATATATTTAGCTGCTAACTAGTAATTCATTAACAAATAGCACATTAATTATATTTTATCAGGGGAGATGACCAGATCAGCTAATTTCTTCTTGTGATGATTCATCAGTGTCAAAAAAACAAACAAACAAACAAATAAACACAAGAATAACAAATACACACCCTCCAATCATCTGCATATGTATTTGATTTTGTGCATATTGATGATGCCAACATTGGCCTTCATCAAAACGATGTCATCTTGCTTATCTGTTTCACACAGGCGATCTAAATTGTGTGTTGATAGTCATCATTGTGAGGACACTCTCTTGATCAGTGCTCATTGTGATGCTGCTCTATTGCTTCAGTGCTTTCATGCTGCAAATGCAACTCTTGTGGATGTTGATCATTAAGATGGTGGATATGCACCCTTCTTGTTCATGTTGACATGATAAAATATTCATAAACATGATAAAATATTCATAAACATGATAGATGAGATTAAAAGAAGAAGACTTCCTTGAATTCCCCAAATCTGAGAAGTGTTCTTGGACCAGCTCCTCAGTATGGGCATGTAGAGAAGACAAGCAGAAACAAAACAACTTTATATTGCAGACTAGCAGTGCCAGGGCCAATGTCAACATGAAACATTGTTGAAGCTACCTAAAACACCATTTTTATACCTTGTATTCCATTCAAAATGAAGCAGCTCATAAGTAGGTATACAGCATTTCTTCTGATTTATCAGAAAGGTCAGATTGTTTTGGAGGCATGGTGTAATGCTGTAAGGTAGGTTGCCAACAATTTGTGTGTAATTAGTTTGCATAGTGACAATGAACTAATTTAGCATTAAAAATATAAGGGAAAAAGAAGGAATGAAAGGGGTGGGGGGGAAGAAAAAGAAAGGATTGCAGGATTAAAAGAAATGAAGGAAGAGGAAAAATGAAAAGAAAAAAAGGGAGCCCAGACCTGGATTTGAATCCAGAATTCCTTCTGAGTAGACCTGTGCCCTAATCACATTCATTGCACTACAGGGGTGTTGTGTATGAAGCATTTTCAGAGTGCAGAGGCCTATGTTAACCAGATCTTTTTAATTAAAAGGTTGTGGTTATTAAAATGTATTAAACTTTGATATTTTCAATTTATAAATTTTAAATTAAAGCAGTTGGAGCACTCAATTTACTAACATTAAAATTGTAAATCACTTCACATAAATTTGCTGAAGATAGTTTCTCTGTTATATACTAGAACTCCTTCAGAAGTCCAAGATCAAACAAATCCAACTTGACAGCTCAATTCATGAATGAAACGTTAAATTTTGCTCCTAAATATGTCTTTATAAAAAGTGATTGACTGAAGGTTGGTTCACTTGAGGCATTAGTAGGAGGCATGACAAATATCAATAAAGCAAATTCAGAAAATTAAAAAAGTAGTTGAAATCACTTTCAAAACTGGCTGGTTTTAAGTTTTTCCTGTTTTTTATGGTTTGGCAATAATTCTCCAATGTCACAAAAGTCAGTGGAAAGAAGAGTGACCATCTTTAGGGAAGCTTCTTTATGTCATCTTCTACTTGGTAGATATTAAATTTCATTGTGCACCCTTCATGTTGACTAGGGCATTTGCTGAATTCATCAGGCAACTTGGAAACTCCATTTAAAAATAGTTTTTTTCCAAATTATGTCCCTAGTTAGGGAAGCTAACTCAGCATCAACACATCACTGCAGCATCTTCTAAGAATTTAATTGATCAACAGTGAAGCAAAGTATTTTATCTTCATGTTGACTAGGGCATTTGCTGAATTCATCAGGCAACTTGAAAACTTTATTTAAAAATAGTTTTCTTTCCAAATTATTCCTTGGTAAACCATGATTTAGTGGCTAATGAGGATTTTTTAGAAGGGAAAGGTCATTGAGATGGAGAAGGAAGCTAAGCCTGCATAACTTCTTGGGATTTTGAAGACATGTTGTTTTTTTCCCTTCCTGCTGTCTAAAGACAGATCAACTGCATATGTACTGGTTACAGACAGAATAACAAGGAATTAGCTGCAACAAAAATAAAGATATATATATTAAAAAAAAATAATAATAATAAATAAATTGATAAATAAAATAAAAAAATGAATAGGAATTTTTTTCAAAAAGTGGGGCTGCCCTGGCTGCTGAGCTTCTTATGCCTCATGCACCATGCTTTTTTTTAGTCTTTTTTTTTGTATTATTCCATTGAAAGATAAACTACAGTGGAACGTCAAAATTGAGGACACACATTGGGACCCACTCATCTCTCCTTTGTAGAGAGATTGTTCTCAATCACAGGTCTACCCAAGATCAAACATTAAATATCTATTAATATCATTAGTAATAATCTCTTATGTTACTATAGCTAATCGGATCTACTTACTACATCATGAGTGTACATATAAGGATTATTTCCTTTTACTTAATGAAGGGGGGGGGGGTGGTAAGCAACATAGGCCGTGATTATTATGAAGAATTAGGAACTTATTAACTGAGTGTTCATGCCCTATTTTATGATTCAACTGGCATGCCCTCCTTGTTTTTTTTTCTGTTTTTTTTTGAGAAATAATAACAATAGCTCTGTTTTTTTTTTTTTTTTTTTTTTTTTTTTTTTTTTTTTTTTTTTTTTTTTTAAATAGATAGTAGATCAACAAGGGATTCTGATGCAAAACTGTGAACAGAATTGCTGATTTTTTGCCTGGAAACAATATACCTAGGCTACCGGCTGTAGGGACTAAAATTCTACATTGAGATGCATAGGAAATGGTGGAGAATTTTTTTTTTTATAGAAACAATAACAATAGCTCTGTTGTTGTTTTCTTCTTTTTTTACACAGAGACATCAACAAGGGATTCTGTTGCAAATCTGTGAACAGAATTGCTGATTTTTTTTTTGTGCTTAGAAACAATATATCTAAGCTACTGGCTGTAGGGACTAAAATCCTACATTGAGATGCAAAAGGAAATGGTGGAGAATCTTCTGGGAGTCATTCACCTCACTTGGCAAATCACGAGCCTCATTTAGCTTCATTTAGCTTCATTTAGCTTCATTTAGCTTCATTTAGCATGTGTATCTTTATTCTTGACTTTTGTTCATTCAATTTCACAAAAAAGCTGGGGATTGGTTTCATAAATAGTCTGGGATGTGTCTTATGTTCCTTCTCAGAGGTCCATTTTCAATTGATTTATAGGAAGATGCCCCAGCTTTGTCCATTATTCGGAGATAGCAGGGTCCATTTTCAGAGGTACTGATCTATTAGATCTTGTATGGAATCAATCTGTGTATTACTGTTTATCCATTATAGAGAGGTTGTCCTAATTTCAGAGAGTCCATTTGGGGAGGTTCTACAGTAATGACAAATTTTTAGATTATTTTTTTCCCATGAAAAATAGGATTGAATTTCCTTATTTTCCCCCCACAGGGTGTGTGTGTGTGTGTGTGTGTGTGTGTGTGTGTGTGTGCGCGCGCGCACACACACGCGCACACCTGGGGGGGGAGGGGGGGGGGGGGGGGGAGGAAGAGGAGCAACCAAAAAATTTTTCGGCTTAAAACCATCCTCAGTGTGACGAGTGCAAACCGTGAATTTCCATTCCCTACAGGTCCAAGGGTTTAGTTGTTATGCCTAGACACACATACAAATATGCATAAAAACATACACATTTTAGAACAAAAACATATATATATATATATGTGATTTTTGAATTCAATCTTCTTTTTTTTCTTTTCGTTACACTATTTTGAAATTCAGATTAAAAATCCATCACATAGAAATACAATATATGGTATCCTAACTAGCTACAATATACCATTTATATTTACTTAGGCTAGTATGCCATATAAAAGTCCTATGTAAGTTAATTAACTGCTTATATGAACACTACCTCTATTCTTTAACTACCTGCTCTTTCTAAATTGGTATCAGCCTCATTTAGCAAATTCAAGTAAAGGATCAACACTAATTTAGACTTTGGCTAGGGTAAGTTCAAACTTTGACATCATATGGGGGATGAGTCTATACATGAATAGAAAGAATGACAGTTGAGTTTCCAGTGATCCATTCTTGAGTTTCTTCATACCTTCTTTGAATATCTGTACAGCTTTTTCTGCAAGACCATTAGATTCCAGATGATATGGAGGAGTCCTTACATGCTTCACTCCATTCTTCTTCAGAAAGAGTACAAACTCATCACTGGTGAATGCAGCAGCATTATTTGAAACTATCACCTCAGATAAACCAAGTGATGCCAACAAGTGTCGCAAATTCTTAATAGTGAGTGGATAATGATGTTGCTGAGTTTGTCATGTGCACTTTATCCATTTGGAATGTGTATTCATCATAACTAAAAACATCTTTCTGAGGAAAGGTCCTGCATAATCAATGTGAACTCTCATCCAGAGATCATCAGACCACGACCATGGGTGTAGCGGTGCCACTGGAGCTGACGTTCGATTAACCTGATACTTTTCTCATGATTTTACACAACTCTCCATCTCTTTGTCAATGCCAGGCCACCAAACATACCCTCTAGCAAAGTTCTTTATAAGTGCAATCCCAGGGTGGGCTTCATGTATCATTCTCAATAGCTGTGCCCTACCCTTAGGTAGTACCACTACTCTGTTTCCCCATAACACACACCCACCTTCAACACTCAAGTCATACCTCCTCCTTGTATACAGGCAAAATTGTTCCTCCTCACATGGTCTTGAAGCAGGCCATCCTGAGAGATTTCACCCCCTACCTCTGGATAAAACTGGATCATTACTAATACAAATAAGAATCTTGCACTTGATACAGGGGATGTAGCAAGGTATTCCAAGAGGTGAATGACTTCTGCAGGTCTGGGTGGATCTTTATTGGAGGTTGGCAGAGGCAGTCTGCTTAAAGCATCTGCATTGGCATTGTCTTTCCCTTCCTTAAACTGAAGAGTGTTGTCGTATACTCCAAGACTAATGCCCACCTCTGAATGCGTCCAGAAGCCATTATTGGTGTGTTTTTTTTACTCCTGGAAGATGTGTGTGAAAGGCTTATGGTCTGTTTTCAGCTCAAAGTGCCTACCATAGAGGCACTGGTGGTACTTATTAACAGCGAATATGATAACTAATGCCTCTGTCAAGCTGTGAGTACTTCCGATCTTCTGTGGATAGTGTTCGATATGCAAACCCTACAGGTCTCTCATCACCATTGGCCATTTTATGAGATAGAACAGCTTCTAGCCCATAAAGAATGCCTCACATGACAGTATCAGGGGTAAATGATCATCATAATGAACTAGTACTTTGGATGACCTCAACAGACCCCTGACCTTGTCAAATGTCTCCTTCTGGCTTTGACCCCATATCCACTTCTTTTTTTGTAGTAGGTCATACAATAGTGAGAGTGTTGTTGCTAATTTCGGGGAAGAACTTGCCGTAATAATTAACTAATCCAAGAAAAGACCTCAGTTCTGTCACATCATGAGGGAAAAGTGCCTCAGTATTGCTCTAACCTTTGAATCTGACGTGTACAGTCCTTCAGCACTAATGATATGGCCTAAATACTCAACAGAAGTTAAGAGAAATGCATATTTCTCCTTTAACCTCATCCTAGCTTCACTAAGTTGCATAGAACTTCTGCCAAATTATTTAGGTGGCCTTTCTCTGTGCAACCTGTAACCAAAATATCGTCAATGTACACGCGCACACACACACACACACCTGGGATTCCCTGAAGAAGATTCTCCATAACACATTAGAAAATTAACTGTGCTGATGCTACACCAAAAGGCAATCTGTTGTATCTAAACAGACCTTGTGTGTGTTGATTGTGACTAACTGACAGGACTCCTCATTGAGAAGTACTTACTGGTACTTTGCTGCTCTATTTATCATGACTTTGTAATACCACAAATGTGAACATTACCATCACCCTTCAACTGAAAATTGTACAGCTTCAATTACACTCTGCTGCTGGAGGCGCTCCAAATCTACTTATATCTTTGAAACCAAGGAAAAAGGGAATGCTATGGCTTTGCAAAACTTCAGTGCAGCATTACGGTTGACACATACATTAGCTGTTACTTCCTTTACCATCCCAAGCTCATTCTGAAAAACTATGCTGTACTTATCCAATACATCATACAGTGTGCAATTACTATTCACCTTGCATCTCTGTTGCCAATCCAACTTCATCTCTGCTAACCAGTTCCTCCTGAGCAAATTTTTCTCTCTCTCTGTGAATAAGACTTATCTTCTCCATAGTCTTGAAGGCATCTAGCATCTTCTCTGCAGTTTCTGCAGCTAAAGCAGTTTCTGCAGCTAAAGCAATATCTAAAGCTTTAGTGTATGTAAGCTCTGCTTCCTGTGGTAGATGTCACTGCACACGCTTATTCAAAATACCACAAACAGCGCTATCACCCAACATGTTATTCAGGAATCACCATAGTCACAGTGTTCAGCTATTTTTCTAAGAGCTGCCACAATGTAACTACTTTTTCTCCCTCCTTCTGACATCCGATATTAAACTATATTCTCTTCATGATGGGGGATGGATTAGGGTTGAAATGTACCTTCACCCTGGCTTCAATTTTATCAAAAGTAAAATCTTTTGTAGTACCTGGTATGTTAGTGTCTTTATCAAGTAGTAGGTGGATGCTCCAACTCCATTGAACATTGAAAAGAATAGTCCTCCGCTTTGGGACATTATCAATATCATTTGCAATGAAATAATTTTCTAGCCTCTGGTACTGGTCCTTCTCGCCTCAGTGACTCCTCTCTGTCTGAGTGAATGGATATCCTCGTATCCAATTTGTAAGGCTTGTAGGGTTTGGAGACAACTGCCACCCAATAAGAAATAAATAAAATGGCCAAACATTTATTAAGACTTAGAAACAATCACAGAACGAATGACAACTAATAAATCGGGAAAACAGTCTAACTGTGACAAGACAAGACAAGTTTGCTTCTAAAAAGGGCCCCTTGGGATGATTATACTAAATCATATGATGTTTCAACTGAATGATACCATAGTTGCACACAGATATAATTAGGCCTAGCAAGAAATCAAATAGTAATTAGTAACAAACATTTTAAACCTCATGATAACATGACTGGAGTGATTTGCTGCCTGACCAAAGATGTAGCCTGGAATTTTTTTTTTTATCAATGAGGCACTGGGTTCATGACTCTAAACACAACATTGGGCATTGTGGAGCTTTAAAGAAAAATCATCAACTCAATGAATCAGCCTTCTATGGAGAGGTGAGTAGGAATTTGTGATAGTTTATTCAATCAGGATAATTTGACATAATAAAAATATATACTTACCCCAATTGGAAGGATTGTAATTTTTTTCAAGGAAATGCAGATGTATTTCCTAGAAATTATAAATCCCCTACCACCCACCACAAGTAATGAGTGTTAGAAATATATATATACTTACCCAGATAGAAAGGATCATAAGTTTCCTTTCAAGGAAATGCAGAAATATTTCTTTAAAATTACAAATCCCCACCCCTACTAAAAGTAGAGGGTGGGGATTGGACAGAAACATTCCAATTTTTTTAGGCTTTATTTTGTATGGATATATAATTTGCCACTTTTAAGGGAGAAAGAAGCATGCTGTGGAAACCAAACTTGGAGGGCTTAATCAGGAATCAATGAGAAGAGCTATGCTAATTTTTAGTTTCCTGAGAGGTGTCTTTCATGATGTGCCCCTATTTTGGTGTTATTATTTCTCCTTGGGGTATGCAAAAATTGTGTGCAAATTCATGTACAAATTTAGTGTACAAATTTTTTGTGTACATTTTTTGACCCAAATCTCACTCCACTCTGTCAGCCCCATTGGAGCTTCCCTCCCCTTGTCTGTAGAACCCCCCCCCCCCCCCCCCCCCCCTTCTTCTCACCTGGATCCATAGTTAATAAGGTGTATTTTGTTAATTGGGAGGTATTGCTGCAGCTGTAGAATTTGTTATTTGCTTTTGTGCTTTCTGGTATTTGCTGTGGGGGGGGGGGGGGGGGGGAATTCATTGCTGAATTGCCCCCCTCTCCCCTGGATCCACCACTGATAAAGGTTCATTCTGGGGTACTTGGTAAGGTGGCAAAAGTAAATATTAATTTAGCATATACATATTTCAGTCCAGCATTTAGATTAAAAGCTTGTCCACACTGCACAAAAACTGATTCAAATAAATTTGAATGCAATTCCCCTCTCCCCCAATTTTTATTTGTATCCAACATGAATATATTAGAATCTTATTATTCACACCCGCACAGGTTTAATCCTTGCTAGGAAAACTTATTCTAAATACCAGCTTTAACTTGAAAATAATTTATGGGAGATGAAGTTAGTTGTTGGTGTTCTCAGACCTGCCAATCTCAGACTTTCAGATATTGGGAGATTTTTAAAAATCCCCCCCCCCCCCCCCCCCCCCAAAAAAAAAAACAACCAAAAAACAACTGAAGAACTAAATATGTGGAGATATTTTTTCAGCCAGGAACATTTAGTCCATGGATAGAACTGGTTCCTCCAACCAAGCTCATCTTTCTTCAGATCTGACCATCAACTCTCCTCTCTCTTCAACTTTTTTGTGTACCATTATTCCTCATTTGGCCATGCATAGCACACTTTATTCTCGGTTCATATGGTTAATTATATTTTTTTTTCAATTTTTCTCAGAGAATAACAATTGTGATTGTACCACCAATATGCAACCATCTATCCACTCTAGAAAACATGGAACAGGAACATATATTTCACTAACCCAACCAAAATAATAGATCTTCTAACTATAACAACACTAGGTGTGTTCATATAACTAGCAGCATATACCCAGCGTCATCCAGCCGATGTCAACATAAAATATTATAGAAGCCACTCAAATTTCTGCCTGGTTGGCCCTTTGATTAGCTTTTGGCAGCCCAAACAACTTCCTGTGGGTGTGGCTAGTACCAAACCACACACATTGCCACACCCACATATATGCTCACCCTGTTACCTGGACTCCAATGCCCAATTTCAGCCTGATTAGTCCATAAATGAGTTTTTGGCATGCATAATGATGTCCTATGGGTGTGGTAATGGCCAAACCACACACTTTGACACACGCACATGTGATAAGCAATGGTCACCCAGATACTTGGAGGTCTCCTTCCAATTTCAGTATGTTTGGTCGTTTCATTAGCTTTTAATAGCCCAAATAACTTCCAGTGGGTGTGGCTGAGGCCAGACCACACCTATATTTTGTTAATAATACTTTCCCGGGTACTCGGAGACCACATGCTAAATTTTTGCCTGGCAGGTCTCTGATTAACTTTTTTCAGTCAAAATAATTACAAAAGCACACATGTTTAATAACACTCACCCAGGTTCTTGGAGAGTACATGCCGAATTTCTGCCTTTTTAGTCGAAGTGTTCAGCCATGATGCACAGACACACATACTTATGAACCAAAATATATATAAGCGTGTTCGTAGAACTCCTTTGGTCCAAATGCTATTCAAAAGTTTTCCTTTTTTTTGTGGCACTTTTTCTCTTTACACACCAATAGGAAGAGATGTGCCAAGAGGGATTCCATCCTTGTTACTCCCAAAGTTAAGTGTGCATGTGACCATGTAGTAAGTCTGTCGCTCCAAGGGTTTGTCTGGCCAAAGTACCACTTTGGTCCCTTTTGGAGCCTGACATGAAAACAGAAATGGGTGTGGTCATATACATTTACTTAAAACATTCTCCAAATTATATTGATTCCAAATATATATGGGTTCATTGGTCTAACTCCCAAGGTTCAAGTGTTTTTACTGAAATACCATTTTTGACATTTTTAGCCGTATACTGGGAAAGGAAGAGGTATGGCCAGGTGGGACCAAGCACATATTATTCCCAGAATGAAGTTATATGTGCATACCAAGTTTTAGATCTGCAGCTGAGCAGGGAATTGTGTGGCAAAAATACCAATTTTGTCTTTTCTCATTATCATGTTAACCATTTTTTCCGTATTTTTTTAGCTCGTGTTTTAAGTTGGGTCAAACCCCCCCCTTCCTCCCCAAACTGCAGCTGAGCAAGGAATTTATTGGAAAAAATACCAATTTTGGCTTTTCTCATTATCATGTTAACAATTTTTTCCTTATTTTTTTTAGCTCGTGTTTTAAGTTGGGTCAAACCCCCCCCCCCCCCCCCTTCCTCCAAAACACACTTTCTAAATATCTTTTTCAACTCAGGTTTATAATAAGGGATTATTATTTACTTTCTTGTATTTCTATGTCTGTCCCCGAGTGTGTTCATGGGTAAAGGGTTAAAAACTAATACCTTGTTTTTAAATGGTGTATAGAAAAGCTACACACAAAAAGGGTCTGGTGGTATACCACTAAGAAAAGTAAAGTAGGAATTGTGAAGATAACTCTTTCACCAGCACAGAATAATTCTGTGTAATAATCACCAATAATTACTGTGAAATTTCAGAAAGCTAGAGATGAACTGGCGTCTATCAATATATTGTGCTGAACAATAAGGTTTTTGAAAATTTCTCCCCCAAAAGTATAAATTTCAAATGTGGCAATGGTTTTAATTTAATAAGTACCACTTTAACCTCCCATGTTAATTCATTACATTAAATAGCCGTCTTATTTTTCAGGCAGACCGTGTGCATAGCATAAGGTGAAAGATCAGGATGTCTTAATAGGTTATTAATTCGTGGTCTTAGTCTAAATAGTGAGGTGGTCTTAATTGTGAATTGAAAATGCGTTATATTTTTATCTTGCTATTATTCTCAATTTGTTTGTTAAATTGTTTGTTTGTTTTACACCTGGATTATTCGGCTTAAGGTGTCAAATTTTTAGGGCTTGATGGGAGTCACCCTGGTGAAGATCAGTTTGTTCGCTAACTCCTCCCAGATGATTGGGCCTAAAGGGCTCCAATATACAGGGTTAATGAGAGTCACCCTGGGGTGGTTATAAGGAAGTTTGGTGAAGATCAGAGTAAATCCTGTCCGTGAGGCTATTTCCTACCCCCCCCCACCCCAAACATTTCCTGGTTGTGGTTACAACTCTATGCCTGGGTAAACCTACCCACTTACTACAGTTGTATAAACACACACGTCAGCAAAATTGTGCCCAAACCACTTTCAGTTCTACTTCTTTTTAGTTTTGTAGGACCAATAATCTGGGATGAGATAGCAAACAACATATCTACAAATATATGAAGAGGTGTTCTTATCCCCATCCACACAGGATGGGTGCTATGCTAAAATATTTTTTGGGGGGGGAGGGGAGGGGGGGTGAGGGCGGCGGTGGTTTTGTGGTGTGAACGGTGAGGTGGTCTTGTTTGTAGGGTGGTCTTTAAGTGAGGTTCTACTCTATGTATATTTGGATAAAAGAAAAAAAAACAACAACCATAGCTATATATTTATGTAATACCTTTAATACCAACAAATTAACTGACACTTAGTGTAGGAGTGAGTTCACTTGCAGTAAATCTTAGTTTTACCTTCCTTTTTTAAGGTGAAGGATAACTCTGAAGAGGCATTCAATATATACATAAAAGTTAGGGAATCCCTCAAATCATACCTCATTGAAAATATTGGGAAAGTTAAAGAATATCATGCAGGTGAAAAAAACCCACAGGTGGTCATGAATTTTTAGTACTTCCATCCAACTCACAATTTCTTTTCACAATTCACAGTGACAATGGGATTCACAATCAAAACAGTTGGTAAGTGTTTTTTTTCCATAGTAAGCATACATTAAATTGAATATAATAAGTTTTTCGAAATTGTCTCCACTAAACACTCATATATGGTAATATTGGTGTCCTACAATCAGGTTAAATATTTTTTCAAAATTATTCTACAAAATAAATGTAATTATGATATGAACTTCGAGTCAAATTATAAACGATAAACAAATTGTGAGAGTAAGATAAACTCTACTTAGTAAAGAGAATTGTTTATTCAAGCAGCTCCAGCATTGCAGTTGTCCTCATTGAATAATCCAAACAGGTAATTCTCTTCAGAATAAGCCCCCTCCACTCGGTAATCCTTGTATATGCTTGCAATAACAGGATCGTTAGGATTGCTAATTTCAAATATTTGACCAGCTTGTCTGTTTCCAACATAGAGGCAAGGCTCTTGAGTGTGATCCCAGGTGGATCCAGACAGATAGCCTGTGTAGCTACGTTGTGAACCACCAGCGTTTAAAGTGACAACATATGTGCCTGAAGCTTCACTTTCATCATCCATCATGCCAGTGAAAGGTCTGATATCCACAGGGATATTCCAAAATTGTCCTACAGAAAGGAAATAGTGGTAAAATAATTGTTGATATATATATTGTATATATATGCATACACAAATAAAATAATATAATTGTAATAATTACCATCAATTTAAAAAAAAGAAAAGAAAAGGTAATAACAATTTGCTGTTGATCTTCTAATCTTAGGAGAACCCCCAACTTCACTCAGATGACTCTACCAGTATAACGAGGGAATTATGACTCCTTGGTTAATTGCTAAGTTGTGACTAATCAGTGTCCACTACTTTTTATGTGTATGTCTGATTATAATGATTAGTATCAGTGATTGTATTGTGTTTGTGTGATTATGTAGCTATTTATTAGTATTGTGTACAGTTATCATAGCACACAGTCATTCACATTACTGGGCTGAGGACTGGCATCCTACATCAGGAACCAGTTCTGAACCTTGTAATTCAGCAAATGGACAAAACCAGGAGTACCTTCATATTAGTAATATTCTACTACATTATCTTTCAGCCTCATATAGGGTAGATATTCTGGGGTTGATCAATAACACAATTATCAATTAATTTTTCCTTTCATTTTTATTTTGTTCAAGGGATGGGGGTTGCTGAAGAAACCGGACTTTAGTATGGAACCTTCCTCAGATTCCCATTGGTAGCCATCAAATAATTACAAATTAACTTCCATGCTAGTAAAATTTGCCACTGCTACCACTCTTCCCATGAGTGGGTGACAAGAAATTTGACCACACAAATAACCTTTGTTGGCACAATAAAAAATGAGAGAAAAAGTATGAGTGCTGAGGATGAACTCAGACTGCCTCTTCATAGGATGTGTACCACTTCCACTCAAGCTTTGTTTACAACCCTCCATAATTCATTAGGTGTGTAGATAATTTCGTTAAGAATATTTATTCAATGACTATCTAATTCTAAATTATATACTGCAAGTGCATACAAATTACCTAAAAGTCCATGAGCGTGCCGGTGACCAAAATTGATACCTCTCATTACCACAAACTTGATCATATCTCCAATAATGTCAGTTCCTGGCATATCCGGATTGTGCAAAGTACGTTGCTCACAGAATACCCACATAATGAGGGTTAATTCAGCGCAGTTTGGAACAGAAATATGAACACGATCTGCATATCTCCTAACACTTACTGACCAGTATCTCCCAATGATGGGAAGTGGTGCACCATTCATAGTAGCAGCACATTCATTCACATCCACACCAATATTCATACATTGGCCGGCATTGTCAGTTGCTCTCACACCGATGTTGTGTATCACATTCAAACTTTCGCTGAGGGAGATGTAACGGCTGTTGACAGATACACACTCATCCTGACCAGTATCTCCCCATGATGGGAAGTGGTGCACCATTCACAGTAGCAGCACATTCATTCACACCCACACCAATGTTCACACATTGGCCGTTATTGTCAGTTGCTCTTACACCGATGTTGTGTATCACATTCAAACTTTCGCTGAGGGAGACGTAACGGCTGTTGACAGATACACACTCATCAGTGACCAAGTTGAACCACTGTCCAGAATCACCATGGATTTCATAGCAGAGAGAGAGACTGTCCAAGTTCAGAGAACTTAATTGCTCATTCGAGATCAGAATTTACACAGTATAGAGAGGATCTCCGATAACAGTGTCATTCACTTCAACTTTTGAACCTGGTGGGAAATGGAGATCACAATTAAACATTCAGTTACGATAATAATAAGCCTTGTAGAACATAACTCTAGTCCTAATCCATTCAAATACGTACTGTGATATTATAGAACTTAATTGCTCATTCGAGATCAGAATTTACACAGTATAGAGAGGATCTCCGATAACAGTGTCATTCACTTCAACTTTTGAACCTGGTGGGAATTGGAGATCACAATTAAACATTCAGTTACGATAATAATAACTCTAGTCCTAATCCATTCAAATACATACTGTGATATTATTGCTCTTCACAAATGCACTGGTCCCATTACATGTTTAATGACTAGTAATATATTACTGTACCTGAAATGGTTACAGTGGCCATGTCTGTTTCTGTATTTGTGTGTATAGTGATATGACATTCAAGTAGAATATTTTATATATTAAATCCTATATCAAACATTCGTTGAACCATCATTCATTAGGGATTAATAGCAGCTATTTCTGACTATAATTGAGCTTGTGTGTGTGTGTGTGTGTGTGTGTGTGTGTGTGTGTGTGTGTGTGTGTGTGTGTGTGTGTGTGTGTGTGTGTGTGTGTGTGTGTGTGTGTGTGTGTGTGTGTGTGTGTGTGTGTGTGTGTGTGTGTGTGTGTGTGTGTGTGTGTGTGTGTGTGTGTGTGTGTGTGTGTGTGTGTGTGTGTGTGTGTGTGTGTGTGTGTGTGTGTGTGTGTGTGTGTGTGTGTGTGTGTGTGTGTGTGTGTGTGTGTGTGCGCGCGCGCGCATGTTTGTGTGTGTCTGTGTGTGTGCGCGCGCGCATGTTTGTGTGTGTCTGTGTGTGCATGCATGTCCTGGAGTTGGAGTAAAGAATGACTAAGTGGTTAGATTGAGAATTATAATTGTAAACAGTCCAATTTTGGCGGTATGTATCTTTGTGGAGAATATTGCTAGCTACTTATTTTCACTAAATATAGTTGATGTGATCCATATTAAAATATCATTATCTCCCCCCCCCCCCCTAACTTCCTCCCACCTACAGTCCTACCTATGTGAAGGATGAATGATCAGAACAATCCCTGTCAGTCACCCCAAGTGAATAGAAATGTAGGTTGTATGAGTCCGTCACAATACTTCAGTGAGCACAGTTTACAATATCAGCCATCAGAGGAGGCTACATCCAGTGTGGCCAAGCAAAGAAACCGACGATATAATACTAGGAGTATACCTTATGAGAAAGAAAGTATTGGACAGAGGGGAAGAGGAGGATATGTAAAACAGCTTGTAGAAAGGTATGCCATTAACAGGGAACAAGTGTTCAGTCCACCCACACAGAGGAAAGTTTTGAAAAGTAGCTTAACTGAAGGTCTAAAGAAAGGTCTAACGAAGGTTATCCAGACATCTTCCCATGTCCATTAGTGAAGAATATATCGATCAACACTGTAGAAGAAGATGAGACAATCGTGTCAGCTGACAGTAATGAAAGTATGACTGAAAAATTGAGCAAAATAACCTACATGAGTGAAGAAGAAGTGGGATGTGGTGTTCAAACATCCCCAGGGGTGGATACCAAGGTGTCCTTTGAAATGCAGCTTTTAGGGTTGGAATACCGAAACGGGAATAGATCGAGCATAGGAATGAGTTCAGACAGTGTTAATTTACCAGTGAGTGATGAAGTGGAGAGAAAGGAAGATGGCAGGAGAGAGAGTGTTATTGGTCCAGAGAACACAAGACTTGAGGGATTGGATGGAGGGAAGAAGTTTGGCTTGATGTCTCTCCTTGGAAATGTTGGAAATGTTGGAACTGGGGAGTTGCATTCAGCTCCTCAAGAGGTGACCCTACCAAACATAAATTTGCAATGCACCGAAACCAACTTTGTATGACCCAATGTTGTAACTCACACAGACAGATCTGTGCATCCCAAACCCAAACCAATAACCTCTTGGCCTGCGTCCAAAGTTGATATTCCTCAAGCTGCAGTATCAGCAAGTGACAAAGAACATCATGGTTCAGGAAAACCTTTTGTCAGTCAAGGATTTTCAGTTTGTGGAAGGTCTGATACAAATATCGGAAGTTCTCAACTGAGTCCTCAACCATTATCAACCCCAGTTGCTACTCTGGGAATGTTTTCTCCCAAAAGAACTGCCAAAGGATTCCCTCCAATCGAAGGTGGAGAACTGCTGAAGTTAGCAGTGGTTTCAGGGAGCAGTGCTATTGGTGTCCAGAATCCCACAACCACAGGTAATCCAGTGTCAGCTACCACTGATGTACATGTTAGTGCTGACTCCACATACTTTGGAAACCAAGTTGTAAATAACAGGGGTGGTCAGCCGGCATCAATGCAGCTGTCATACCAATTCCAACAACATCTTCGGTTACCACCGCCACTACGTTATATGGGTGGTTGGCCTGCACCAATTCAGCAGTCATTACAGACACCAGTAGGTCTTCCAGGTCCTCTGCCCCCACTCCGTCGTCTCCTGCAGAGAAGAACTGAAGGCACTCCACATGCTGTGCTCCATGCACCAGGTGTGCTGTCTTCACCAAGCATGTGTCCTCCATCTAGTGGTAGTTTCCTCTTCAGTTTACTTCACTGTCAGAAAGTGCTTCTGTACGGGCAGTTTTGTCAGGAAATGAGCATGCCAAGTTTGGTGACCTAGTTTCTGACATTATTTCTTTGTTAGATGATGTGCCTAATAAAACGGCATGTAGCACTGCTGTGGGACAAACTGGGAGTGAGCAAGGTGTGGGCAATCTCGCTGGAGAGCCTGGCCAGAAAGCTGATCATTCACTTGGAAGAGAACAGGGCACAAGTGACGTTTGTGAAGAACAGAGAAAAATGAGCATGGGTTCTGATTTACATGGGAAAAATGGTTCCATTAATGCAGATGATGTTACAGGATTAAAATTTGAGGGTTGTAGTTCTTCTGTGAGACCAATGAAAGAGACTCAATCAATTCCTGTGTGCCTAGATGAGGTGGAAAGAGCAAATGCTGATGGAGTAAAGACAGCATTCCCACCGGCTGTGAGTGAACCTGAGCAAGTCAAGCCTGGGAGGTGGTGGGTGAGGGAGGAGTCACAATGGCAGCTGAAGAAGGAGGAAAGGGCAGTGAGGGCCTGGACCACTTGAGCATGGTTGAAGAAGTTCATGTCGCAATGGCTAGTCCTTTGGTGTGTGAGGGAAGTATTGACAAGGAAGAGGATGTGGAATGGGGAGGAAGTGGTGGAGATTTGAGGTTGCATAAGGGGAGATGTCTGGTGGAAGGGGAGAAAGCCAGTGTTAGTGGTGACATTGGAGTAAAGGCTAGGGCTGCAGAAGGTGTGAATGAAGAGTGTGCACATATTGAGAAGGTGGAAGATGAAAATGTTTCAGGAAGTCCAGGAGAGTTTGGTCAACCTGTTCTCCCAAAACTCTCAGATCAAGCAGCAAAGCAGCTGGGCATCACAGTGAAGGAAAGCCTACCATCTCACCTCCCAAACAGTTGTTTCCATTGGTTGATGAAACGCCCACTTCAGTGCAGACAGAGGTGAAGGTGTTGCCTGCTGAAAGCTGTACACTCTTAGGTTCAACTACAGCCGCTGCTGTTGTGGAGTCTAAACAAACAATTGCTGAACTCAAATCCACCAACATGGTGGAGCCCAAAACCTCAATAGCTGAGCCCAAAACCTCAATAGCTGAGCCCAAAACCTCAATAGCTGAGCCCAAAACCTCAATAGCTGAGCCCAAAACCTCTGTAGATGAACCCACAGCATTAAAAACAATCCAAACAGAAAAGTTGGTACCAGTATTTCCAAAGACAAACCAAAATAGCACAATCACTATACCTGATTCAGCAGTAATGTGGACCAGAAATGGTAATCATTGACGAAAGCTTAGATCACGATCTGTGGAAGGCAAGGAGTCCAAGGTTATGTTGCCTGCCAAGAAGCCTCGAATGGATGAAAAGGGAGCTAAACCTAGAAATTCTAGGATAAAGACAGAATCTGGAGAATCTGTGTTAAAAATTGGACTGTTTGTAAGGTTACCATTGTGAGCACAGTGGAGGAGAAGGGTGGACTGGAGATATAAGAAGAGAGGTTGGGTGAAGACAAGAAGGGGGAGGAGGGAAAGGAGAAGGAAGGGAGGAATGAAAGAGAGAGGAAGGGGGAGGACAAAGGCAAGAAGATGGAGAAAAAGTATGCAGGAGAGAGGGAAAAGGAGAAAGTGGAAGTGGAGGGGAAGAGGTGGAGGGGAAGTTAAAAGAGAAAGTTGTGTTGATAGAAACTTGTAAGAAAGATGAAGGTGTAATTGGCAAGGTTGAAGAGGTTGGAGAATTGGCCGAGGAAAACAAACACCTTGGTGGATTGACTACAAGTGACATTAACAGTAACAAAGGTGATGCTGCTGTGGGTGTGTGTGTGTGTGTGGAAGTAGTGGTGTGTGACATCGTTACTAAGGAGACAGAGTACAATCCCGAGGTGAAACTTTTGGAGCCTTCTGCTGCACCTGCAAATGTTGACCAACCAGCCACCAGGCCCAATGATTTGGGAGACGTCACCCCTGCAGCTGTCCAGACAAATGAACAGCAGCAACTGGAGCCACTTCTTCCTCCTCTTCCACCATTGTTGCCTGTGCAGAGAGGTAAGTGTGTTGTTACACTATTGCATCTTTATTTCTGTGTTATGTGGAGAAAAAAAATCTGATTTTAAACAAACTGTTTTAATTAATACCTGAATGTAGATACTAATTAATTTTGAATGCAGTAGTTTTATATTCCACCAAGTTAGAAATAATGTAGTTTTTTTTGTGAGCTGGCTAAAGGTTGTTTGCAAAATAACAATAGAAATCGAGGTGATACCACGTCACCCATTGCTGGAACACATGTGATATCATTTGTAGCATTTTTTTGGAAAATATATCAATGTTGCATCGAAATTTTAAATTATTTTAGTATTGTATGTGTAACCAGTCATTTCTGGCAGACCAGAATAGCTTTTATCTAGGATTTTTCAAGTGTTGGGGGGGGGGGGGGGAAGGGAGGGGGGTGGGAGATTTGAGAGAGGGATGGGTCGTGGATGACAGATATATTCTTAAAATCAGCCCAGCGTTGGTAACTTTGAAACTTTTCCATATTCTCTTAATCTTCAGTATTTTTTTCCTAGTCTTAAAGGAAGTCTTAATACCCTTTTGTTGTACACAATTTCCCTTTAATATTTGTGCCCACTTCTCACCTTTGATACTAGCTACTTATCATACCTAACCCACCAGTGACTTTTCTTGTACTCCATTGCATCTGTGTGACAAATTCTATTTGTTTTGAATGGGTCAACTTCTGTTTGATGTTTACAATGAAGTAAATATTGTTTTTTTTGTTGCAGAATTCGATTTAAAGTTTACTCAGGAAATATCATTGACTACGTTAGTTCTAGGACGTTTGTCTGAGCTGCCACATTTTGTTTGAATTATAAATGTGCATTAACCAGATTGAAAAGGATTTTAACTCTTCCTTTCTGCAAATAAGTCATTTCTTGGCATGATGATTTAAGCAAAACTAAAGAAAATTTATGCTTATTAATTTTTCTGTAAAGAAAGGTGTTCTATTGTATAATTAGCAAATTTTTTACAATCTTTCGCATACCCACGCAATAGGTCACTCACTCATGTATGTACTCACTCACTCACTCACTCACTCACTCACTCACTCACTCACTCACTCACTCACTCACTCACTCACTCACTCACTCACTCACTCACTCACTCACTCACTCACTCACTCACTCACTCACTCACTCACTCACTCACTCACTCACTCACTCACCAACTCACCCACACACCCATCAACTCATTCTCTCACACACCCACCCACCCACTATTCTATCACACACCCACTCACTCTCTCACTCACTCAATCACTCACTCACACAGACACTCACTCACTCCCTCCCTCCCTGTCTCCCACCCTCCCTCCCTCCCTCCCTCACTCACTATTCACCCACCCAACTAAATCACTCACTCGCTCACTCATTAAAATGCTGTCCTTCCTTTTATATTTGCATAGGTAAGACCACAGTTAACAAGCTCAGACTCCTCAACTACAATCTGAAGGCATCTCTCATCACTGATAGAGCGGGAAGTGGCAACAGTCACATGCAAAGATAAATAAAGGAGAGTTGATTTGATCTGAATATCTTTAAGGCCATAATTGGGCTTCAACTGCAAGCACTCATAAATTTAGAACATACTCTATAGTAGTGATTTTATGCTCGAAAGGTGAATCTCACTGTCTGATCTAATAACAAAAATATAGTATGGAGGAGGGGAAAGAGAATAAGGTGTATTGACCCGAGTATAGAAGTATTTGATGTGGGAAGGTGGTTTCCCAACAATATTGACTCAATTGTCAATATTTCAATCTACTACGAAGAGCTTTTATGCAATTAAATTCTTCTCATAGTGGAGCAAAAATGATTTATATTATTTTTTCATACTTTATTCTAGCAACTAACTAATGTAGGTGATTCAAATTTTTCTAAACAACATTTATTTTATAGTAGACATAATGGAGAGCACTTAAGATTGATTGAGGATTGATTGTAGAAATTAATATTGTTGTAAACAACATTCTTAGATTGGTAACACACTTTCATGCTATTTTCATTGTACTATTTTCATTATACTATTAGTACCCTTATCTCATCTTAAGCAAACACACATTTCTATCTAGGAATAGAATGAGTTGACGTGAACTTGCTGGATGTTGAGACAGTGATCATTATGTTCTCCCTCCCTTGCCAAATGGTTTCATTGGGGTATGAGCTAATCTTGTAGCCGTGCCTGCTGGTTATCCGCATCCTCTACCTCTCTCAGAGAATAACAATTGTGATTGTGCCACCAATACACAACCATCTATCCACTCTAGATAACATGGAACAGGAACATGTATTTCACTAACCCAAAACCAAAAGAATAGATCTTCTAACTATAACAACACTAGGTGTGTTCATATAATAACTAGCAGTATATACCCAGCGTTGCACAGCTGATGTCAACATAAAATATTATAGAAGCCACTCAAATTTTGGCCTGGTTTGCCCTTTAATAAGCTTTTGGCAGCCAAAACAGTTTCCTGTGGGTGTGGCTAGTACCAAACCACACACATTGCCACACCCACAAAAATGCTCACCCTGTTACCTGGACTCCAATGCCCAATTTCAACCTGATTAGTCCATAAATGAGTTTTTGGCATGCATAATGATGTCCTATGGTTGCGGCAATGGCCAAACCACACCCTTTGACACACTCACATGTTATTTGTAATGCTCACCCAGATACTTGGAAGTCTCCTTCCAATTTCAGTCTGTTTGGTTGTTTAGCTTTTAATAGCCCAAACAACTTCCAGTGGATGTGGCTAAGGCCAGACCACCCCTATATTTTGTTAATAATGCTTTCCTGGATACTCGGAGACCACATGCCAAATTTTTGCCTGGCTGGTCTCTGATTAACTTTTAAAAAAATCAAAATAACTTCCTGTGGGTGTGGCTATGACAAAACCACACGTGTTTAATAACACTCACACGAGTTCTTGGAGAGTACATGCTGAATTTCTGCCTTTTTTAGTCGAAGTGTTTAGCCGTGATGCACAGACCCACATACTTACAAACCAAAATATATAAGTGTGTTCGTAGAACTCCTTTGGTATAAGCATTATTCAGGAGTTCTTTTTTTGTGTGTGGCATTTTTTCTCTTTACACTCCAATAGAAAGAGGTGTAGCCAGGATGGATTCCGCCCTTGTGACTCCCAAAGTTTAATTGTATATGTGTACCATGTGGTAAGTCTATTGCTCCAAGTGTTTGTCTGGCCAAAGTACTCTTTTTGGCCTTTTTTGGAGCCTGACATGAAAAAAGAAATGGGTGTGGTCATATACATGTACTTAAAACATTCTCCAAATTATATTGATTCCAAATATATATATGAGTTCATGGGTCTAACTCCCTATGTTCAAGTTTTTTTTCCTGAAATACTATTTTTGGCATTTTTAGCCTTACACTGGGAAAGGAAAAGGTATGGCCAGGTAGGACCCAGCACATATTATTCCCAGAATGAAGTTAAATGTGCATACCAAGTTTGTAGCTGAGCTAAGGTTTTTCTGGCAAAAATACCATTTTTTTTTTTTTTTTTTTTTTTTTTTTTTTGGCTTTCTTATTGCCATGGTAACCAATTTTCAGATATTTTTAAAGCTCATGTTTGAAGTTGGGTCGAAACCCCCCCCCCCCCCCCCCCCTCACCAAACACACTTTTTAAAATAATTATTTTGAACTTGGTTTTAAAATACGGATTATTATTTTGTATTTCTATGTCTGTCTGTCCCTGGGCGTATTCATGGGTAAAAGGGTTGGAAACAAACACCTTGTTTTCAAATGGTGTATAGAAAAGCAACATACAAAAAAGGTTTGGTGCTATACTATTAAGAAGAGTAAAGTAAGAAGACAACTCTTTCACGAGCACAGAATAATTCTGTGTAATAATTATCAATACTTAATGTGAAATTTCAGGGAGCAAGAGGTGAACCGACATCTATCAATATATTCTATTGAGCAGTAAGGTTTTTGAAATTTCTCCCCGAGAAGTATAAATTCCAAAAGTGGCAATGGTTTTAATGTAATTAACCTCCCATGTTAATTTATTACACTAAATAGCCATCTTATTTTTCAGGCAGATCGTGTGCATAGCATAAGGTGAAAGGGCAGGAGGTCTTAATAGGCCGTTCAGTTGTGGTCTTAGTCTGAATTGTGAAGTGGTCTTAATTGTGAATTGAAAATGTATCGTATTTTTATCTTACTATGATTCCCAATTTGTTTGTTAAATTGTTTGTTTGTTTGTTCTATTCCCAAATTATTGGGCTTAAGGTCTCAAATATAAAGGATTTAATGAGGGTCACCCTGGGGTAATTATGAGGAATTTTGGTGAAGATCAGAGTAAAACACTGCCCAAGGGCTATTTCCTCCCAAACATTTCCTTGCCTTGTGGTCACAACTCTATGCCCGAGTAAACCTACACACTTACTACAGTTATGTAAACACATAAGGCAGAAAAAATGTGCCCAAACCACTTCCAGTTTTACTTCTTTTTTTGGTTTTTGTAGGCCCAATCATCTGGGATGAAATAGCAAACAACAGATCCTCAATTATATGAAGAGGTGTTGGTTTTCCAATCCACACAGGATGGGTGGGTGCTATGGTAAAATATCTTTTGGGGGGGGGGGGGGGGGGTCGTGTGGTCTGAATCATGAGGTGATCTTGTTAGTTGGGTAGTCTTTAGTGAGATTCTACTGCATGTATATTTTGATAAAAGAAAAAATACCATAGCTATATACTTAGTAATACCTTTAATACTAACAAATTAACTGACACTTATTGCAGGAGTGAATTCACTTGCAGTAAATCTTAGTTCTACCTTCTTTTTTTAAAATTTTTTTAATTTTTTTTATTATTATTTTTTTTTAAAGTGAAGGGTAACTCTGAAGAGGCATTCAATATACACGTTCAAGTTAGGGAATCCCTCTAAATCATACCCCTGCTGAAAATATTGGGAAAGTAAGAGAATACCATGCAGGTGAAAAAAAAATCCCCCTCTAGTGGTCATCAATTTTTAGTAGTTCCACCGAACTCACAACTTCTTTTCACTATTCACAGTGACAATGGGATTCAGAATTGAAACAGTAAGTTTTTTTTCCATAGCAAGCATGCATTGAATTGCATATAATATTTTTTTCCACATAAAACTTAAACTTTTCCTTCAGGGTATTAGATATATTTAATAGTATTAAATTAAGGTAGATTTGCACTGTTTTCAAAATCGTCACCACTAAACACTTATATATAGTAATGCTGGTGTCCTACAGGTTAAATGTTTTTGCAAAATATTTTACGAAATAAATGTAATTATGATATGAACTTCGAGCCAAATTACAAACGATAAACAAATTGTGAAAGTAAGATAAACTCTACTTAGTAAAGAGAATTGTTTATTCAAGCAGCTCCAGCATTGCAGTTGTCCTCATTGAATAATCCAAACAGGTAATTCTCTTCAGAATAAGCCCCCTCCACTCGGTAATCCTTGTATATGCTTGCAATAACAGGATCGTTAGGATTGCTAATTTCAAATATTTGACCAGCTTGCCTGTTTCCAACATAGAGGCAAGGCTCTTGAGTGTGATCCCAGGTGGATCCAGACAGATAGCCTGTGTAGCTACGTTGTGAACCACCAGTGTTCAAAGTGACAACATATGTGCCTGAAGCTTCACTTCCATCATCCATCATGCCAGTGAAAGGTCTGATATCCACAGGGATATTCCAAAATTGTCCTACAGAAAGGAAATAGTGGTAAAATAATTGTTGACACACACACACACACAAATAAAATAAAATAATATAATTGTAATAATTACCACGAATTATTAAAAAAAAAAAAAAAAAAAAAAAAAAAAAAAAAAAAAAAAAAAATAACAATTACAAATTAACTTTCAGACAAGTAAAATTACCACTGATACCACTCTTCCCGTGAGTGGGTGACCAGTAATTTAACCATACAACTAAACCTTTGTTAGCACAATAAAAAATGATAGAAAAAGGATTAGTGATGAGGATGAACTCAGACTGTCTCTTCATAGGATGTGCACCACTGTATCACTTCCACTCAAACTTTGTTTAAAACCCTCCATAATTTATTAGGTGTGTTGATAACTTGGTTAAAAATATTTATTCAATGACTAGCTAATTCTAAATTATATACTGCAAGTGCATACAAATTACCTAAAAGTCCATGAGCCTGCCGGTGACCAAAGTTGAGACCTCTCATTACCACAAACTTGATCATATCTCCAGTAATGTCTGTTCCTGGCATGTCCGGATTTTCCAAAGTACGTCGCTCACAGAATACCCACATAACGAGGGTTAATTCAGCGCAGTTTGGAACAGAAATACGAACACGATCTGCATATCTCCTAACACTTATTCCTCCTGACCAGTATTTCCCCATGATGGGAAGTGGTGCACCATTCACAGTAGCAGCACATTCATTCACATCCACACCAATGTTCACACATTGGCCGGCATTGTCAGTTGCTCTCACACCGATGTTGTGTATCACATTCAAACTTTCGCTGAGGGAGACGTAACGGCTGTTTACAGATGCACACTCATCAGTGACCAAGTTGAACCACTGTCCAGAATCACCATGGATTTCATAGCAGAGAGAGAGACTGTCCAAATTCAGAGAACTTAATTGCTCATTCGAGACCAGAATTGGCACAGTATAGAGAGGATCTCCGATAACAGTGTCATTCACTTCAACCGTTGAACCTGGTGGGAAATGGAGATCACAATTAAACATTTAGTTACGATAATAATAAGCCTCGTAGAACATAACTCTAGTCCTAATCCATTCAAAAACGTACTGTGATATTATTGCTCTTCACAAATGCACTGGTCCCATTACATGTTTAATGACTAGTAATATATTACTGTACCTGAAATGGTTACAGTGGCCATAGATGGAGAGCCAGGCTGTACCAGGGGATTGTCAGAAGATGGTAGATTGATGTTGATAGTGAAGCTTTCCGAATCTTCTTCTACACCATCACTGATTATATCGATAGTAAAACACTGCTTGTCGTTGGCCTCTGGTCCAAATGTTACAGAGTATGGACCGCCAATATAGTCCACTCCAACTGGAGACATTTATGATCAAAGTAATTTAATGTATGCCTTCAAATACTAGCTAAATCCTGAACAATATATTTCACACTAACCTGTGGTGGAGATATCGGTAGGGGTGATGTTATCTATTGTGAAACTTCCACTTGTCATGATATCTTTGATCAGACATATCTCTCCCGATCCTACATCTTCACTGAAAACGTATGTTGGGAATTCCAGCCGGACAGTGACAACTGGAGCACAAACAGATTAGAAAGCATGAATACACTTCTTGTATATACCAGCTTTAGTGTTTACACTGCAGCTTCAAATTGAAGGTAGTCAATAGTCAATAGAATATAGAGAAAGAAAGTACACTTAACATTCACAAACATGTCTGATAAATAAAATTATAGCTCTACTGAATGCCTCTTACGTGCATCATCATCATCCACAATTATTATCTCAGTTCTGTCTTCAGGGCCAACTATAATGGCAGGATCTGTTGGTGTGATGGTAAGTGTGAAAGATTCATCAGGTTCAAGAGGCTCATCATCATCCACAATGGATGTGCTGTTGAAGCAGAACTCTAGGGCATTGGCAGGGATGGTCAAAGATGAAGGAATCTGAGATTCGATGAAATCTGGATAATGGAAAGGGTGAAAAATAATGGGAGTAGACAAATTAGGATATATTTACTTTGCTAGTAATTGTGTGTGTATGTGTGTATGTGTGTGTGCATGCGTGTGTGTGGTGATTGTGGTGTGCATGTGCAATGGCTTGCAAGTGGGATGGTATTTGGCATGTGCACTTGAAATTATAAAGTTTTGAATTGCAGTATTTTTTTTTTGCCTATGCCGATTGAGATGAAGCTTGGTATGTGTATTATTATTATTATTTTTTTTTAAAGTTTGAGTGGGAGGGAGATTCTTTTTTAATAATACAATTTGTTTTTGCAGATCTCCCCCTCCCCCCAATCTATCCTTTTCTATTTGTGCGAAATTGTTGGGCTAATTGTGATGATATTTGGCAAAGATCTTTGGAGTGGGTGTGGTTTTAAAATGACTAAATTTGGAATGTGCTATTTTTGCCAATCTATCTATCTCTATCTATTTATCTATCTATCCATCTATCTATCAACATCTATTGTGCATTTGTGTGCTTTTGCACAACTCTATCTCACAGGTCAGGATCTCGGTTTTCGGTTTAAAAAAAGAAGAAAATAATTCAAGTCTCTAGGTCAGACTTTAAAAAAAAACAAAAAAACCCCAATCTTTTCTCCCCCCCTCCCTCCCTATTTTCTTTTCATTCTTTTTCTTCCCTTTCCCACATAATTGGTGCAGTCAAAGTGAAATTTCTCCTTTTCATTCCCCCTCTTTCATTTTTCTCTTTTCCACTTCAATGGATATAGCCAAAATTAGTCCTATGGGGCAAGATCCAGCATAGTTATGAACTTTGCCTGATCTAATTTATTTATAAGCTTTTCAATCCTTGGCCTATATATATATATGTTATGTATATATATGTACATATATGTATGAATATATATGCTTAACAAAGCAAAATATAGCAGCAGTCTAGCACAGTAGATCTGTTCAGAACATGTTGCTGCCTAAATAATAAGAATTGACTGGCTATGTGCACTATGGTGTACTTGGTCTCACCCATTCCTTGTGTAGCAGTTCCTTGCACAATGCCAATATCAACAGAGATATCAGTAGTAGTGATCTTGTCTTTCACAATACACACTCGGAATGTGCCAGAATCCTCATCTACCCTGACACTCGGGACTTCAAAACCAACAGTCAAAACTGCACAAAAATACAAACACATCAAATTTTATGAAGTCAAGCTAATTACCTTCATCCACTTTGTCCACTAAAAAGATAATAATTATAGAATCCATGAGACATTCACAAGAGATTATGACTGCTAATCTGCAAATTCCTTAATCATAATTAAAAATTGATTTGAGAAAGTAAATAAACTCGGAGTAAAGTAGTAGCACATGTCAAATTAATTGGTCAGTAGCAATTACAGTGTTAAGAAATTTAAAGCAGATAATCTATACTATAAATTTGGAATAATCTGTCTGTCTGACGGCATATCCTCAATTCACTCTTGAAGTCAGACTAAAACTCCACACACACACACACACACACACACACACACACACACACACACACACACACACACACACACACACACACACACACACACACACAGTGTCATCAGGGGAATATTTTTTAATTGTCTATATGGCCAAAAATGGTATCTTTAACAGAAAAAAGGTAGGAGCTACAGGCCTAAAACTTGGTATGCACACACACTTGACTTTAGGAGTAACATGGGGTGGGTCCCACCTAGCTACACCACTTCCTCTTGGTGTGCAAGGCTAAAATGCCAAAATTGGTACTTGGACCTGGGTAGCTCAATCCACAAACCCACATATACTTGGAATCAGTGTCACCAGGGGAATGTTATTAGAATGTCTATAAAGTCACACCCCTTTGTGTTCGTGTCAGGCCAAAAGGCTACTTTGGCCAAACAAACCCCTGGAACTACAGTCCTAAAACTTGATATATATATATATGTGTGTGTGTGTGTGTGTGTGTGTGTGTGTGTGTGTGTGTGTGTGTGTGTGTGTGTGTGTGTGTGTGTGTGTGTGTGTGTGTGTGTGTGTGTGTGTGTGTGTGTGTGTGTGTGTGTGTGTGTGTGTGTGTATGTATATATATATGTGTATATATGTGTATATATGTGTGTGTATATATATGTGTGTGTATATATATGTGTGTGTATATATGTGTGTGTATATATATGTGTGTATATATATGTGTGTATATATGTGTGTATATATGTGTGTATATATGTGTGTGTATATATATGTGTGTGTATATATATGTGTGTGTATATATATGTGTGTGTATATATATGTGTGTGTATATATATGTGTGTGTATATATGTGTGTGTGTATATATGTGTGTGTATATATGTGTGTGTGTGTGTATATATGTGTGTGTATATATATGTGTGTGTATATATATGTGTGTGTATATATATATGTGTGTGTATATATATGTGTGTGTATATATGTGTGTGTATATATATATATATATATATATATATATATATATATATATATACAACTTGACTCTGGGAATAACACGAACAGGGTCACACTTGGCCACACCTTTCCCTCTGTTTGTTTCAGGCTAAAAACAGTATGTATGTATGTATGTATGTATGTATGTATGTATGTATGTATGTATGTATGTATGTATGTATGTATGTATGTATGTATGTATGTATGTATGTATGTATGTATGTATGTATGTATGTATGTATGTATGTATGTATGTATGTATGTCTGTGTTATCCACTTTATCACCAAACCTAATAAAATTCACTTTTCAGAGTAGGCACGCCACACAGCAAGGGTGTTCTTTTTAAAGCTAAAACAGCTTTCAAGAATTCGGATCTCAGATCCAACTTGGCAAAATGGTATTCCGTGAGATGAAATGTTGTTAACAAAATTCCATAAATCACAAACTAACATTTCACCTAATCAGATATGACAACTACATTTACTATTTTTGCAAGAATATATTAGTAGAACCATCAATTTGTAAAGCCAGCTGGTTGTTATACCACAAAATACAAATTTACTTCTAATCCAAAAAAATAAAACCAAAAATTATTTATGTATTGGCTGACTCCAAAAGTCAAGTAATGTACTCCATAAATTAAACAGATCATCCGAACATATAACACTTTCAATGCTCTTTACCACGGGGGGGGAGGGGCCATCCCTACATAATATAACAAGCAATCTAGACAATGTCGTAACAAGAATCAGGAAAAACTGCCCAAAGGCCTGGTTTCCCCCTAGTATAGATCCACTATAAATCTTACCATCGTCATCCACAACGTTTATGACAGTCTCATCAGGAATACCAAGCATGACTACCACATTAGGTGACCCCACGATCTCCAATCTCGCTGTATACATCTCAATATCCTCAAGGGCAATATCATCATCAGTGAGAGGTATGGAAATAGAGAACTCATCTGGGGAAGCATCTCCAGCATTGAAAGTGACTATTGTGTCAATTCCAGGAGCTGAGTTGGCCACATTAGATTGGGAGCTGGGACCTGCATAAATGTATATTATCGTACAATAAATAAGACAATTGGAATCTATTTTCCTCGATATAATCCAACTTAATCACACTATCAAATATCATATCCACATAACTTAAATAAATTGCCCACAAAACCCAAAATGAATGTAGCTAATTCTTTGGGGAAATAGATAAGTAAGAGGATTATGCATTCTACTTACCTCCAACTATACGGATATCGAAAGGCAGGTCAGAATCACCGACTGAGACAACAGTGATCGCCACAATTCCATCATTCTCATTGAAAGTATATGAGGATTGCTCAAACATCACAAGTATAACTGTAAATAAAAAATAAAATGAAATGCATCTTTAAATGTTACTTTGTAGTTATGAATTATTTTACTAAAGAAATATAAATATTGTATTAAAAGCTACAACCAGGATAAAGTATAAACACATAATAATAATAACTGCAACAATAATAATTAAAAAAAAAAAAAAGGAATTACAGGAATCTTTTATTACCTTCGTCTTCTTCGATTACTACAGTTGTTGGAGCAGGTACAGGTGTGTTACTGTCTGTAGGAGTCAGTCTCACTGTGAACTCTTCAGGTCCTTCAATCAGTCCATCATCAGGGGAAGTGATAGAAATGCAGAGACGAAGATTTTGAGGATCAAAGGTTAGGTCCATACTGATTTCATTATAGTCGTCAGGAGCTGTAGGAAAAGTAATATACATGATCACATAATTCAGACATCATATTGCCTCTCTCAGTCACTTAGAAATAGAGTTCACTCCATTTTCCATCATATGCATGAGATGCTTAGTGCCACAAACAGAAACTAGCCCCACAGTAGGCAGACTGAACATCTGGGACACACAATGGATCAGGAAATAAATCAGTGTCAGACAGATTGATAGAAGTGAAATCAAGGGACTGTTTTGGACATTTTGGCACAGTTTCAAAGCTATGGATATCCTTCATATACAATTGCAATGGGTGCAATGTTTTTCGACTGTAAGAATATACAATGCTCTGGAATTAACAATAAAGCTATTTAATTCTTATGGTATAGCAAAGTTACCTGTAGCAGTTCCATCTTCAGTCTCGACGGTAAAGGTGACTTGTTTGCCCAAAGTGGGTGGTTCTATCACCACAGCACACACTTCAGTGGATCTAGTGTTGTTCTCATTGATCCTGTAGAGCGGTCTTTCAAACTGAACTACAACAACTGTGTGAAAAAGAAGAGCATTAATTGTTGAGTGTCTTCCTAAGATATATATTTCATATAAACACACTTATTTATATGTCTCTGCCTATCTCTGTCGAGTGGTGCAAAAAATTTTAATTATGGCTCACTCCCAAGTACGACCTCACAAAATGACATGCTCTATACAAACACACTAAGAAAATGATTGTATTTTAGAACTACAAAGTATAAGATATAGCACACAGGTTACCATATTCCCATGATCGACATTACTTACCGTCGTTGTCTACAATTTCAATGCTTGCATCATCCGGATCAAGAGAAACTCTAGGATTGTCCAAAGTTGCGCTGAAAAGTTCATTTTCTTCGACAATATCATCATTAATTATATCAACTTCTGCAAATAGAATTGTTTCACTGCTTGTGAAGGAAAGAACTTCAGTTAATGAGGTATAATCGCCGGGAGCTAAACATAGTAGGAAAGCAGAGAAATAGAGGGGGAAATGTTAAAATAATATGACAACCAAAAACATTTTAACTTTGCCATTGACAAAGTTTTGGTCCAACGAATATGCTGTGATTCCATGCACACTGCACTAGAACTGCAATGGAATAAAAAATGTTTATAGTGCTGTATACTGATTATATAAAACTGATCTTAGCAAAAATAGTTCATTTATCATTGGTCAGATATTACAATACATTTATACAGCTTGGTTGCATTGTTTCTTACCAGTAGCCGAATCATCCACCGTGGTAAGCGTAACTGGAACTATTAAGTTGTCACTAATAGTCCCAGATATAACTTCGACCCTCAAACTGATGCTACCATCTCCCTCGTCAACTTGGTAACTTACAGGCCTAAATCCGATCTGCAGAACTAAAGAGTTCGAGAAATGATATAAGAAACATACAAATAATGATTGATCACGTAAAAATATAATATATTCATAGTTGGTGAGGACTTTGGAGTATAGCTGGTACTGGGGCTTGGTTAACAGCCATATCACCACACTAATACTATTACATGCTGTGACCCGAGAGTTTAGGGGTTAAGGTACACAGATTATGGTACTATCAACAGACAGGATTACTTGTGCTATGTTAGAAAGAAACTAAACAAGACCTGTGGCCAATAATTACCATAATATTTATTAAAATATAGAATTTAAGGCAATGCAAATTAATTGTTTAGTTGTGAAACTGTATTCACTATTACATGGTTTCCTCTATCTATTCACATCTCCCAATCAGTAAAACTAAAAGGTTAAGTTGAAACCACCCCCATCCCTACCATTCCAAGCGGTACTAGATTTGTGTGCCACAGGTAAAAATAAACAAAACAACAACAACAGTAATCACATTCAAATCTTTCGTCCAGACTCTAGGATGTTGCAGTGTCATTATATCCGCTCTGAGGCTTGTAAAGCAGAAGGGAACAAAAAGAATGCACCCAGCATGTTTCAAACACACCTTAATTAATCACTTGGAATATATACACATTTAATGGACATACCATCATCATCAATGATCTCTATCTCGGTTTGTTCTGGATCTAAGGTAACTCGGGGTGTGTCGGAAGGTAATTGTAAGAGAGCAAAGAAATTCTCCACTTCTTCTTCAAAAATGTCATCATTTAGAATTGCTAGGCCCATGCACATGCGCCTTTCCGATGTGTTAGTGAATTGAAAGGAAAAATCGGCTATTTCGAGATAATCCTGACCTGCAAAGTGCAGAAAATACAAGTAAATTCATGGAATATTGTTTGCCCAAGTACATTTTGCAATGTCCAACAAGAAAGGAAAAAAAAAAAACACTTTTTTTTTAAATTTTTAATATTGACATTTCACAATAGTGATAAAGAATATTTTTCGCAAACTAAAAAACAATAATTCATTTCTACATTCCTATACATTTATTCAGGAATGTTGAACTCAAGTGCAAAGGTAAATTTTATTCCGCAAAAAAAAAAAACAAAAAAAGAAAAAAAAAGAAAAAAAACACACACACAAAAAAAAAAACACACACAAAAAACACACACAAAAAAACCAAAAAACTATACCCGAGATGCCAAGTGCACTTTACCTCGTTGAGCGCTGCCTTCAACTAATGAGACAAAAATAGGAGGCAAGCTAGCCTCCAGCATTCCCGTGATAATGGCACATATCTCTCCATCTCCACTCGAGGCATCACCACTCTCCAACACTCTGTAGATTGGTCTTTCCCAACCAACAACAATCTCTGAAACATAACACGTAAAAAGGTAGAAAGTTAATAATTTATTTCATAAATAATTATCTAATGCAAAAATAAATATTTTTTATTTTAGTTAACCACAAAAAAACAAAACTTTTAATCACTTAAAAAAAAAAAAATTAAAATCAAGGATTATAGGTACTAAAAACACAAACTATACAGAACACTTTTTCTTAAAATTAACTGGTTGCAACTTTTCAGGTAGTGATTACACAAAAAAACCAGGTAAAAGCACCTTACATTACCAAATCAATCAACCAATTATGACTAAATCTCTGATAATTGTCATAATAAAAATAAATTCTACCACATATATCTATGCAGCAATCTGTTCTTACCATCATTGTCTAAAATCGTCACAGTAGTAGCCATGGGAGAAACAGAAACCTGACGGTCAGTGGTTGAGATTCTAGCAATGAAGTCCTCAGGTTCCTCATACAGATCATCATCCACAATGTCTACATTGAAGCATGCTCGTGACATTCCAGGGGTGAAGGTGAGCACAACAGAATCACCTAAAAAGTCACTATCACCTGCAGAAGGAATAGCATGTAAGATGTCTAGTGATACTTTAATCATTGAAATAACAACAAAAAAAAATTCAATTCTCAATCATAATTCTATTAGTTGTTCCATTTTATTTTTAAAATCAACAAAAACTACATATTTAATTAAGCTGTTCATTCAATACAAAATAAGTTCCTTATTTGTCTGTGCCCACACTTTTCAATAGGCGATTGCAATCATACTGGATCAATTAACTCACATACAATATTTGGTAGTATTTACCAAAAATTATTTCAAACTTTTTTTTACTGAATTTTCTTAAACATTTCCTACAGATTCTAATTATAAATAGCAGCATCATAGAGGTTGCACCCACCAGTTGCTTCATCGTCTTCGTAGTCCACGGAAACCACTACTTGTCTTTGTAGAGCTCCTTCAGTCACACTGGCACATATTTCTATTGTACCATCATCTTCTTCCACTGTCAGACTCTCCACATCCAAGCCAATTGTTATAACTACAAATAAAATGAAAACATGAAAGCATAATATCATCATAGCTCATGCTAAAGTTAAATTGTTTAGAAAGAAATCTACATTCTGATTTAAAGGAATGAAAAAAATGAAGAAAAATTAAACAAACAGTAAATATACAAGCTGTTCGTTGAATATGCAATGATAATAGGAGATGTGAGTACCTTATGTTTAGAGCAAGACTTGTATAAACCACTATAGATTACAACCTCTAGGTAAAACTAAAAACATCTCACACTTACTATCAGTGGGATCCTCAGTAATTGACACATCAGCAAGATCAATGCTTGCTACTACACCAGCCATCGTTCCACTAGCCTCAAGGTTTCCGTTGAAAACCTCAGTATTTTCAACAGAATCATCGTTGATAATCATTACTCCTACACTAACTTGGCTTGTGTCGGCATTGAAGGTTAGGTCCATTGTGGTTTCCTGATAGTCTATACAACAAATTGAAAAATAAAAAGTAGCACTTATAATTTTTAAAAAATTCTGATGGAAATATTTAATGACCTTTATTATTGCACACTTGTTAAATTCCACTAATTACTAGTCCAATATTAAAGTTGCATCCATACCATCAATTGTGGCAGTGCCAGAGCTTGTTGAGAATTGCACAGTCACTTCTCTCTCCAATGTCCCAGACAGTAGAGAAACACCCAAATTTACCAAGCCATCGACCTCATTCACAGTATAGTCCACTGGCACAAATCCGACTGTCACAACTATAGTGGACAAAACATTAACAGTGATACAACAGTTATGACAGATAATACAGTGTCAATAATACAACTGCTGCTCCTGCACTACTTCCAACCATCAAAATATAAGAATTACTTTCAAATTATTTCTTCAGTTATTTTGGCCTCTGCCACGAAGAATGTGGAAGCAATAGAGTCCCAAACGAAGAAAAACAATATATCCCATCCCATTATCAATCTCGCTCTTAAAAGGGAGAAATTCAAAGATACCAACACTTAGTATGTACAATGTGCCCACATGGAAGTGATCAAAAGATCAAGATACACAACAACTTAGCCAACAATAAGTACTGTTCCAATTAATTTAGAAAGCATGTAACATTCTCACATGCTTTGTTTCTCTATCTACAATGTTATTCCTAACACTTACAATCGTCTCCATCTTCTTCAAGGATTGTTACAGTGGATGTTTGCACATCAGGGCGAATATCGACTGAATCGTCAAGAGTTGTCAACATTCCAAAAAATTCTTCTGGATTCTCTAGAATATCATCATTCACAATAGTGACGGTAAAGGTTTGAGATAGAGTGGACGAGTCAAATTGAAGAGGAGCATCCGTCACAGGGACGAAATCAGCAGGAGCTACTGATGTTGCTGAGCCATCAGATGTGGAAAAAAGAACTTCAGTGGTTCTATCGAGCATTCCTTCCAGTACTCGTATAGTAAATGTAGCTGAGCCATCAGTCTCCACAACAGAGAAAGAAGTGGGATCAAATCCAATGACAACTCCTGCAGTGAATGGTATTGTCAACATCAATGAAGCCAAAAAATAATTCAAAAATAAATCTTAATTTAATCAAGTGAACCGTACTGTCATTGTCTACGATGCAACAGAGAGAGCTAGCCGAATCATCAACAATAGATATTGCAAGGTCGTCAGTGCTTGGAGAAGGAAGTGAGATTGTCACTTCAAAGCACTCTTCCACTTCTGCAACATTATCATCAATAATGTCCACATCAAAGCACACATCTGATGGTGGACTTTGTGCAGTAGCTACCGCCATCACCGATTGAGGAGGAACAACATAGTCATCTCCAGCATTGGCTGTAAACAAAAGACAAACAAGGAAATATCAGTAACGATGTATTACATATGGTATGAGAAACAATGCATTTATAATTATTGCACAAACAATAAGTGATTTTTTAGTTTTTATACAAAATTATAATGCAGACGTTTTCTAAGAGGCCAAAAAAATAACAACAAGAAAACAACATTTTTACCAAGTAAAAAGTAAGCATCACTTGATACGAAAAATCAAATATAAACATCACTGATTGTACTTTTATATATATGTACATGAAAATCGCAAATATTATGAGACGCAAGATAGTGTGCATGGACATTGAATGCACTCACCAATTCCAGAAACTGTCACATTTTGTGGAGCGTTTGTGGAGACATCAATGTTGAAGTTGGTTGCAAATGGATTATTGAACCTGATGCACGCAGTTGCACTTTCAGACTCAAGGACACCATCACCCGCTTTGATCAGTTCAAGCTCCAATTCTATCAAAATAGGGATAAAAATTTTGTGATCTCGTTTCATTAAGTGGTCGCTGCTGTATTGAAACTAAGAATGTGACATACCATCATCATCCACTATTAGGACACTGGAAGTACTGAAGGGAAAGATGCTCACTCCTTCCCTCATAGTGATTAGTGACAGAGTCCACAGGAGGTTCTCTGTTGGCTCAAGTGCAATATTATCATCTATCACGTTGAAACTGATGGATACTTCTGAAGTTGATGGTGTAAAAATAAGCTCCCTGTCTACTCTCTGGCCAGTTTCCTCTTGGAAGGCTGTAGGATTAAAATTGTAGTATTGACAAAGTAAAGGAGGGATATCATAACTAGATTAGATGTAAGGTACTTATAACTAACCAACTAAAACTAAAAAATTACCCATCCTACAGATGAAAACAGCAAAAATATAACAACACAATTTGAGATTATTTTGTTGGTTGGTTTGTTCTCTCTCACATACCAGACGCTTGGGCCTACAGGGCTAAAAAAAAAAGAAAAGAAAAAGAGCATGAGTTGGTTTGGAAACAGCTTTGCTGATCTACGTGTGTTTACATAATTGTGGTTTGTAGTAAGTGGAGTGGTTGACTCAGGCTTAGAGTTGTGTGTAACCCCAACCAGGAAATTATGAAAAATAGCCCCACTGGCAGGGTTTTAAAAATAGCCCCACTGGCAGGGTTTTAATCCAATCTTCCCCAAACTTTCCTTAATATCACCCCAGGGTGACCCCCATCAAACCATGAAATTCTAGCCCTTCAGGCCCAATCTTCTGGGAGGAGTTACCAAACAAACTAATTAAGAATTATAGTGAGATAAGACTGCAGTATGGTCGAACATACACCATCTACTTGAATGCACGGTCCTTAAACCTTACTATATAACAATCTGAGAAAGCTAGGAGAGAAAAAAATATAACATTTGGAATTTTACGTACACTCAGATACAGTTCCATAAAATTATGCATCTATTTTCAAATAGATATCAGAACATTGATAGTGTCATACATGGTGATAATTACTAGATTAGAACAGACATAGTAAAGTATTCACTTTCAGCAATTGTTTCCAGATAGTGTTACAATGAAAAGGATTAACATTTTATTTAATTGAATAGAATAAACTTAACGTACGTCCTTCCAACATGAGAACAACATTTTGGTCAGTCCTGCCATCTCGATCAACATAGACAGTAACAGATTCAACTCCTTCAGTGACGGTCTGAACTTCCTCTCTGAAGCTGAAGGTGACACCTGTATGTTAACATTTAGTATAGAGGAAAAACAAGTAGTCGAGGACTGACTTAATAAAAATTAGCCGAGCATGTTATATGCTTCATTTAATATCAAAATTTATGAAGGACACTAGCAGAAATGATTTTGATAAATTGAGGAAAATTTTGCTAGCTAACCTTCATCATCCCCAATTTGGACAGTGGTTGAAGGAGTGGTGAACATCACAACAGTGGGATCTTCATTAGTGGTGAGTAAAGCTGTGAAATCTTCAACACTTTCCTGGATGTCGTCATTGAGAATGGAAACTGGTATGGCGATGGATGTAGTGTCTCTATCGAAGGTCAGAGTCTGTGTCAGTCCAGTATAATCTGATCCATCTGTGGATAATATATCATGGGAGGAAGGAAAGATATAGAGAATAATTTTAAAAGACACACCAAGAATTGAAAAAATAAATTAATTATTGAATATATATCTGTTAGTTACCAAGTAAAATAAACAAGACTGTTGCCATATAGCTCTTGAGTTAAATGACCCTCTACCTATTTTGATCATACACTACACAGGACACCAATCGATTATACTGATTTCTCTGCTGTATGATCATTGTTGCATCTGATTTCAAATGGAAAAAAGTCAAAACTAGTGGTCCATATTTATGCAGCACAATTACTCTTATTTTTAACAGGTTGAGTGAGGCAATAAAAAAAATTAAGTACATTTTCTATTGCTGACCTGGTCAACAAAGCATTAAGAAATTTGATGACAGTGGATATGGCATTGAGTTTTAAGAGGGATAGTGTATATTTTTGTTGCTTTTTGGGGGTTGTTTACTTCTAACTGGCAGAATGGTCATTTTCGGTGGCCACTACTCTATTGCTAGAATCAGTTTTTGTTTATTTAATTTTTTTTTGTGGTTTGGGTGTGTGCCTTCAATGACCACATAACAGATTTTACTCTGAATTCCCGAAAAATATCTGTAGCAGCCACAGTATGCAAACAATCGAAACCGAGATTTTTATCAGCCATACTGAGCCATTGGGAACATTTATAAGAAATTTCATCAAAATTGGTCCAGGCATCTAAGAGGAGTTTACAGACACAACACACAAACATTTTGTTGTTACCACAAAAATGTCCCAGTGAAAGATCTCCTCCCCCCCCCCCCCCCCACCTTGTTGCAGATAATAGTTACAGACTTTAAAAGTGAGATATGACATTCACAGGTGCTAGTACACATCAACTCTTCCTTCACTTTCTCTTTAATTTTTGGTTAATTTTATGACAAATTATTTGGAAATAGACATTTAGGAATATCGTAAAAATGTCTGAGTTATGTGTGGGAGAAAATAGTGATAAAAACATAGGTCCTCAAAGATTCATGTTCTTTGTTGCAACTCATTTTTCACACCCACTAATTACTACTTAAGTAAAGCATTCAAAATAACTTTAGAGTGCTTTTTGCAAGTACATTTTCGATGTGTAAATCTATGCTACTGAAATTTCAGCAAAGATTAAAGCAGTATTTTTAAGGCCTTTTCCGAAGACACTTTAAATCCTCTGAAGTCTTATATATGATAAGTGTTACCTCACTTGCCAGGAGTACACTCAACTTTCTAATGCGATCTTAGTTTGGTAAACTTGCACTGTGCAAGAACATTAATTAATGGATTCTAATTTAGTAGATTTGTAAATCAGTTAGTTGTTTCATTAGTTAAAAAAATAATAAATGAAAAAATAAAATAGAATAAAATGAAAAAAAAATGATAACCCCACCAAAGAAATCATCAGTTGACGTAATTCCGTGCTGCTACTTTATATCTATCTCACAAACCCAAGGCTGTGTTGTCTCCAGTTGTAACAGTCACCTCCACTGGAGTTCTCAGAATTCCAGAGATCACCGAGACAACAAGGTCAACCCTACCAGTTGGTTCATCCTCAGAAACGGTATAAATTATTTGATCAAAGCCGATCGACACAACTGCATAAACAAAATGAGAAGATATTGATAATAAAAAATAGTTATTTTAAAGCTCACATAATAGTAATATGGAAGTGTTGAAGCACAATAGTAAAAGGTTGTTATTGTTGTCACCTCATCATTTAAATAATACAGATGTTTGGAGAGTTGTAAAAAGTGCATATTTTAATAATGACTGACAGGTACAATGATTATAAGGCAAATCCTTTTTTTTTCTTTTTTTTTTAAGTACACAGTACTAAATGAAGACATACCATCATCATCAATGATGGATATAGATGCTTCTGCACGATCAAAAGTAATGTCTGGATCAGTGCTAGTCAGGAAGAGGATTCCATCCAAAGTCTCTGTTGTCTCCACAAAGGAATCATCGACTATTGAAATTCGGACAACCATGGTCTGAAAATTTGATGAAGAGTTTGAGAAAGTTAGGGTTTCCGTAGTGGACTGAAAATCTGGCTCATTTCCTATGGCTGAATAAGGGGGGAAAAAAGGAATAGATCATGAAGTGAAGTGAATTGAATTAATTAACATCATCATTAGAACTAAATTATTATCTTCAAAAAAATTTTTTGGGAGCATTTATGTCAATTTTAAGTATTCACAACGAATGTTTAGATCATGATTTTATCAACTACATAGAGCATGTTTCTATAAAATGTCATCTTTATCAACCAGTCACTCAAACTTAAGTATGCACTATACTGAAGGCCAAAGGTGCAATTAATATTACACTCACCCCAATTTCCCCAAAGGTGTAATTTTTAAGTATATATTCTCATAAATTACATATTAGACTAAAACATCTCTATCAGTAAGTTATAAAATACTCACAAACTGCAGTTCCATCTCTGGTGTTCAGGGTAACCTCAACATCTCTGGAAGTTCTTCCCATCATCACAATGGTGACATCCACAAACCTCTCATTCTCTACTACTTCATATGATACTGCGTCAAAACCGATGGTAAGTTCTGAACAACACAAGGAGAGGAATATTGAGAAGTTAATCTTCTGTGGCTCATATATGTCACAACACCGGCTCACTCTGGCTACCAGGTACTTCACAAGCTATGCCATTTTCAGAAATGTAAATCTTTTATCAATTATTAAAATTAGCAACAACAAAATTTTAGTCACCCTCTTAAAAACAAAAACAACAAAAACAAAGAAAGAAAAAAGTTTTAAAAAAACAAAAACAAAAACAGTAACAAAAAACAACCAACAAACTGAATTTATGAATAGCTATTGTAAATAAATATCATCAGTATACAATTCAACCTTAGTTAGCTATTCAAAGTAGATTTTGATTTTCTGATGTTGGAAAAAAAAGTTCTGAAAACCCACATTAATCAATACATGATTATTCATATTTTGAATGACTTACCATCATTATTGAGAATAGAAATAAGAGTTTCCATTGGTCTGATCAGTATTTGTCCGTTATCCGGAGATTGAAGAGTAGCTTCAGCGGTGAAGGACTCTGTTAGTTCATAAATATCATCATCTATAATTCCCACAAGAACCGATGCAGTAGTTTGACCAGGTGCAAAGGTGACGGGCCGAGATACAGCATTGTAATCCTCAGAAGCTGTGTGAGGAATATGATTATTTAGATAATGTAGTGCAGGGTTGAGTCTGTTTGTAACCCATAACATTATTGTTATATTATTTTAAACACACAGTAAAACAACTGCAACATTTTCTATAGTGGTACTTCAGTCCTACTTTCTTATTAATTGGATACATTTTACAATTCTATGCATGCCATAAAACTGTTCTGGAGGCATTGAAGATCAATCCACGCTTACCCAGTGCAGTGCCCTCATTTGTAGACACAAATATTACCACATCATCTCTTTCTATTATCCCAGAAAGTACATCCAACTCAAGAGTCACCATATTGTCCACTCCTTCTGTAACTTCATAGTCCCTACGAAAACCAATTTCCACTTGGTCATTGTCCGATATTGTTGCAGTAGCCACAGCAGGGTCCAGTACCACACTAGTGGTAGATGGAGATCGCAAGTTGCCAAAGAAAGTTTCTGTGCGTTCTATTGACAAGTCATCCACAATGGGTACTCTAACTTCAGCAAAGCTTTGTCCTTCGCCAAAGGTGAGTGTCCTTATTACTTCTTCATAGTCTCCAGGAGCTAACAAGATAAGAATACAGAAGTTATTTTCTTAAAGTTACAAAATAGGTAAACAATAGAACAAGATATTTTCATAAATGCCACTAAAAGAAAATAGTTTATTTCATCATGCAAAAATAATTTCCTATTTATTTTTTAAATTTAAATGAACTGGATATACATCAAATTAGAGCATATAGAGACATCTGTGTGGCAGTGCATAACCATGATAAAATTGATTGGCCATAAGTACAATATTCATCACATCATTTTTTTTTTTTTTTTTTTTTTTTTTTTTTTTTTTTTTTTTTTTTTTGTGGCATCTTTGTCCTGACTCGCCCACAGACGGATATGTGGTCAAGTAACCCAAAAAATTTGGGATAAGAAAGATCCTGGGTGAAGGATGTGACTACTATCAAGAGTGAGTTCTATATGTTATGATGGTTTGGTCGGAAAGTGGTGTGGCCATGTAGACCATTACCAAGGGTTTGGCCCAAGTACTTTTTTTTTTTTTTTTTTTTTTTCATTTTAGCCTGTCACAACCATAGAAAGAGAGGAGTGGCGAAGTGGGACCAAGTATCCAAAGTGACAAATGATGTGTGCAAGTTTTAGGTCTCCACGTTTAATGGTTATCGTAAGTATCATCTTTGGCATTTTTTGTGCCTCACATGCACACAGGAAATGGTGTAATCAGGTGGCCCCCCACCCACCCCTACCTACTTTTTTTTGTTGCCTTAAATACATCCTCGATATAGGATTCAGCCCTGAAGTGAAAGTTTCATTTGGTATGATGTTTTGGTGATAAAGTGGATACACAAAATATGCATCAATACATACTATTTATAGCCTGACATGTGAAGAGGAAGAGGCAGGGCCAGGTGGACTACAGTCCATGTCTCTGCAATAGTCATGACGTGTGTATGCCGAGTTTAGCTCTCTAGGTCCAAGTGCTTGTTCTAAGTACCATTTTTGTCATTTTGATCCTAATAGACCCACAGGAAGAGGTGTGGTGAGGTGACCCAAAGTTTCCCCCCTGAAATATATACTCTATGTAGGACGCATCTATACTGAGTGTGAATTTTAATTAGTACTGTAGTTTGGCAGGAAATAGTTACACATAAACATTATAATACAAACTATTTTAGCCTCACACACCCACCAAGAGAAAGAAATGTGGCCCACAGGAAGAGTTGTGGCCAAATATCCAGCCCATTTTCCTACCAAAGCCAAGCTGTGAATTTAATTAGCCATAAGTACCATAAATAAATCATATCAATTTGGCATTTTAGCCTGACATACATACCCACAAGAAGAGGTGTGGTCTAGTAACCCAAAATTGTTGGCTAAAAAACATCCTGGGTGTAGGATGTGACTACCCAATAGTGCAGGTTTCATTTGGTATGGTAGTTTGCTAGGAAAGTAGTATGGCCAGGTGTGGCCCAGCTGATGTGCAAGGGTTTGGCCAAGTTTCATTTTTGGCATTTTTAGCCTGACATACCCAGAGAAAGAGGTGTATCCACATTGGATACAGCCCCGAGAGTGATTATGTGTGCATGCCAAATTTTAGGCATCAAGGTTGCATCACCTTATTTTTGTGCCTTACATACCCACAGGAAGTGGTGCAGCCAGGTGATACAACATTTTTGGGCTAAAAACCATCCTCAGTGTTAGGATGTCTCTACTGCGAAGAATGGGTTTCATTTGATATTGGCCATATATAAGTACTGAAAATGTTCCCCTGGAGAAACTGATTCCAAAAATATATGGGCTCATGATCTCACTTGCAAACTGCAGGCGCTATTGGAAGACATAAGCACAGACACCAGAAGCCACAGGTGTGTATATATCTTACAGTATATTTTCCTTCGTCTGCATGTACCTATGTACCTATGTACCTATATTAGATTGCTGTGTGAAAACGCTATTCTGAATCCCCTTCAAACTTCCAGGGAAGGTCAAGGGGAGTGGCAAGGAAGGTTTTAGGCCCAGTGGCTACTCCGGTTTAAATCAGATCAAGTTGAAAACCTTTCTGGACCTGCTGGAGCCCTGCTTCTCGCACGGACAACTCTATGTCAGATGCTCCAGGGTCGGCTCCAGCAGAGGCCTCTCCATCCTGGCGCCAGGAGGAAAGATGAAGAACATTGTCTACCAGAGAGCATTGCATTGAGAGAAAGAAGCCAATTTGGACTATGTATACACTTTGAACCTAACAATAAAGTACACAATAAGCTTGAACTATGTACTCTTGACGACTTAACCCGGGCATCGCCGGGTAGCTTTGCTGGTGTATATATATATATATATGCTAGGGGAAAAACTCGCTGTTTGGGTGGTTTTTCCTAACATAATTATGAAATGGTCTAAATTGCTTGGCCCTGCCTGTGTTACTCCCAGAGTCTAGTTGTGTATCATACAAAGTCTTTAAGTCTGTTGTTTGAAGGGTTTGTTTGGCCAAAGTACCATTTTTGGCTTTTTTTTTGTGCCTGACACAAATACAGGAAGGGGTGTGACCTAATAGACATTCTTATAACGTTCCCCTGGCTGACTCTGTTTCCAAATATATGTATATATGGGTTTGTGGATAGAGCTACCTTGGTTCAAGTAATTTCTTAGAAGGAATCTAACTCTTTCCAAATTGCTAGAGGGATCTCCATAAAACTTTCAGAAATTGATTATGCACCTCACTGCATGTCCTCGCAAAGGTCTCATTCAGATCGGATGGCCAAGTTCAATGAACTTTGGCATGTTTATTTGTTGTATCACATTCCTTTGATAAAAAGATTAGTGTAAATAATTCCTACATGTTACATTAAGAAAACTAAACATGCTTGTTACTGCAGAAGGCTAGAGGCTGACCAAAAAAACAACTGCCTTTAGGGTTTTTTTTTTGGTGTGCTAGTATATATACAAGAGCAAAGTCCTCTCTCAAGGTCAAGATGCAAACATTAATGATCCAATCAAGGGAGCATTAACAACTTACTAAGCATTAGATCAGGAGAAAGAATAGAATGGAAACAGTGTTGAATAACGACTTTTAAATAAAGCATATCTTACAAGAGGAAGTAGGACAGACAAGAAATACTTAAACAACAAAAAAAAAAAGTAGCTCAACACAGAAGCGGACGGTATCTACTATATAAATTGGCACATATATTTTGGGGGGGGGGGGGGGGATGACAAGCTGATGTATCACACATGATCTTGCAGGGAGGACGAGTAATGTCATCTCTATTTCAGTTCATTGTAAATTACCAAAGACACAATACTTCACAGAAAGGGATTCCAAAATTGCACCAATCAATAAACGCAGTAAAATAGAAGCAATCAAGGCATACACTTCCTTATTTGAACATACACTCAATGAATATTCCTACACATACCAGAAGCATCACCATCTGAAGTGAAAAATTCAAATTCAATATTCTTTGTCAGAACACCCCTGATGAGAGTAACATTGAACACAACTTCGCCTTCGGATTCATCTACTTCATAACTAGAAGAGTCAAATCCAATCGTGATATCTACAATGGGTATAGGTGTGGATCAACAACAGATCATATAATTAGAAAGATAATAAAAATTGTAAAAATCGCCCAAGAACAACAATAATAGTTAAATAACCTTTTTAGATATTTTTATTAAACTATCGATTATTAAGAAAAAATAAACATTAATTTTGCGAAGGAAAAATAGAAAAATATGCAACTTTAATTACACATAGCAATCACATCTCACCATCATTGTCAATAATATTTGCTGTTGCTATGTTTGGGGCCAAATTGACGTTACTGGGAAGAGAAACAGTGGCCATTAAATTCCCGAAAAAGTTTTCAGGTCCTTCCAACTGATCGTCATCAATTACATTTACTAGAACTGGTGTGGAACCCATTCCAGTAAGAGTGTGTATGCTGCTAACAGAATTGTAGTCAGCACCAGCTGAGGATCAGAAAACAACAACATTAGCATTAAAACAATATGCACTCTTTAGTAAGATTAATTTCATGTTTCAATACTAGAAATAGCACACGGTGGACAGTATATATTTTCTATAACATGGCAGTGTCTACATCAGAGTCAGCTGCTACCAGGTGTGTAGCCTGAAAATAAAACCGAGGTCTGGACTACTGTGATGGAATTTGTTGTATCATTTCAGGTTTCAGCTTCTTGAAGTTTTTTTTATGTATAAACTTTCCACTACCAATTTAATATTTGGCATACCTGAAGTTGCAGTTCCATCAGAAGTGAAGAAGGTGATATTCTGAGAATATCCGAGCTCCCCACTCAATACACCAAAAGTAAATTCAATTGACCCTGAATCTTCTGTTTCACTGACTTCCACAGCAGTGAACCCAATAGTTGCAACTGAACAAAACAACAACACATGCAACTATTATGAATTCACATACACTACAGAGAATAAAAAATAATAAATAAAAAAAATTAATTAAAAAATACCTCTTTAAGCTTGAATATAAATACAACGAAGCAAATGTATGTTAAATTATTAAAAAATCAAAGCCTCAATTCCAGTACATGCACCACCTTATTTAAGAAGCAAATCCACATCCATCAGAGCACATTTTAAAACAACACTTACAATCGTTGTCATCAATCATTATTCGAGCAGCATCAGACCATATTATTCTGGCACGTTCATCAACAGTGAGAACAACCGGACTTCCACTCATGGTCACCACGATATTGTCCAATGATATAGCTTGGAAGGATTCTACCAGCTCAGCTACATTATCCTCTAAGATTTCAATTAAAAATGTCTGATCATTGATGCCAGCAGAGAATTCCAGTTCAGCCAAGTCCACAGATGTGTAGTCCTCATCAGCTGTAGAACAGAGGATAAGTGGGAAGAGTCTAGTTAGGAACATTAATTAATAGTATACACAACTAGAACATTACCTGTAGCCATTGCACCAGTAGATACATCAGCAGTAGCAGCAAATACACTAACTCCCAGATTCGATGATATAGGTCCTCCACTACTTATATCAACAGTCACAGTTCCCTGCCCGATAACTTCAGAAAATGTGTAAACACTTTGCCCAAATTGAAACTGCAGTACTACATAAAAATGATCAGTAAAAAATAAAGAGAATGGTTTAAATCACCATTTAGAAACAAATATTCTAGTCAAGGGTTGTTATTAGTTGTTTCCCATTTATGGATTCTCAAGTGATTTCGATAAATTGTCCCTTGATTAACCACCTATATTTGGGTTGAGAAGCTGTCTATCAATTATCTACATATAAATTCAAGAGTTAATGAAATACCAGTAAAATAAAGCAAATGAAACTTAAGTATTCAAGTGTTTCATGATGCATTTTAGCAAGATAGAAGCACAAATTACTATGATTGTTATTCTAAGGTGGAAAAAAGAGGAAATCAACAAAAAATATTTTCATAAAAATTTCTTAAACCACAAAAGAAAGAAACAATGACAACATTTTGATTGATGCTCAATATGAAATTCTGAAGAAAAATATTGAGATAGTTGGAAATAAAGTGACTATGGTGAATTATCCAGATAACTAAACTGTACAGTTATTTTTGTCCTTTTTCTTAATCGAGCATAACATTTGATTACTTTTATCATGTTTTGTTGTTGTTGTTGTATTGGTCATTTGTCACACAGACTTTCAATACAGAAAAAAAAGGGAGGTGGGGGGGGGGGGGGGAAGCTGTACCAAATTCTTAATATTAAACAGAGTTCATACAAAACTAATATCCCTAGAATAAACAGTAAGTATGACATTATTCTGGGCATGCTCATTCAGTATAACAAAAAGTAAAGTCTGCATTATCTAAATTATTGGGAACCTTAATATATTTCTAAATATTATTTTCTTCTCTTTTCTTTTATCTTGGAATATCTCGCAACATTCTTAACTCATGAAATTAAATAGTTTAATGCACTGTTCCTATACTGCAAACAAAAATATTGTTATAATAGTATTACGAGAATAAAATGCAGAGAGAATCAGGAATAACCTAACAAGAAGTGTTCCAGCATCGCAGCCTAGGGCTTCTTGATATTGATTGGATAAATTGTGCTGAGAATGCATTTAACCCTATTAGCAAGTCGATTCCAAAACCACTTAAAGTTCTTTAGACCAAACTTTTCCCTTAGAATATGGTTATCACAATATTCAGTGCAGGCACAAAATATGTAAAAATAGAATTCAACTTGGTTCATGGAATATATTAAGTGGCAGATTCCATTTGTTTAATGCACTTACCATCATCATCATTGATGATAACTTCAGCTAAAGAAGGATCCAAGGTCACTCTATCTATGGCTGCACCTGAAAAACTAAGACTTGCAGACAACCTCTCAGTAAGTTCATAGAATGAATCATCCACAAGTGTGAAGGAGATAGTCGCTGAGGAGTTGTCAGCAGTCAAAATTATATCTCCACTACCGAGGTCATTCACATAGTCAGAAGATACTGAAAGGAAAGGTGGGGGGGGGGGGGGGGGGGGGGGGGCACAGAAAGTATTATTCTACTTCTATGGTGATTAAATATTAGAAACTATATACTTAGAGCTTAACCACAACAATTGCAACCAGAAGAAAGAGGAATAAAAAAAAAGAAAAAAAGAAAGAAGAAATCTTTGAAACCATTCCAAAAAGTGATATCTCCTCTACTAAAATTAAAATAAATAAATAACTATAACTTCTTTTTTTTTTTACTATTTAGTAAAAGTTTCATATTTTGAAGTTCTTAGTTTGTTTTCTTTGGTTTGAATTGATTCCACCACACACTAGACTATATTTCTAGAGCTCTCTTTAATCAATAGTGTGCTCTACACATCCAAATACTAACAGATTGAGGACATCTCATTCTAATAAACATCAGCTAAGGTCAAACTCTCACCCATGTGGTCTAATAGATATGATGCATTTTAAGTTGAATTGTTTCCCAGTACAACCTTTCAGAGGGTTCAGTATGGTTCCTCTGCTGTTTATTAACCGTGTTAACAAAGAAGACCTTTCTATATAAACTGTCCAAATTTAAACTGTAACACACTCAGTTTACAACTTACTTAAGTGTGCATTGATTAGTATTAATAATTACTAGCTTCATTAGACTTTCATTAGAAATTAAAGTTTAAACAGTAGTTAGTGATATGTTTACTAGCAGGTGATACTTGGTATACTGGAGAGAGACAAAGGTAATCATTTCTTCTATTGTGTGAAGAAATAATAAAAATTTGTTATAAATATATTATCATTGAAATAGGAATGCCACAACCATCATGACAGTCAACTCACCAAGAGCAGAACCATCAGAAAGAGAGATTGAAAGGGGAATATCAAGTTCTGTACTACCAGACAAGACTTCAACTTGTATGGTTGCTATTCCATCAGACTCATTCACAGTATAAGATGTGCTGGTGAAACCAACAACAACAGCTACAGAGAAACAAATAAAATATAATAATTGTTTTACACCATGCACTATGACAGTGCTGGCATGTGTCATATCAAATTATCATTGAGCATCCATCTTAAAATTTATTTTATCTCGCACCTACATCACTTATTATATCTAGCACCTACACTGCTCATTAATTGGTAATAATAGCTCTGAATACAACATCATCACAACTAATATATTATAGATGATGTAAACATGCTATTGAAATCATGGACAATATGGTTAAGGTCTGAATATAAGCTATTAAAAAATATTTTAATCCCAAAATTAAATTCTGCATAATATAAATGTGACATGAAGATGTGCCTTCTTTGTAAACAAAATCCATCATGTTCAGTGTAATGTCATGTTATCATTATATTGATTGGCGTTTTAGTACCGATTCAAAACTTGAGATACCTGTGTATGAATATAGTGTGTAATTGCAAACATGTGTGTTCAATTGTTCACATATTATGTTATATTTACTAGAATACAACATTGTATATTGTATTATACTTGTTAGAATGCAACCGTCAATCTAAAACCGAATACATATTTTTCTTTTTTTTTTTTAATAAAAACACAATCTAAATGTGAATATATATAATTGCTGCCAAAGAAATATACATAGTTAAAATATTTTAAAAAAAATCTAATGCAAACTCAAAAGAGAGAGCAAGTCTTAAACTGCACCCGATATATTTACAGCATAAAAACTATATTAGGATGAAGTGTGTATGTACCATCATCATCCACAATACGAATCAAGGTGACATCTGGGGAAATAAGAACACCAGTGGGTAATTGAGACACCATGAACAGAGTAAACGACTCCTCATCTTCCAGAAATGTATTGTCCAGAATACCAATATCGAAACACATTCTACGTTGAGAAGGAAAGTTTGCAGGGCTCTCAGGAAATATTACCACAGAAGAGATTTCAACAAAGTCGGAATTATCTGAAGATAATAGAACATGCAAAGTTGTTATGAAAACAGATCATATTCTAATAACAATGACAAAATTACTATTTCTTTGATTATGACATTGCAGAGTTTGCAAAATAAATATAGGTGGGAATTGTAAGAGTACATTTATTTCCCCCTCGAGTATCTGTATTCCTTTTACTATATAAATTGTTTCTATAACACTTTTCGATAGAAAAAAATGAAGAGAAAAATAAATAAAGCATAAAAACAACATCATTGTTATTCAATTATAATCTCTTAATGCTTCATGAGAATAGATGGTGTGAAGATATGATTACCTGCACTTCCAGCTTGTGAGGAATAGCTCAGCACTTGAGTTTGACTGAGTGGTTGATCTACAGGAGGATTGGTGACCACCACACACACTTCCACAACTCCTGCAGACTCTGACACACTATATTCCTCAAACTCAAATCCTACTGATGCAACTATAAGGAAGAAGCAACAATAAAACAAATAATTTTTTTGGTTTGTTGTCTTTTTTAAAATTAGGAGTTGAGATGCAATAATGTACATCAGTAGTAATATCAGAAGTGACCAATTACCCCTATAAAAACCAGATGCCTATAGCAGTCTCACTTGCAATAATCAAGGCACAGGTTGCACAACAAACAAAACTATTGTAGTTGTGCTGGCAATATCTATCCTATAACTTATCAAGGCATATATAGTCCAAGGGAGAAAAAAAAACACATTATCACACCAACAGGTTGAGGTGTGGCCTTGTTGACAATACAAATTCATTACATATGAATCCCTGTGGGGTTACAGCAGAACCCCAAAGTAAAAAGTTCCATAATTATGAACTGACCCTCAAGCAAACAGCCAGCTGGAACAATATTGGGAGAGCAGGCCCAACTTTTCTTCTTTACTGTTATTTTATAACTGCATTCCATAACTGCAGCTGCTGCAGTGTCCTTTCTCTCTCACTGGAGCAAAACAAACCTCTTAGGTTGAAGGAGAGAAAGGACAGCAAATACATTTTTGGGTTGAGGGCATTCTCAAGTAAGGAAAATGATAAACTTGGTAGTAATCGTAATTTATTTAGCTGAAGAAGTTAAAAAAATTTTTTTTGTTGCTTTTTTTAAAATTTTTAACTAAATTTTTTTTTAATGAGTATTAATATTACTGTTGTTTATTATATTGAAAACTTAACACTGGTTCAAGCTTAGCTTAATAATTTCACCTCTTCATGGAACCTTCTTTTTCCCTTTCTAACAACAATTTTAAAACAGGGCTGTTATTTACGTAGACCCTTTACTTATTCAAACTAAATATGCCCAAAATATAAGATTTTGGCTCATAAAGTTTTCATTTAAAATCTTTAGGAAAACATTTTATATGAGCCATCTTTGAAAGATAAGAATTCAAATGATATAAGTTTAATATAGATTGAAGCAGTGCAGCCTGAGATAGGTTTGAACAAAAAAATTTAAGAGCTATTCATATACACCTAAGGTGACCTGTATCTACTACATTTAACAATAATTTATTTATTGGGAAATGTTGGGCTCTGTAGGACAAAATAAGGGATAGTAATAGTAAGAGTAGTAACTGTAACAGAAGCACAAATAGATGTAATAATAATGGCAAGTACATCAAATGAAAAAGAACACAACAACAACTGTACTTACAATCATTGTCCTCAATAATGATTGTTGTGGAACGGAAAACTGTAGATGAAGCACTTGGTAATGAATATGTAATAGAACCATTGGGCGTAGATAATGCAACAAAGCCTTCATTTCCTTCAGCAATCTCATCCCCAAACAGAGTAAAATCATAGCGAAGCCTTTGCTGATCAGGTGGAAAAGTGAGTTCCACAGTCTGGAAATCTCCAATTTGTGTGACACTGTAGTCATTGAGGCTAATGTCATCACGAACAGTTGCAGGTGATATACCAGATGGATCATTGACATTCACTACAATTCTAAATGTCCTTTCAGATACACGCTCTTGTTTTGCCAAAAATACATCAAATATTGGTGTTTCAGCATTTGGCTCTGTAAATGTGTAGGTCAGCATTTCGAATCCAATGATAATAGCTATAGAATAGAAGTAACAGTACATAGTCAAGCCTTATATCAGGTTATATGCATATCTAATGCTCATTAAAAAGAGATGTGATGGAAATAAATGATCACTGCTATTATGACACTGATAATTGACAATAAATTGTACACATTTACGTTAATAAAATCAATACTTTATTTAGTTTTCCTTTCTCTGGTACTTCCATTTAATCTTACTTGGAGTAGAAATGGCTGATCCTGGAGGACTTCATTTATACTATCGACAGTGCAAACTGTCAAGAATATGATGCATTTTTAGCCAGTCAGTAAAGAAAATTTCAAAATAAGAAGTAGATATATATCAGTTCACCAGTCGTATTTAAAAAAAAGAAGAAGAAAAAAAAAGAAGAAGAAAAAAAAGAAAAACATCAAAGAAACCCCAAAAACAAAACAAATAAATCAATGAAATTAATCTGTAAAATTACTTAAATTAAAATCATATTCATGAATGTGTTTATGTTTGAATATCATTATGTATATACTAATATGTACTACCAAATCTACATCAAAGTAGTCCAACAAAAATATGGCACTACAGCTACATTAATTATTGAATCAAATATACAAAAAAATGTTTAAAACTTTTGCCAACTATGAATCAAAATCAGAATTATATATACATATATACATATATACAGTATATATAATGTACTAATTATGTATATAATTATTGACAGACATTAATTATTGAAGCAAATATACAAAAGGTGTTTAAAATTTTGTCAACTATGAATTAAAATCAGGATTACATATATATATGTACATATACATAGTATATATAATGTACTTACGGTCATTATCAATGATTCTGCAGGTGGAGATGTTACGCTCAGTATTCTGCACTTGGGCTAAGTCAACAGCACTAACTACTTGAATATATACAACAAATAACTGCTCATCATCTTCATCAATTAAATCATCCACAATAGGAATGAAAGCATCAATGTCAGTAAGGGCAACTTGATTTTCGTCAGCAGGAAATTCCACTTCAAAAGTAGTAGTATCAAAATCATCTGCATCTATATACATAGGAAATTTAAAGTATTTTTCATGTCATTTTTTGAATAATTAATTCTCATTAATTAATGCAATCACTATTATAAAATAAAAAAGAAGAAATAACTGCAGAGACATGAAAAGTGACAATGATCATTACTAGATCATATTGATAGGGGGCGGATTCAAATGATAAGCTAAATAAAATATCTACAATACATTTGTCTTACTGGCTCGAACTGGAGAATCAGGATTAACCTCTTCTAGTGCAGAAACAGGAAGATTAAGTGACCGACTTAAAGCAGTGTCAATATCTAGTGGAATTACTCTGAAAGTGACTGGATTTGCCAGTCTCACAGTCTGCAGCTTGGAGATTTTCACAGGCATCATTGCGTCCATGGCTTCGTTTGCTCGGTAATCACCCTCAGACAATCTGAACTGTGCAACTGTTTCATGAAAGAAAAAAAGAGGTTACATTCTTCATAAACACATAAAACAAAATTTTGAAATGGTACATGTTCCTTCTCTGGTATATTCCTAGGGCATTAACAGGAACACAACCAAAAAGAAGAAAAAAAAAAATCAAGAGCAGGCATAAATTTGTTAGGAGTTGAGAAATCTCTAATTTAGTGTCAAATCGCGCCCTTTGTGGTAAAGTAAGAAAAGAGAGCAGAGGGTGGGGGAAATAATAAGGAAAAAAGGGAAACTACCTACAAGATCTACTGTCCCCAGGTGGTCACCCATCCAAGTACTGAGCAGGCCTAACAGTGCTTATCTGAACTAAAAAAGAGAGTTTTGCCCCAAAATCGTCTGCAGATTTGAGCAACTGTGAGGTGGTCACCTATCCAAGTACTGAGCAGGTTAACAGTGCTTAACTTCAGTAAGTAATTTTAATTGAAATCTATTCGAACAAAAAAGATAGTTTAACCCCAAATTGTCTGCAGATTTGAGCAACTGTGAGGTGGTCACCCATCCAAGTACAGAGCAGGCCTAACAGTGCTAACTTTATTAAGTAATTTCAATTGAAATCACCCCAAAATTCACCCCAAAATTGTCTGCAGATTTGAGGAACTGTGGATTCTAAATGCATTTTTGGTGGGATTTTTGCAAAACGATAGTCAAATCGCACACGATTTGAATTTAAAAAATTTAACAACAAAAAAAACAACCCACAAACAAAACTACCCCTGCCTCCTAACTCAAGGGATTGTTGAAGTTTGCTGAAGTAGCGTATCCCCTTCATTGACTTTTTGCTGCTCTTGTTCCACTTGTGACATCATTGAAGAATTAGAACAGGAAGAAAAGTTTTTTGGCTAAGTTTTCTTCATGAATATTGGTCAAAAAAATTCCTAATATTTTAATGCCTGGTTATGCAACACAAGGACAAAACATGACAATGCATTAAAAAAAATTTTTTTTTTTCCATTTCAGTTATGCTTTTATTTACCCTTTAAATAAAAGTATATTTCTTACAAAATTGCATTTTAATTGCTAAAACTAGCTGCTATTGCAATCCAGCATTGCCCAGCGAAATAAAACATAATTAAATCACTCAAACATGGAAGAGGCAGAAACTGGTGCACAACAAGTGCAATGCAGAGAGCATAAAACAATGAATTTGGCAGTTAAACTTAGTTATCTTGAGATCAATAACCATTTATTAGAGATAAACCATCCCTAAGTCTGCTTGCTGTAATCATATATATATATATATGTAAATATATATTAGAAGAATTGGGTACTTGTTGTTCAGATCTTATGTGGACTCCAAGGAAACTTATGTGGATTCTGAAGAAAATAATGTGCTATTCGATCGAGTTTAGGTTGTCCTTAGTTGTTACTTAAAAAAAAAAGAAAAGAGAGTGTAAGTGGGTATGAATTAACAACAGCCAGTAGGTACTAAAAGAGTCATTTTGTTTCACTTTGTTGGACTGTACTGCTTTACTCTGATGTTTCTAACAGAACTAACACTTAAATCGGAATATTCAAAGAAGCTAGTGGCAAGGCAGGAAGCAAATAAATTCCTGGAATAGCAAACTTGCCTAGAAGAGAATAGCATGAGGTTTGTGTGTGTGTGCTATCACTTGTATTACGATTAATGGAATGGGATGCATGCAAGCAATACTATACTACCAATTGGTTCTTATTGTGAACTAGTAATCAAATTAAATCAGCTGCAGTCTCACTGATAAATAAAACTCCCACTTCTCTGTAAAATGTGTTGACAAGAAAAGTATTCCTTCAGCAGAACTTGTCATAATTAAAAAAAGGGAGAAAATGAAATAATAAATTTAAAAAAAATTTTTAATACACACATGAGCACACACATATATATCCTGTTACATTACTATTTAAAGGTGTACACATTATATTTATAATAGTAATTGAAATGAACATTTCAATGGACAAGACTTAACCGAGTAAAATAAGTGAGAATATATTAAAAAAACTTCTGTAGCTTGGTGTAGGTGCTGCTACTGTAGATTGTAAACTCACGGTCATCATCCAGTATTGTTCCTATTAGCTCATTGACCAATCGTCCATTGTAAATAGGATTTTGCACTGTCACTACAAAATTAAGAGCAAAGGTTTCATTTCTTTCTTGTGCAATTGAATCCTTTGTAAAGGTAAATGAAACTGGAACTTGTTCTTGGGTCGCAAAGAAAGTAAACACATTAGATGGTAGAGTCACATCACCAGCGTCTTTAAGAGAAAAAGAGGGAAAAAGATGAATAATGATAGCATGTGAGCTTTACATAATAAAAGGGGAAAAACTACATTAAGCCTACCTCATCCTTTGAAATGATTGTTTGGAAAGGAAATTGTACAATTATGTTTCACAGCCTTTCAACACATTACTTATGCACAGACATAACGTAAAATGAAGGAAGTGAGCGAAGGAGAAAGAAAATCAGAAAGCGACAAGAGGGAGGAGATGGAGAGACGTAAAAATTAGGAAAAATTATTGGGGAGTCATCCACATATATAAATATATAGGATATTAATTATTGTGTTAGTTTACATGCATGTTTACCCTAGACAAATGAATAATTAAGACTGAGAGAAGCAGCACTGCTTGCTTATAATAGTAGAGAAGGAATGAAATCATAGTTGAATGTTAAAAAAGTGGAACGACTTATTAATTTGGCAGCAATCATGGATTAATCAACATTCGGGAGTAGGGCCAGAGCAGTATCCCAGGCACATAGGGTAGGATTCACCTCCCCATTTCCTATACTGGTATAATCTGTAGTTTCATAACTGTGTGGTCTTACCACTTGTGTCTCCGTTTAGCGTAACTTCAATTATAATGAATTGAGGAGCACTCCCAGATATTGTCCCAATAGTCACAGAATGGGCTTCACCACGTTCTCTACCCATAAATGTTGTTTGAAAGAATCCAAACACTGAGAAAAAACAAACAAACAAACAATAATGAGTACATTTTTTAACATGTATCACGAAATAGTGTGTTAATAATAAAGAAACAGCCATATGTATTATTTATTTAATTAATCAGAGATAAAATTGAGTAGTTTCTATAGGGTTGAAAGTTTATTTTCTTTCGATTTGGTTTTTGATAGTGAACGATGTGGTGTGGGTAAGCAGTGTGATCTTATAGCAACTAACCAATTTGCTGATACACAAAATCAATTTTTTTCATTGTAAGATAAAAAAGTTGAAAAACAAAAACAAAAACAAAAACACAATAGATTGAGTATTTATGTCAGTTGATGAAAGTAACTTAACCACATCACTCTTCACTAGATATCACTCAACAGCAGTGAAGACATTTTTAGATATGGAAAATATTTGACGGGAAAATGTCATGTTCAATTTGCAAGTACATACTTAATTAAGATTTTACAACATAGTGATATGTAAACTATTTATTCTTTTTTTTTTAAAGATCTTATCTTTCATGTAATATTTTCTAAAAAATCCTTGTGACTCTTAAAAAGTGTGTTATAACTTTTAATATTTTATTGACAGGATTATACAATTATGGAATTTAGAAGATACTGATTGATCATAATAAAATAAGCTGGGGGAAGCGAAAAAGTGGAAAGCATCAAAGAATGTAAGAAATATATCTGCAACCTAAATAATTTCAAACTCACAAAACATAACAGTAAACTGACAGCATCTGCTCCAAGCTTACCTTGTTCACACTCTGAACAGGCCTCGGCTTGTGCCATATTGTAGGACAACCCAACATCATCTTGAGGGGTGTTACGTGTACAACATTCCCCTGCTGAGGTGGCTGAAAATGTCATTCCATTACATCTACTCCCAAGGAAGCATACTACATCCTGTGACTCCACAGTGACTGCAAATAATAATAACAACAATAATAATAACAATAATTGTCATGATAAAAATCTTTGCTAATTTACAGTAACTTTTGTCTCTATAATTCATTAAATACTACATATAATGTAATGAGGTACCACACTCATCTTACTGTACTTCTCTATTTATTTATTAGTTTTGTTTGTTTGTTTGTTTGGCAACTATTCCAAAACGGTTATGCCTAAAGGGTTCAAATTTTCAAGTTTGATGGGGTACACCCTGGGGATGCTATAATGAAGTTTGGCGAACATTGGTTTGTTCTCTAACCCTCACAGCCGATTGGGCCTAAAGGGCTCACATTTTCAGTGTTTGATGGGAGTTACCCTCTGATGTGGTTATTAGGAAGTTTGGTGAGATCAAAGTAAAACCCTGCCTGTGGGGCTATAAAAAGAAGAAATTCTTTGTTGTGATCACAACTCTATGCCTTAGTAAAACACCCCACTTACTACAAACCACAATACGTAAACGCATAGGTCAACAAACTGTGCTCACACCACTTTCTGCTCAATTTCTTTATTTTTGAGCCATGTAGGCTTAATCATCAGGGATGAGAGAGCAAACAACTGATCAAACAATTATATTAAGATGTCTCTGTTAAGGAGCTAAATTATTTTGGTCTTGTACAGTGAAATACATGTTACAGGTCTTCTAGAGTGCAAAGGTGGTTGTGTGTTGTTGGAACTATCACAATGACATTCCCTGAGAAAGAATGGTTTACAAAATACAAATTATTCCAGTTGACCTGAGAATAAGGGGAAACTGCTATGCATGGTCATATGAGAAATAATTGCACACAGGAAAAATTGGGAGAGAGAAGGAAAGTAGGTGTTCAAATTCTGAAGTAAGTGGGAATTTGCACGCATTCATATTTCTTGTCTAATGATCAGTTGTTTTTTTGGTAAAATTTTTTGCAATCTCCAGATATCTGGAAGTCTGAGGTTAGCATGTCTGTATTGAAACAGTTCCTCTTACTCAATTTATCAAAAGATACTGGTGAAATTAGTATTGACTCTAGATGTAATTGCACACACTTATTCGGGAGATTTTTTTTTGTTTTGAATTTTTTTTTGATCTAGAAATTTAATACATATTTTTTTTTATCCATTCTTCATTTACTTCTTAAAATTAGAAATTATATAACTAATGTCTTTGCATATACAGATCCACACAATTAGTAGCCCTTTCCCCCTCCCCCGTCAATTTTTCTCCCATACTCAAAAACATTATCCTTCCCTCTGGCTAAGTGGCTGCTGAGTTGAGGCTCCTCATTTAGCTAAAGATAATGAGCACAGGAATGCCACAGAAAAACTACACCAAAAAGGGAGACTGCTGAGAAAATGGCGGCTGTTTAAACCAAAGAAAATGAGCAGTAGAGACAAAAAAAAACAACACACCAGTGCTTCACAAGAACAGAAAAGTTAGAAATCCAGGCAGAAAATTGTGCATTTCAAAATTCAGAAACTGAGGTGACGTCGAGGGCTAGCCTTGGTCAATTTTAGGCTGGAGTCAGCTGAGTGGAATGTCCTCAAAGCCTCTTCATCCTGTGCATGGAAGGATCCAAGACACAAAGCATAGTGTACCAGGAAGTCCTCACCAGATAGTCAGCATTTGAAACCGTCAGTTGTTGATGATGAAAATGAATATAAAAATGTTGCGAACCAAATTGACTGTGTTGGATGTGCAACCCTTTTTAAATTATCTGTATTTACATCCACACTTCCTCTTCCTTCTAATCAACCCAGGCAAACAATGGGTACTTTAGCTCTCTCTCTCTCTCTCTCTCTCACACACACACACACACACACACACACACACACACACACACACACACACACACACACACACACACACACACACACACACACACAAGCCAATTCGTTCAAACTAGACACAGTAAATATAAATCAGACATATATATAGATAACAAGTTGTTTTTTCTTCAAAATTGACAAACATAAATATATTCCAAACATATATCTATGAATCCAGACAAACTTTCTGGATAGGCTCTCATGCAGCATAGAATTGAAAATCATTGTACACACTGCAGATTGACATTTTTATAGTTCATTATTCATATATTTTTCATCCTGGAAAAGTGGGAATAAGATTTCAGAACATGCACTGATTTGTTACTTGAATGTACATGTTTACTACAATTACATTTTTCCTAAGAGATATTTCAATCATACATCATACTTGAAGGTCATAGTCAGTGAAGATGGAATAAAATTAAACTAATCAGAGTCAATCCTTCAGTGTCATAAAATTGTGTTAAAGGCAGTGAGTTTCTTGCTGGTTGATCACACAAATAGACATTAATCAAGTTATATCATAACTATGCCCTGCAAAAACAAGCAGCTATGTCTTCAAACAACTTATGCAACAGTGTCACTTGCAACCATTAGTCAAGGATAAGAATTTAAGTAAGGAAACAGGCAGCAACTGCTAGCTGGGAAAGATTTTAATTAAAACATACCAAATAAGGAAAGAACACTTATGACCAGTGCAAAGAAAGCCATGTCCAAGTACTCTGATTGCAGTTAGGAGCGTGGATGGAGCTGGCTGTCTTGCTGCGGAAATCGACTTCAAACCACCGAGGATCTATGGAATTGTTGTTATGGTTTGCAGGTCAGCTGAAGGAAAGAATTCTGATAAAACTGGAATTCTTCAGTTTACTGCTTGGGAAAGCCTAGCACTATATTTCTAAACCTTGCACTTCGACAGCAGGTTTAAAAAGCAAGTGCAAAAGCTTTGCAGTGTGAGCTGATACTCAGAAATGCTTCATTTATAGTTCTGGCATAACTCCACCCCTCCAAGTAATTAGATAAGGTTTATCTACACAGACAATGAATGACAATTGTATTGCTGAAATCACTCTTGTCAACTTGTCTTCCAAGTAGTTCAAGCATAAGTCATGACCAATGTAAACAGTTTGAAGTGTTGCAATAAAAAAATCAGAATGAATGAGGATTTGTGACATCAAAACAAAATGTTTTCATAACTGCTTTGAAAATGTTTAATACAATTGATGGTTTATAGAAGTGGTCCAAAAAATGTTCCAATTTGAATATGTGACAGGGTTGATACTAGTGGTCCAAAATCTTCAACTTCTGTTTCCAATGATTTTCTGTAACATTATAAATAAAAAACAAAACCAACAAAAACAAAACAGCAATAAATATCACAGACAGCAAAACAAAGAGCAATAGGCTAATACAATACAGCAAACATACTCTCTTTTTTTTTGTTTAGTAATGCAACTTAAGCCCTGTCCACACTGCACACTAAAACAGGTTTCACTCGTGTCTGGAACGGGTTCCAGATGTCCACACTATACCCAGTTTCATCCCAACGGGTTCTACCCAGTTTCACCAGAAACCTTCAGAAGGGTAGGCTTCAAGCGGCTCAGATTTATTGAACATACTTGTGGCTTTATTGTTGAAGTTCGCTACTAAGAGTTTAGCTACCAATAGCATCCCTCCCCCCCCCCCCCCCCCCCCCTTCTCTATCTCTCTCTACCCTCCCTTTGTGAACAACATAGCACACCAGAAAATAAAACACCCTGTTTCTATACGTGGTAGAGGAAAACCGATTAATCTGCCCAGCCAATTAGTCCATCCACGCAGGTGATGTGGAGCGGGTTCTAGTGTGGCCACAAGAAAACGTTTGGAACTGGGTGTTGCTGGAGACTCGTTTATAGTGTGGACAGGGCTTAAGATGCTGATATTTCAGAAAAAGCAATGAAATAAAGCGTCAATTGTAATCTGAACATATGTATTGCAAAAAGAATGTAATTGGAAATCCCAAATCATAGCAGATTATATACCAAGTTAGCTGCCTGTGCAAATGAATTATTCAGTTCTCTCTGTTCTGAAAACAGGTTAATGAGTTGCTTGCTCTAACTTTAAGAGTGGTGCACTTCCCTTCTTGTGATTCCCAGTTGACACACACACACACATATATTAATGTATGTAAGTTTGGTCAGTTACTCTGGCACAGTTTTATATAAGAAATATCATGCAGACAATGTACTAAATCTATAAACATTCATTGTATTATTTCTAGACAATAAAAAGAGAGTGCACCATAGCAGCTGCGATATCTACAGATCCTTCTCCACTGAACATGTCGAGATCTGGGACTTCACTGCTGGGGTGGAGAAATTGGCAAATTTCTTCATCATTTGAAGAAGTAAACGTTGGTTTCTGTAACAAACATAAGTAGAACAGTTATATATCAGTTTTTTTTTTTTTTCTTTTTTCACATGGACACTGAATACTGCTGTACATTTGCAGACTTATAAGCTACATACACCCTTGATTTACACACACCTCAATATCCTATCAATACAGAACAGATACAGCACGTGATCATGGACTGCTGACATACATAATAGAAACAAACAAAAAAAAAATTAAGAAAAGAGCAGGCTATACAAAATCAGTTATGGAAAGAAAGTAATAATTTGGAAGAAAGTGGATGATGCAGTAAAGAAACAAACAGTGATAACCAAAAGAAGTGGGGAGGGTCTCTTTTGGACTAACTTTCCAAGAATGATAATAATAATAAATTTAAAAAGATAATATCAACAATAAATACTTGCTGGGCATGCACCAAATCAATAAGACAGTGATATGGAACACTGAATAGTAGGGACAGGGTGAAAATACTTGAATGAGCCTTCAGGAGGTATTCTACTGATATTTGAGAAACCTTCAAATCTTTCAAAATACATACATACATACATACATATATACATACATACATACATACATACATACATACATCACACCTTTACAAAATTATTTTGAGTGAGGTCATCTTACAAACACAAATTAAAATAATGAGCTGTAAATAATCACTCACAGATGCCAATTCATACAACTTTTTATGCCCTACGTATCAATCAAGTGCCAATAAATGAAGCTATATAAAACGTATAGGTGGTCACTGTCAGATAATCTATTAGCGAATACCATTTTCAACCACATTAGCCAAAGACATAACAAATGCAATGATTTGTAATTAAAAGAAAAAGAAAAAGCATATGATTCAAGTTTCTATTCCAAAATGGAAATAAAAATGAAAGCATGTAATCCATGTATCCTCATGTGGTTTAGGATTTGTTAATCATGAGTAACTGTTTACTAGTGTAGTTGCTGCAAATGTAATGTGTTATGTAAATATTTCCCCTTACAATGCTTTCCAGATCCACCATGATGAAGCCATCAGCTTCCTTAGGGTACAAAGGAGAAGTTTGGTCTGAGTCCTCCCGAAAATATCCTTTCTAAGAGACAAAATATTTTGTAAAAACACAGACAAGAGTACAGTTTAATTCATATAATTGGTGCACCTAATATATTCTGGTAAACATTTGGATCATTCCAAGAGGCATTGCATCTGTGGATGTAATAAATCACAGAGACTTTCTCAAGTACATAGCCAGTCATTTTCAATTATAACGCACCAAAAAGTGCCGCAAGCTCATGATACAAGTTTAAATATTAAATAGATACACACACACACGCGCGTGCACGCACACACACACTTTAAATAGATTCATCATTCAAAGTGTGTGTGTGTGTGTGTGTGTGTGTGTGTGTGTGTGTGTGTGTGTGTGCGCGCGCGCGCGTGTGTGTATGCCAGTTAGCATGAAATTTCTGAGTCTGGCTTTGCAAATTAGAAGTGTGTTTCAAATCTTGTGTAAAACACTGAAATTTAGTCAGACACATGTGAAAAAGATCAAGGAAAAGGAAAGGCGTAAAAAAACACACCACTTATTTTGTCAGAACTGTGTTCTCTATTCCATCCAGCTCCGCTATATAGGCATGTATAGCAGACAACTCAAACAGAACAACTTTATATAATAGATTATTAATTTAATCTATTTTTACACAATTTTTAAATCTGCATTTAGAAATTTTGTCACATGGAAATAAACTTGATAATATCCCAACTACAATACACCAATTATATTTTACTGAGCATAAATGCTACATATGAACATAACCTTTATTCTCTGAATGCATGCACACTTATTAAACTGGTATACCACCTCATTTCACAAATTCAAGTAAATCATTGACACTTATTTGGGCTTGGGTGAGGACAAGCAGTTTGATCTCAAACTGATACATAACACACATCCACTAATAAACAATCTGTGTAAAACCTAATTTGCGACCATTATTATCTCATTGATGTACCACTGGCAGCAGAGAGATAACATGTTTTGAAGTAACTAAATCATAATTAATTTGCTCTAACACAAAGCAGTACATACATTTAGAACGAAAGCTATTATTAGATATATAGATTCCTGTGGTGGTATGAAACACACAGAAATCCAACATGGTAGTTATCTATTTGATCAACCAGCCACCAGTAAAAAAAGGGCCTTCTTTTGCATGTGGGTTGACTTGGTCAGGCTAATTCTTCAAGGAATAGCTGAGAACAGGATGCTTGGGTTATACAACCATATTTTTAGCTAATGTAATTCAATTTGATCAGGGATTTTAAAAAATTAAGAATATTGAGATAAACCTGTTAGCTTGGACTATACGTAGACCTCAAGATACCACCTCTGGAGTTTAGATACTTGCTGTCTAATAAGTCTGTCCGCACAACTAAACTTTTTGTGTGGATGTTATGAGAGTTAAAATTATAAAAATTTGCATTTTTAATTACACACACTGCACACATACACAAATGCTTATATATATATATAAATGAGGGAAAAAAAGATTCTTAAAAAAGGTGTAATTTTTGTTGAGTTGAAAACTTTCAAATAAACTTACACTACAGGCATCTCTGCCTTCATTACCTTAAGGAATGGTGAAAAAAAAGTCATAAAATGTATTGGGACATACATGTGTTTGGCTATTTCCAGAATCTTCCTGAGAAGGAAGTGATGAGAGAGAAGATGGAATTGCATGGACAGGCCTGGGGAGGATAGCATTAAACAATTGCATATCTCCTGGGTCACAGTCCTACAGGGATAATATGTACATAGAATAGTTGATATCAAAACACAATCACTGCTTGATAGGAGACAAATAAGGAAAAAAACAACAACAAACAAATCGACAACAAAAACATCATGATACTAGGACACTTCATGTCACCCAACTATTTGCTACATCAGGACCCTTCAATTCATTCACCCAAGCCCATGCCCATGCCACCTGTACATCCAAAAAATGAAGGAACAAGAAAAAAACAACAAACTGTTATCTATCAGCATTAATATGCCATTTTGAAGTAAAAATATTCCATACATAATGAATCATCATGACAAATGCTCTACATATGGAAACTCATCAGGCTAATTGGCAAGTTACTCCAGTTTACTTTCTCTTTAATGACTAAAATGATTGATTCTTAGTTGCTAGCAATGACAAAACAAGTGTTGAATATTAAAAAAAGAAGTTAGTGTAACTATGAGTAATGGACAGACAAGTCCAGGTCTATGTAACTGCACAAACACACTAGCCCATATGAACACAAAAAAATTGTCCACCTAACTCTTGGAAGAGCAGAAGACTGTCCAAAAGGAAATAAACATCAGATATTACCAGTCCACCCAGGGGTAACTAAACCTATAAACAAAAAAAAAAAACATATTTGAAGGACGTTATGAGACTAAAATGAGGCAAAGAGAGTAAGAACATGGTGGATAGAAATTTTTTCTAAAACGGAATCAGGTCAAGTTAAAAAATAAAAAAATTAAAAAATTTAAAAAAAAAGAGAAAATATGATCCCATGCAAAAATGCTCAGATAAACTGATAGAGACTACAGTAAGAATAAGATGTAATGGCACAATCTTCTGAGAGAACAGTCACCTATATTGGTTGCAGGCTTGGCTCTGATGTCAAACCAAGGCAATGAGACTACAACCACAAGCAGTTAGTGGGTCTCTTCGAGGCTTTCAACTAACCCTGATAGTTCCAGGAATACCAAGTCCATCCAATGAAGCCATGGCGGTTAAGCACCTGGACCACTCCTCTCCCGCAGGTAAGAGATTGAGGTTTTGCAAGAATGTCAGTATGAGAGAAAAAAAAAATCTGGCAGCTGGTGAATCACCTCATCCTGGACAAGCAAATAGCTGAAAATCAAGATGAGAGGGGAAAATAGAATTTGTGGTGAGGTAGCCAGACAGATTGGCAGTTCAAAGAAAAAAGGGTGAAGAAGTGTTAATTGAAAGGGAGTCCTCAGATTGATATGCAAACATTATCCAGCCTAAAAGGATAGTAATTGATATTTGGGGACACTTTTGAACGACAAAAATGTGTACTAGATGTCTCTGTAAAGAGCAGGAGGGAGGACAACAGGTACTGTTATAACAAAAGGACATGTAGAGCATATGTTGTTGATACAGTTTGTGTGGATACAGATTCCTGTAATGCAAACAGTTCGCGCATGCATGCATCGCTTCACAGACTTCTTGTTCATGCTGTGCTGAATTATGTGTAGCCAAGAAGCCAACCATCTCCAACCACACTTGCAAATGTATTTATAAAACAAATCCTCTTTGTTGTACCTGGCTTACACAATACCAGATAATGCCAGCTATGTTTACACCACAATAAGGTCACATGAAAGTGAGAGGTTCATGTTGAAACCATCACCAGCTGTATGGATATAAATTACATTTGGCTGATGTGAGGACTCAGTTGGAGCGAATGGAAACATCAAGGGTTGTGCTGATATAGGCTCCCTGCAGCAATAGAAATAAAGATTGAAAGTTTAAAAATCACAACGCTTTATAGTTTATAATATGCAGTACAAATGACACATTTCATTAATCAATCCCCCCACCTTTCTTGATAGAATCAACCACAATTAATTCTTCTCATATCATTCATTCCCACGGATCAAAAGGGCACAGCCTACTTGTTGATATTTCAGGAGAAGCCTACCATGTCTTAGAACATATGCTCTTTCACCGCCTAACAATGACATGTACAAAAGGCTGTAAGTCAATATTGCTGTTCTGGCAGCTTTAACTAAGACCAATGGACTATCTGGTCCGATCAACAGTGATCAAAGTGGTAACCACAGCAGATCAGGCACTGATAGTGAGTTATGCACCAATTGTCAACTATCAAAGACACAATAAAGTCATGTTGCAGATATCAAAGAATTCATTAGCACTTTCCCATGACCCAAGTATTTGTTATCAACAAATTCCAATCAGCTCAATGTTTTGCAATTATGATTCAGTGTGTCATCCATCTTTCAGCTGGTCCTAATCATGCAAAGATCCAATGTGATTATTTAAATAAGGATTTGACGCTGTGTATCAACCCAAAATGTATTCATCCAGTATGTCCTCAAATATTGTGACACTCAATAAAGTGAAAGCAGGAGGTGACAGTCCGTTACATAGATTTTTTAATTTATGAAAGACCATATCCAAACACCAAAACCTCCAATCATTACAGATGCAACTAAAAAAAAGAGGATGATCATAAGTAAAAGCTAGTCAAGGATGGAATCCCACATCACTATGTGCATTCGCATATTTGCTATTGTACAGGGGGGTCAGTTCTCTCAATCCCAGTGGTTACATTAGAGGGTGGCTAGACAGATACAAATGCACACACTCAAGGTGAAAAAGAAAAACAAACTTGCTTTCACTAGGACTGTAAATATTTATTAAAACATTGTTTTAAGCTAGGCAAAATAATTGTTTAGAACACTTAAGATGAGGTTAAAAAGCTGTGGAAAGATTTACGATTTTTGAATTGCATACAGTAAAAGCACTTTGCTGTAACCATAGGGTTTTCATACAATAAAAGCACTTAGTTGTAATAACAAGTTAAAAAAAAAAAAAAACTTTTAAGTTTCCATACAGTAATCCCAGAGGTTAAAGGGGGGGGGGGGGGGGGGGAGGGAAAAAGCCTACAATACCTGCTGTTCCCAGGCACACATCCAAGTATTAAGTAGGCCGAATGGTGCTTAACTTCCTGCTCAACTTTGGTAAGTAATTGTAATTGAAATTAAAGTGTCCAAATAGAAACTAATATGACACACACATACACAAGGTAAAACAAAACCAGCAATTGCTACATGGCTTGCAACAAAAGCATGAGCAGTTACAATTGCATTATGTAAGTGGTCATTCCCTATCATTGACCCTGGTCCACATAATTCTAATCTAATAAACATACTAAAGCAGTCCCAATCATACTTGCAAAACAACCTAATAACAGCTACTGTGTACCAACATCCTTGTGATTAGTTGAAAACATCCATCTACTCAATCATAAGACTCCATTCACTGCAAGGAAGAGACACCAAAAGCGTACTAATTTACCTCCAAAGTTCATGACCAGCCAAGGCCCTGACTGAGCACATTGTGGTTTCATGGTTCACAGGCTGAAAAAAATCAGCTAACCTGTGTTAATTTGGTTCCTAATTTTCCAATTAACACATAGGTCATTGAATTATTCCACCTGTGAAGCATGAAACCAGTGTGCTTCAATTCCTGCAATGTGTACAGTACTGATGGACTGGTACAGTAGCTATCAGCTTTTAGTACTATTCTCCATAAGTTAATGCAGTGGAAGTCAGTTCCAGTTCTTCAATATCATGACAAAGGAACATTTTACTTAAATATAGCAAATGGTATATTGGGAGACAGATAGGCAATCCTGACATTTCCAACACAGTGAATGTTATTGTTTGCATTATCTCCTATATATATATATAAAAGGAGATGTCTGTATGTCTGTCTGCCTTTCTGTCTGTATGTTTGTACCATCATTCTGGCCAAACTTGTGGGTAGATTTCTCTGAAACTTGGAATAATGATAGGTTTTGACCCAATTTAAAATGAGCTAAAAATTTCAGAAAATGTTACCATGGTAACAAGAAATAGCCAAATATGGTATTTGGCCAGAAAAACCCTTGGAGCTACAGATCTAAAACTTGGTATGCATATACAACTTCACTCTGGGAGTAACATGGGTTGGGTCCCACTTGGCCACACCTCTTCATTTCCCAGTGTAAGGCAAAAGAATGCCAAAAATGGTATTTCAGCAACAATAAAAACCCTATGGAGTTAGACTCATGAACCCATATATATTTGGAATCGATGTAATCTGTGGAATGTTTTAAGTACATGTATAAGACCACACCCTTTACTGTGTTATGTCAGGCTAAAAAGAAGCCACAAATGGTACTTTGACCTGATAAACCCTAGGAAGAACAAGATTTAATATGTGGCATGCATACACAACTTGAGGTTTGGAGTGACATGGGCGGAATCTCTCCTGGCTACACCTCTTTCCATTGGTGTGTAAAGAGAAAAAGTGCCAAAAAAAAACAAACAACAACATATTCTGAATAACGCTTGGACCGAAGTAGTTAGATCTATGAACACACTTAAATATATATTGGTTCGTGAGTATGTGTGTGTAGGCATCATGGCTAAACACTGGGACTAAAAAGGCTGAAATTCGGCATGTACTCTCCAAGAGCTCGGGTGAGCATTATTAAAAAGATGTGGGCATGGTAATGGTTGTAGTTTGTCATAGCCACATCCACAGACTATTTATGGACTAATCAGGCTGAAATTGGGCATGTGGGTTCCAAGTAATTGGGGTGAGCATTAAAAACACTAAATGGGTGCAGTTTTGTCATGGCTACACCCATAAAAGTTGTTTCAGCTGTCAAAAGCTGATTTAAGGATCAATTAGGCTGTAATTTGGTTCCCAATAACCGGATAAGCATTATTAACCACATGTAGGTATGTCAATGAGCGTGAATTTGTCATGACCATACCCATCAGAAATAGTTTTGACTGTAAAAAGCTAATTAAAAGATTAATCAGGCTGAAATTTGGCATGTGGTTTCCAAGTAACTGGGTGAGCATTATCAACAATATGTGTGGTTTTGTGATGGCCACACCCATAGAAGTTGTTTTTGCTGCCAAAACTAATTAAAGGATCAATCAGGCTGAAAATTGGCATATGGTTTCCCAGTAACTGGGCAGAATTATTAGCCATCTACTTATAAATAGGAGCTTCGTGTGTGTGTGTGTGTGTGTGTGTGTGTGTGTGTGTGTGTGTGTGTGTGTGTGTGTGTGTGTGTGTGTGTGTGCGAGTTGTTTTTACTGCCAAACCGCTGTACCAATCAGACTGAAATTTGGTGTGTGTTATCCAAGTCTCCGGTAAGTTTTATTAACCACATGTGGGTGTGGCACTTGGTGTAGTTTATCATTGCCACACCCACTAAAGATATTTGGGCTGCCAAAAGCTAATTGAAAGACCAATCAGGCTGAATGGCATGTGGTCTCCAAGTAACAGGGCAAACATTAATTATTAAGCACCTGTGGGTGTGGCAATAGGTGTTTAATCATAGTCACACCCACAAAAGTATTTGGGCTGACAAAAGCCATTTAAAGGACCAATGAATCGGGCTAAAATTTGATGTGTTATCCAAGTAACTTAGTGAGCATTATTAACCACATGTAAGTGTGGCAATGGGTGTGATTTTTTCATGGCCACACCCACACAGATTGCTTTCACTGATAAGAACCAATCTCACTGAAACTTGGTATGTGGTCTCCATGCGACCACAAGAGTATGAATAACCTGTGACTGTGACTAGCCACACAAAATATTAATGGAGACAGATGGATTGGTCAAGAAGAACCACACCCACAGGAGAGTAACACACTTTACGGTTAAATGTTGACCAATCAGCCTGAAATTTAACATGTGAATTTCAAATTACCATGAATGTTATTACCCTCCATTGTTTGTGGCTATGGGTGTGGTTTGCCAACAAACATTAGTGTAAAAGTATGAATGCCAACACCAACATATTTTATCCAAGCTGCTACCAGAATATCTGCCTTTAGTTACCTTACTGCTTTCATACTTTGCTGCACCAATACCATGCAGCAAAGCTGCAATAGGCCCACTGATATTTATTAATTGCAACTAGTATGGTTAGTGGGTGTGGTCTGGGGTCCACAAAGTCTATTTAAAAAAGTTGTTACTATGACATATAGTACCTAAAACAATGTATTTGGCCCCCCTAACTTCGATATGGTAAAAGATGGTAATTCTGGGCTATAATGTCACTCCCTTCCCCTTCCCCTCTGTTATGGTCAATGGGGATAAGGATTAAATTTATCATGTCATGATTTACTCCTGGTTATGCCCAAATGCCAAACACACATGCACTCACCCATCTAAACACTCGGACTCCACACACAAACTAGCAGAGGTGTCAGTGTTGCTAGGGACTGCTCCGGTTGATAGGGACAAACAAGCAGGACACATCATAGTATCATATGTTTTTGGTACCAAAAATATTATAATCGGTGCCCTAACTCGCCCAACCATCTCTGGGGCTATGGAGACACTGACGAGAATGGCAGTGTACTGGAGGAATGGATGACTGCTAACCTCCATCTACTTCACGACCCCAAGCTACCTCCCACGTTCAACAGCTGCCGATGGCGGCAAGGCTACAACCCTGACCTTGCTTTTGTGTCCGAAAACATCAGCGGCATGTGTAACTGCGCAATATACGATGCCATACCACACTCGCAGTATCGACCACATGGCGTTACCATTAAGCCGATCATCACACCTATCGAGCAGCCTTTCCAATGGCACTTTAACTTGAGGAAAGCAAACTGGGACAATTTCACTAGCGAGCTTGAGACCAATGTGGACAATCTCGGCCCAGCATCATGGCGAAAGTACGGTAAATTTTCGGAAAACATTAGATCATCAGCCAGAAGGCACATCCTTTGTGGCTGTCATACCAAGTACATATCTGGGCTCTCCAGCTACTTGGCGACACTTCTCACGGAATACCAGTGTCTCTATAACAGCGACCCTTTCAGCGAGGACACCATTGAAGCTGGCCAAATCCTGTGTAGCCAATTTAAAGCGACCCGCCAACAACAATAGGAGATGGTGGAGAACATCGACCTAACCCACAACAGCAAAAGGGCTGGCAGACATTATCCAAACTCTGCGATAACCCCAAGCCAACCACCTCGCATAACGTGACACCCGACCAAGTTGCCCACCAACTTTTCCTCAATGGGAAGCCAAATAAATCCAGCAAGCTGAAGATGCAGAAGGTGAAATTGCGATCAAGCAATTCAGAACCTACCATCCTGTCAACTTTTACGATGAAAGAACTGGAGAGTGCAATATCCTCGCTGTGTAACAACAAAGCGCCAGGACTGGACAGCATCCACAATGAGACGTTGAAACACTATGGCCCCAAAACACAGACCTGGTTACTTGGATTGATCAACAACTGCCTAATACATGACAAAATCCCCTCAATATGGCAAAAGTCATAGCTCTCCTAAAACCCAGCAAAGATTCCAACAGCCCGAAGAGTTATCGCCCGATAGCCCTCCTGTGCACAGCGTACAAACTGCTTGAATGGATGTTACTAACATGGATACAGCCAACAACAGAGCAGAAGCTAATAGACCAACAGGCCGGATTCCGACCAGAAAAGTCATGCTGTACACAGGTGCTTAATCTAACTCATCATATTGAGGATGGCTTTGGACTGGGAATGGTCACGGGCGCAGTTGATGGACCTTACTGCTGCGTATGATACCGTGAACCACAGGAGTCTGCTGCAGAAACTTTTTGACCTTACAGAGGATGTAAAACTAACAAAATGTGTCAGAACAATGCTGTCAAACCACCGCTTTATGGTTGAACTGAATGGCAAAAAAAATCACTGGAGATTGCAGCGTAACGGACTACCCCAAGGCTCCGTACTTTCACCAACTCTTTTCAACATATACACAAATGACCAGCCTCTACCAGCATCAACAAACAGTTCCTGTATGCCGACGATCTGTGCCTGACAGTTCAAAAAGAGACATTCGTGAAAGTCAAGACCACACTGACTGCAGTACTAACCGAGATGCAAGTGTACTACGTCGAGAACCATCTTCAACCAAACCCTGGAAAAACCCAACTAGCAGCGTTCCATCTAAAGAACCGACAAGCGAACCGTGAGCTGAATGTCACATGGAACAACATAAAACTAGCTAACACCCGCAATCCAGTGTACCTTGGTGTCACTCTCGACCGCACGCTAACCTACTGAGAACACTGCAAGAAAACCAAAGGCAAAATCGCATCACGGAACAACCTACTCCGCAAACTTCGTGGAACGAATTGGGGTGCACAATCACAAACATTGCAAACAACAGCGATGGCTCTATGTGTCTCAACAGCGGAGTACTGCTGCCCGGTATGGTCTCGGTCAGCCCACTGCAAGGATGTCCATGTCGCCCTGAATGACATGTGCCGTCTCATTACAGGATGCATCTGCCCAACACCTACACAGGATCTTTATGTGCTCTCTCAGGAATTGCTCCACCAGACATTTGACGACAGGTTGTCACTCAAAAGGAATGACAAAAAAACAGTGACCAACCCCAGACACAACCTCTACAACCACATGCCCATCACACATCGTCTGAAGTCAAGGCACGGCTTCATAAACAGCACCACAGTGCTTAACACAACACCCGAAGCCGCCCGACAGGAACTGTGGTCTGAGAAATGGGATCAAACGGACAGTGCACTAAAACAATACACGGCTGTACCGAAAGAACAACTATCTGATAGTGGAGATCTTCCATGGAAGAGCTGGCGAACAGCAAACCAAGTTCGATGTGGAAAAGTCACTACACCATCAGCAAAACTGACATGGGGCTACACTGATACAGACCTGTGTAAATGTGGCCATCAACCATGTGACCTGACACACCTCACGACCACATGCGAACACTACGGCACCAGATCCAACACAGAAGACATTCGTGGCAAGACGAATACATTCAAGACTTGGCTTGGAAGGACGGCGGACACGATATGATGATGATAGTATCATATAGCTTTAAGCTAAACTGAAATTAATGGTATCCAAGATAACCTACTAAAATTCTAATATTTTAATTAAATGGAATGTTGTTATTTAAAAAAATAATAAAACAAATTATAATAATCTTGTATGGAACATTCAACGATGACTTTCTGTCACTAACTTACACTTAGAGGTTAAAAAAAGAAAGAGAGCCAGTCCCAGCCAAAAGCATTATTTACACATACACACTGTAATAAAGTGTAAGGAATCTAGCATTGCCTGAGACTATTGTATTTGACAGAAACAAACAAACAATATATATATATATATATATATATATATGCTGTCTGTGAGTAAAGGTAAGCAGTCTCATGCAGGTTATTCCAATGTACCGTGGTTGAATATCAATGGTTTACGCAGTTAACAGAGGGACTCGGAAAAGGAATGACAATTGTACTTTCTAGACAAAAAATCTCTATTCTACAAAATTTAAAGCATTATTATGAACATTGATTAGATTTCTTTACATTGTAACACCAAAAAAGTTCTTATGTCACATGACTACCTTTTAGGGTTGCAACCATATCAATTAGGCCAAAGCGGATACATTAAATATAGGAACTTAAAAAAAAAAAATTTTTTTTCATGCTCAATACTACTTAAAAAAATCGAATGCACCTTTTGCTTAGAAAGTTGAATTATATCAATTAGCCCAAAGAAGTTTGTGTAAAATTAGGTATTCTTAAAAATCATACCGAACATTTCTTGTAAATGGAGAGTGCACAGCAGACAGGAACATATTTTTGTTTGGTAGTAGTCTATTGACACATCAACAGTTTTTGGTTGTTGCCCTAATGTTATATTGTTAAAGTGTATAAGCTTTCGAAATTAACTTCAACAACCAACTTAAGCCTGCCTCAATCCAATGTAGATCTGCATGCCATCACAGAAATATTTCCAGCCAATTTCACTCGTCTCAACCCACTGTAAATCCTGTGTGTGCCCCACAGAGTCATTATCAACCAATCCAAACTAGCCTCAACCAATATGAGTTATTTCAACAAACTTATCGCAAGGCCAGTCTAACTATCCACAGAAACTGACTATGGTCATTCACAAAATGCTTTGGGGCATCTGCAGCACAAATGCTAATACGATCGCAGCTCAAGTCCCCAGAAGGGTGGCTAGAGAAGTAAACGAAACAGCTCAGGTAAAATTCATGTGCCATAAGGAGGGTGTGTCTAATTTGAAGGATGATGTGGCCATAGTAAAAAAAGAAGAGTAGATGGATCTACTAGCAGACAAAGGCTCTTGGCATTTATCAAATTATGGATATTCCTAAAGGAACCACATGAGTATGCTAAGTGTGTAGACTTATAAAAGTTTAAAAAAAAGACGTTTAAGTTTAAGTGACTCAAACCGGGAGCAAAATGTTCCCCCCCCCCGCCCCCTTTTTTTTTACAGTTTGGATGGGCCTGAACATCGTTTGTGGGGATGAGCATAAAGTAAATGGTTTCCTATTGAAAATGGCAAAAAAAAATTCTGTATTTTCTCTCAGTATTCCTTGCTTAAGGTATCTTTGCAACAAAACAAAACAAAAAGAACACACACACACACACACGGGAAAGTGTAGATTTCTGTTGCAAAACACAATTTCACATGACAGAAATGAGGACGTCAAAAGAGCTCCTAATTATATATACATACATACATTATATATATATATATATATATATATTGATTATTATTTATGGTAACAAACTTCACTTAACCTGCATTTATAAATACTCAACCTGTTAGTAATGTGAGTATGATTGATACTAATGGTGAACCTTTGCATCTCAATAGGGTAACAAAGATGTGGTCAGGTCACAGCAGTTGGTATGTATGTATGTTAAGTGTAGGATTACATTTGGCATTATAATTCTTCATATACAGACGACCATCATATCTTGGGTCTGCCACTATGGATGCTGCCTACTCAGTATGTATTGCCATATCTTGATCCATTTACACCATCTATCTACAATGATACACTCTCACCATATTCTATAGAGAAATAAAGATAGCAAGCTTAAAAAAAAAAAAGAAAAGAAGAAGAAGAAGAAAAAAAAAATATATGTATATATATATATATATATATATATAGATATATGGCCTAGCATCTGCTGTAATCAGACTAATCTGGAAAGAGTGACATTACCAAATGTCTCTGAGAAAACATCTTCCTATTGGCATTTACAGCAGCAACTTAGACATCCATAGCTCTCCAGATGAACACACCATGACAATCCAATTATTCTATTCCTCTCTCAACATGCTCAGACCTAATACTCGGACAGCCCACAGCTTCAGAACCACATGGTAACTCTCCAATACAATGCTCATTTTGAACAAGCTATGAAAGGGAGAAGAGCTACCCCACCCACATTGTCAAAGGCAGTAGACTGACATGAAACTTGACCATCAAAGGACAAAAGTAGTTGGGTTTGATCAAATTTGAGGTTTGTCGTGGTCTGCCTGGGTAGTCAGGTCTGGTCTGATGTTTCCAACAATATTGAATCTCTTGCGTGGCCTCTGATTCATCTGTTCAGCTTTGCATCTTTGAATATACCCTTGGTACAAGTGTGGTTTCCACGCCCAGTGTCCACAAAGCCATTAGCAGGTGGTGAAATAATAGTTTCCCTTATGATAGTTCCTATTCTTTGGCAGCAGTTTCATCCCCCAAGGCAGCTTCAAGAAATTTTCCAAGTTGAGGTTGCTTTTGTAAAGCAGAAACTTTTGGATGGCTTCACAACTAAATCCACACTGACCACCTTGTCATTGAATGTGTCAGAAAGGAACTTGCCAAAATTGCAAGTGCATGCTTGCTCCTAAGGTTTTCTTTAGTGGTCTTGCTGTTTCTCTGACTCTTATAATACAGATTAAGTGTTGGTTAGAACAATAGCTCAACATCTTCGTGTTTCATGAACATTTCGGTGAACTGTTCTTGACTAATGCTAGCAGTAACCATGGAAGTGGATTTAGAATGACTCTATATACCATCCTTACCATTAGTTATGACGTCTGATTGACATCAACAGTACTTTGTCACAGATTATTTAATTACTTATCAACAGCAATGACATTACACTAAGTATGACATAAAAGGGATAAAAAAAACAAGAGATTAGATATTACAGTAAAACAGATGCTACATGGCAGCATAATTGAAACACAGGCTGTGAAATACACCACGTGATGAAAATATTCTAAAAATCGGCGCTGCCAGATATTTGGGAGCTAGAATGCCAAAATTCCATATTAATGCCAGATTTTTACATAGCAACCTAACTTAACTGGCCAAACCCGATAAAATAACATTTTTTTTGTGCATTTTTGACACAGTATTGGCAGGAATTTACATTATCCACGATTTCAAGTGCTGGAATGTGAGAGAGGTTTATCATTGGTGTACATTGCAGAATTAGACTTATCTAACATCTTGGGGAGATCTTTAATTTGGCATAGCAATGACTCCGTTGAATTCGGTGCAGCAATGACTACGTTGTTTATTTTAGCTTGGGAACATTTCCTTCATTCTTCAACCAACACCTCAGTGGTGGTTTCTCTAAATGCTATCCAAGTATGAAGTGGTCAAGATTAAAGTGACCCAAAGATGTGCTAACTTCCCATAAAATGTAAAATATTCCCACGCCCATAACTTGGTCAAGGAATGGTTTCATCACCCGATAGCATATACAATGAACAACATAAGGATCCTAAATATACCTGCATAAAATAGAGAAGGAAAAAGTTATGAGCATAATTAACTTTTTTAATTAAAAATGTGTGGTTAAGTTTCCCTATCAATTGCTCTTATTTCAATTTCCCATTCTTCTTACGTGCTTGCTTTTGTTTCTTAATTTAAAAATTGATTGACAAATCTCACAACATGCCAATTTTTATCATCTCATTATTGTGGGTCATCCTTAATTAAGAGCACTCTCTTATCGTTCACAAAAGAACACAAAAAATTTCGCACCATAAAAAAATTAACAAAAAACCACAACAAAAACTCTCTTTCAGTAATCTCTGGAAATGCCTGCAAATGCTAGGAGGGCAGACATCAAGGACAATTTGAAGCTTATCAATCTTACCAATATAAAATACAGGACAAATAAGCCACTCATAAGATGAGCAGCAAAAGAAGCATCAACTACAGAAGAAGTAGAGAAGCACCATTTTAAAGAGATGCAACGTATCAAAGATTATCATGCAAAACAAAATATTCACAAGCTCGGAGAGGAGCTAGCCACTGATGTCTTCTCCTTATTGCCCAAACCAAGCTTTGGTAAAGCTTTGAAAAGAGCATAGACTTATTTCCTTTATCCTTCCAGAGCAGCAAAACATTGTGGACAGTTCCTTTTTTTGAACAACTGCAGCTAGCCTAACGAGCTGTGCTGTTGCAACGTAAATATAAAAGATGGGTGTGCCTAAAACTAAGGAATTACATTCTCAAGTTGTGATATAATGCGTTACTTACAATTTGCAAGATATTAAAAAAAACTTTAAAATATCAAACATGCAGCTTGTAGATTGCGAAATTCTTATTCCAAAATTACTTCTTGTTGTTCATAAAAGTGGTACTAGCCTGGAAATGGTCTGATCCTGTCTATGATTTTATGTGGTACCTACGAGTGTGAGATGTAACCATTCCCCCTCCCCACCCAACTAAAGTGGGTGATGGTAGAAAGTTAATCTTATGATGAAATTGCTTTTGTACAATTCGTTCCTCCATATTAAGACCACTCATGGGATCACTTCTAACTGGTCTTATTAGTGAGATGGTCTTTATTGGAAAAATACAGCCTATGGGTATGACAGGGGTCTCACAAAGCATTTTTCATGAATATTATTGTGCAGTTTACCTGCATATATCTATTAAACCAACTGCAAGATCATAAGATAAATATTCATATTCAATATTATGTGTTGTCTTGAGAAAGATATTGGACATCATTACATATTAAAGTTGTGCAGAGTCCTAAGGACACAGAAATGCTGTGATACTTGACTGAACTTACACTTGCATCAATCTGAACTGAAACTGACTGCACATCCTATGCTGGCTCTTTAAAATAGGTTACCAGCTAGAGTCCCAGTCAGATCTCACATGGATAGCAGACATGATGTACAACAGTGTGACATGACCTAAACTTTCAGGCTAATATGTTATGCATTGAAGTTTCAGCAAACTCCATTAGCTTAAAGCAGTGTTCTAAGAGTTACAGTCAACAAATCATGTATTAGTTAATATTGTGAACTCAGTAAGTATGTTAGGGGCCAACCAATTTTAGGGGTGTTATTTGGGAAGATATTGGACCCAGCCAAGTGGCCATATAAGGGAGGTGGTCTTATCTTAGATGGATCTTACTTGGGAGGGGCTTAATTGAGCCAGCTAACCGTGTGCAACTGGTTCTATTATAGAGATGGCATTAATTCAGAGGGCCCTTAATAGGGAGGGGCCACCGTATTCTTATTCGTATTAGCATTTAACCCTAATTGTGGGGTTTATCTTGACTATATTTGGACTCTTACGTCCATCACACAAGTTGTGTACATCCGTCACAATATATATAAAAATATTTTCAAAATGGAAAAAAAAAAAAAAAAAATCTTCCTTTAAGCTTGTGACATACCTACCCAGGTGTGTTAGGGTTAGTTTGATAGCAAAGAGAGACTTGTAGCATTGCACACTTCACAGGATTTTCAAGCTAAAGAATATAGATATCAAAAACAGAAATTCTCTGCTTATGTCCACCACACCTTATAACGGTTCCTCCAGCACAATAGCTAACTAATATCCAAAGTCTACATATGGGTAAATACCTTCAATAGGCCTTAAAATAACTGAGATATAAAATCTGTCTATTCTGGACAACTGTATTGAAAGTTATTGGGAATTTAACCGTCTGAACTGTACGTCTGCCCTATATCTACTTTTCTGATAAATTGTCATACCAAAAGAAACCTGTTTCAGGGTGATAAACACATTCTATACCAAGGATTATTTTAGCCCAACAATTTTGGGTCACCTGGTATGCTTCTTCCAGTGGGCATGAGGTAAAAAATGCCAAAAATGGTACTGACGAAAAAGCCTTGGTCCTGGAGATCTAAAACTTGGCATGCACACATCATGACTCTGGGAGCAGACATGGGTTAGGTCCCACCTAGTTCCAGTGCCATTTCCTCCTCTGGGCAATCAAACTAAAATGAAAAAAAAGGTACTTGGACATGATCTGGGGAGAGAAGAAGACAGCCTCTACGTGTTCTCTCCTACAAGTAGCTTTAAGAGAAACTATTATCTTCACCACGTTTACAGACTGCAATACCTGGACGTAGCTTAATGTCCTTGTCAGGACGGGCAGCAACTCCTACTGCCATCCCAGGTCCAGGTCTAGTATTGTTGCAGCTCAATGTTGAGGGCCTCACCACTGCCAAGCTCAACATTATACAACAGATCATCACGAAAAACAACGTGATTTTTGTTCTGCTACAGGAAACGCACACAGATAACAATAAATTCTTGAAGCTTCCTGGGTTATCGCTGACCGCACACACTGACAACAAACATCATGGCATAGCCACCTATGTCCGAACTGATATCTCTTGGACAGCCATAGCACAATCTGCAGATGATGCTGAGATAGAGTGGACAAGAACTAAACTGCAAGACACTAACATTGTCAACATTTACAAGCCAACTCCAAGCAAGCTCGTTCATATATCACTACCAAATATTCGTTCCCCTGCTCTGTATGCTGGTGACTTTAACTGCCAACACATAGACTGGGCATATAAGAACTCCAATGCTGATAGTGATTTCCTGGTGGAATGGGCTTCTTCCATTGATGCTACACTTCTCTATAACCTAAAGGAACCACGCACTTTCTACTGAGCACTCTGGGATAGTAAATCAAATCCAGACCTGGCCTTTGCAAAATTTCAAAATGGCGAGCCACTCCTAATAAGATGCACCCTGGTCAGATTTTCTTGGTCACACCATCGACCCTCGCTGATTACTATCCCATCGCTAGTTTAGCCTGTTAAAGAAAAAACATCAAGAGGTGGAACTTACCGAGAGCAAACTGGGGAGGCTTCACATAATATACCAACAATGCTTCTAGTGGCCTCCCACTTCCACTCTCCATCAACCTGGACAGTACATACGAATCATACTGCAAGATGCTGCTAGCTGCCGCCAAGAAAAACATACCTTGAGGTGTACACAAAGGCTATATTCCATGCTGGGATGGTGAATATGAAGACCTACTACACATCAACAAAGATGCAGATACCAACAAAGCGAAGGGCAATGTAATGAACAACCTCTTCTCTAGGTTCAGTGACAAGCGCAGGGAAAGATGGACAGAGACTGTGGAATCCATCGACTTTACGCATTTGAGCCACTGAGCCTGGTAAACCATCAACAAGCTGATGGGCAGGTCGACAACCCTAACATAATGCCCAATCACTGCTAACTCCATCACCTCACAGCTGCTCGGCAATAGACGGTTTCTCAACAGGGACAAGTACTTGGCCAGAGATATTTGAGCAAGAGTCCATGGACTGCGCAGTGTCCAGGGGTGTGACTCCAAATTATCTTGTGACTTCACTGTGTGCGAAACTGAGTTGGCCATCAAACGGCTGAGGGTAGGCAAGGCCCTGGGTGTCGACAACATCCACCTGGAATACATCAAATATCAAGGCGGGAAGGCCAGTGAATGGCTGAGCAAGTTCTTCTCCACCTGCATGTGATTCTCGAAGATCTGGTGCCATGCTAAGGTAATTGCCATTCTTAAACCTAACAAGCCCAGTGATGACCCCAAAGGATATCAACCAATCTTGCTGCTATGTTTACCATACAAGATCATGGAATGCCTCCTACATGCACGCCTGGAACCAGTTGTTGCTCCTCAACTTCCCAAAGAACAAGCTGGTTTTTGTAGAGGTAAAGCAACAGCAAATGAGTTGACTCTCCTGTGCCAAGATATAGAAGATAGCTTCCAAGCATGGAAGAAGGCTGGTGCTGTCTTTCTTGACCTTACAGCTGTGCATGACACAGTGTGGCTGTGCGGCATCCACATGAAGCTTCTGGAGACCATACCGACGAGCACATGGTGGAAGTTTGTAATGGAGATGTTGTCCAACCACAGCTTCCAGCTACACACCAGCAATGGTCAACGCACAGATTAAGACATCTCAAGAAAAAGTGTACCACAGGGCTCTGTGCTGGCACCGCTGCTGTTTAACATCTACATCTTTGACCTTCCCTCTACCCAGTCGAGGAAGTATGGATATGTGAATGACCTGGCTATCCTACTGAGCAAGCCCTCATGGAAAGTAGAAGAAGAGGGCCTCAATGAAGACATGGCAACCCTGTCAACATACTTTAGGAAATGGCACCTCATGCTTAGCCTGGGCAAGACAACATCTTCAATATTCCACCTTAATAACAGGGAAACGGTCCACAAGTTGAACATCATAGTGGATAAAGCCAGACTACAGTTTCAGTTCGTCCCCACATATCTAGGTGTAAAGTTAGACAACACGCTGACATTTTAACAATACCTGGAAAGTGTCAAAGCAAAGACCACAAGTCATGTTGCTCTGACACGTCGCCTTGCTGGAACTACATGGGGAGCTGCAACGAAGACGCTGAATACCTCTACCCAGGCCTTGGTGTCTTCGGCTGCAGAGTACTGTGCCCCAGTTTGGAGTCATAGTCACCATGTCAAAAAAACTGGATGTAACCCTCAATAGTGCCCTGAGAATTATCCCTGGTACTCTACGAGCCACCCCAGTAAACCAGCAGCCCATCCTTGCTGGTATCACCCCAGCCTTCATCAGAAGAGAAGCTGCCATGCTGGCACTCTCCAAAAAGGCACAAAAGAGTGAATCACATCTCCTCCACAAGACTGTTACAGAGAGGCCACAGCGTACACGCCTTAAATCGTGACGTCCCTTTGCCACACATGCCCATAAGCTCCCTGCAACATCAACAGATATCTCCCAACTGGATCAAGACCAATTAGATCAAGACCAATTGGAGCAACCAGTGAACCTCTGCAGAATCATCCAGGCTGCACCGCTTCGTCAAAGACCCAGAAAGCATTCCCAAACAGAATCTGTCACAGAAGCAGTGGACAGCCTCAATCGCTTGACGACGGGTGTTTGACAATACGGTGCTGCAATGAACAGCTGGGGTCTGATGGACATTGCATCCTGTGAATGCGGGGAACTAAGCCAGACTGTAGAGCATATCATCAACAACTGCCCCATACATCGGTCACCACATGGCGAACAAGGACTGATCGACCTGGACAATGAAACACTGAGCTGGCTTGCGCCAACAGAGCTGTAGCTCTAAATACATATGACTGAAGAAGAAGGACATGGTCTGGGTAATTGTCAAACCTCTTCCTGTGCAGAAGCAATTGCACTGAAGTTACTTAGGACTAGTGCATTTGGCAAAAAGAGTACATTCCACTCATAGAGCTTTATAAAGTATTAAATGTTTATTGGATTGATAGTTTAATAATCTCCTAACATGACACTACTTCTTTTTGCCAGAGGTACACAGATCAAGGAACACTTGGAATGGTGGGGCAGGGTCAGCATACATCACAAGTTTTGCTCAAGAATGGATTTTTAACTAATTCTTTACTGTTTGGAAACATCAAAGTTTGTTGTTACAACTAATTGGCCAAAAGTATATGCTTTTACTGTATGGAAACCCTGTGGTTACAGAACCCAAAAGTTAAAAATCTTACTACTTTTACCTCATCTTATCTTAAGTTTTCTAAACAATTATTTGTCTAGTCTAAAACATTATGTTTTAATAAATAGTGCAGTAATTATTTGCCACAGGTCGTAGTGGGGGACCGCTCTCATTTTATAACAGATGCGATTGAAGCCATTAATTCTTAAATTGCTTGCACAAAAAATGTTCCTTAGTCAGACAACTTCCACATTAGGAACAAAAAACAACATTTTTTTGGAGGATTTTGAATTACTGTGCTTCAATGCTCATCGAGTGCCAATGCCATTGCGAGCAAGATCATCATAATTGGCCACCATCAGCACAGGAGCAAGCAAATAAGCAGAGAGGTGAACACAGAGCCAATCAACAGAAGGAAAAGTGAAGATCACAGTGATGGTTTCTTCTCTGGAGCCTTCACTGAAACAAAAATGATTGCAACTGTGAAGAAGATCAAGAGTAGTAAAACGTGGGCCTCGACTAGATTATTCCAGAATTTATTATCAACTGTGAAGCTTTCGTACCGAAATGGTGAGGTGAATTTTACGCACCCTACCTGTGACATATTCGTCTCCCGAAAATCTAATATCACGTAAATGTCAGTACCGTCCTGAAATTAAAGAAGAAGCTGATGTCATGAAGTGCTACTGTCCCATCTCACTATCCTTGTGCGCTGCTAAAGTTCCTTGAGCACCTACTACTCATGAGAATAGAGACTGATCGATCTGCAGCTGCACCTCAACTAGACAATTTTCCATCATGGCCGATCTACCACTGATCAAGTCACACTCCTGATTGATCTGATAGCATCGAGGAGGCTATGAGTCTCAGAAGAAGGTCAGAGTGATATTTTTTGGATCTAACAACTGCCCACGACACCATCTGGCTTCAAGAACTCCACCTTAAACTGCGACACATTCTGCCTGACGACACACAGCCTCATTGATCACAGAGCTCCTCACCAAGAAGAGGTCATAGAAGTTTGATACAGAAAACTATGACAAATAGGTAATTTAAACTCATTGATTCTCCATTGTTCAGATAATGCCTTTTATTCTACCACTGAAACTAAGTCATTTTAAGGAAACCTGAATGTCAAAATTGAGCTCCACTGCTAATGCTCAAACAAATATTTTTTTATTTTTTTAATTTTTTTAATTTTTTTTACCGTATCCCCCCATAGGAGTGATTAAGTGCTTGACAGATAGATTTCTGTGTGCTTACAATTAAAAAAGTTGGGGAGAGGTATAGTGACAGCTGTATGAGATTGTTGCCAAAATGGAAAGGTGGGCGAGTATTGGTTTCTATATTTAATTGCACTATCAATAATTCAATCAAGCTTAAATTGTTTAGTCAGTTTTCAGACATCCTGTTCCACAAAAAAAGAGAGCATTATATTTAGGAGATTTTAAGTTTCCCTAAGGTTAGTCCTTAATTCAATGGGGGAAAAAAACAACAACCCTTTTTCTCTTTAAATATCACAGTTAGCGTTTTATTGCATAAAATCACTTGGTGGTTGATTGAAATGTTGATAGTTGAGTTAGAGTTGTTATAAACCACCTTCCCACCTGCAACATTTTCATATCAGCCACTGTTACTATATCCCTAACACCCCCCCCCCCCCCCCCCCCCAATCAATATTTCTTACTGCTATATTTTTTTCCAAAGAACACAGAGAAAGAGCAACCTTTTGAGCATAAAACCACAAATATTTGGGGGTGGGATATGCATCAAATTTCATGAGAATTTGAAGTTGAATGTCAAATCTAACCTAAAGATTCTCCTTGAATCACTGAAGAGGTGGGAGGGGGGGGAAATGTTTCCTTCGCTTCCACTCCCCCCCCCCTAAAGATATACACAACTTATCCCACTATATAATTGGCAAGTCCGTAAGTAATACTACTCCCCCCAAATGGAATTTATAATCACCACAAAATGTTTATAATTTATTGGGGGTAGCACTGGGAGAGCATAGATTGAGTTTCATTTGGGGAATGCTCTGTGAGGAAGAAAAAGAAAGAAAAAAAAGGAATCCTAATTGTTCCTAATAAAATTGTAAAAAATAGCCTAAGAAACCATGGCCAATCAATTAAGGTAGTGGTTTGCATTCTGGACTGGGCTTTCCCCCCCTTTATTTTCCCATCTCCACATAATTTTTTCCTTCTTTTTCCGCCCCTATTATTCACAAACACTTCCTCCCATCTATATAGCTAATACATTAAGCAAACTGAAATGATTTTATTACTGCAGGGGGCTGAAAAAATGCCCATAGGGCGTGTTTTTCGTTAATTGAAGAATAATGAACATTAATTGGACAGTAATAGAATATTATAGTATCATTGTTTGTTTAAGTGGCTAGTGCGTCTATTAAATAGAGCCAACTAAGGAATGCAAGTCCAAAAAATGCAACAGTGAACACCAATTGTAACAACAAATAACGTACATAGCAAGAACAAGAACTAACCTGAGATGCAAATTAAGTTTCAATGCTAATGGCAATCAAGTGGTGCAGATATTGACATGAGGAAGGGAGACCACTCTGAAACAAAATACCACAGCTATCCTGCATCTTCCCTACATGGCCAAAATTTACTTGTTCTTCCAGACCAGCTCAGTTATGATAGGAATAGTGCACTGAGCCAATATTCAAAGAAGTATATTCTATCAACTTCTAGGCTGGTTGATATCTGGTAGACTTTGTGAGACAGATCCTTAATACTAGTGGCAGTAATAAGTATTGTCAACGTCAACCTATAACGTTGCAAGATAACTCTTAGAATATAGAAGGAACGTGTGAGTTATCACCTGCTACTCTGTATAATTTATATTTTTTCTTTTTTTCTTCTCTCCTCATGTCCCTCTCTTTGTTCTCTCAAAAGAATGACAAAATAATCAACAAAGGCCACTAAAAAATCTGCTGCTGGCCATAACATCTTCACCATCTATGTGCTCATGAGAAAGATAATGGAAAAGAGTCCTCAGAGAGGACTAAACAATCCCAGCTGAACAGATAAAACCTCACTCAGATGACATGACATCATGACGAAACTATTTATACAGTTGAAAATGGACAACCAACAGGAAGAATGAAATAAAATGGAGACTGTTGAAAGGAAAAGAATATGAATAGGAAAATTCTAAAATGAAAAAGAACTCAAATGAGGAGCAAATACATAATAAATAGATAGGAGCAACTCAAAGTAAAAAAGGCAAGATGAAGTGAAAGAAACTAGAAGTGAAAGCATAGTCACACCAGATGAATTAAGCAGATAGAAGAGAGGAGGATGCTGAAATTGATCAGGAAAAATCGCAAGCTGCTGATACAAAGGGGGGAAAAAACAAAGGGAGAGCAGAACGCATCCCTGACAAAACCGATAGAGAAGAGCATAAATTTTGATAAAAGTAAAATAAAATATAATTGTTTATACTTGTGAAATGGCTGCTCATTAGATTCATCACGTTAATGAAAAAGCCAGCACAACTTTCCTGTATTGACTGGAAGTTTGCAAGATCAATGATTCTTGGCAATAGTAATAGAGTTGACCACCCATAGGACTGATGGCAAATTGTTTCTGTAAGGTCGACAATCCAAGGGGTTTACTTAACTCTAGAAGAAACCATCAATTCCACTTCATCTTTCCAGTCAAACATTTTTTAGAAGCTATAATTTTCTATCATATCCTGGGGCCAAAGGGAACATTCATGCCAAGCTTTACCGAAATCAGTCCATGACTTAGCTCCATTTCAGTTCTTTAGCCAAATAACCCTTTAACATAATTTTCAAAGATCAAAAAAAAAAAAAAAATGTTTTGCCAAAGCCCAAGCCACAACCAAACTTTCCTGTCACATTCTGAAGCCAAAGGGAACATTCATGCAAAGTTTCATCAAAACCAGTCCATACATGTAGGAGTTTACAGACAAACAGACAGACATTGGTGATTTATTATTAGGATGATGCATACAAATACTTTTGATTACTGAACTACAGCATCAGATTAATTGATAAATAAGATTTTTTAAAAAGTGAAAGAAAGAAAAGAAATTAATTCTTGGTAACTAATCCCTGACGGAGATAGTTCACACGGCGAATTTAACAAATAATGACCGCTTCTGTACATTCTTACCGACCAAGTAAAAGTTAATTGGACTTCAATAGAAACATGATTGTGCAAAAGAGGTAACACACACTGTTCACTATGTAGAGAGCACACTTTTTACTATGTTAATGTTGCAGCTGACTATATATGCGCAGTTTGCTATTATATATAAGCACAGGTAGCTACCATATTTGGGCATTGCATAGTTATCTATGTGAGTTAGTGTAGCTAACATATTTGGTTATACTCATTATATATGGGTATAGCGTAATAGACTATATATGGCATGGTATAGTTAACCATATATGGGCATGGTATAGCTGACTATATATTGGTAGTGTAGTTGACCATATATGAGCATGGTGTAGTTTATTATATATGGGCATTGTGCAGTTAACTATATATGGGCATGGTGTAGTTGACCATATATGGGCATGGTGTAGTTAACTATATATGGGCATGGTGTAGTTGACTATATATGGGCATGGTGTAGTCGACTATATATGGATATGGTGTAGTTGACCATATATGGGCATGGTGTAGTTGACTATATATGGGCATGGTGTAGTCGACTATATATGGATATGGTGTAGTTGACCATATATGGGCATGGTGTAGTCGACTATATATGGATATGGTGTAGTTGACCATATATGGGCATGGTGTAGTTGACCATATATGGGCATGGTGTAGTTAACTATATATGGGCATGGTGTAGTTGACTATATATGGGCATGGTGTAGTCGACTATATATGGATATGGTGTAGTTGACCATATATGGGCATGGTGTAGTCGACTATATATGGACATGGTGTAGTTGACCATATATGTGCATGGTGTTGTTGACTATACATGGGCATGGTGTAGTTGATTATATATGGGCATGGCATAAGATTATATATGGGTATGGTGTAGCTAACTATATATGGGCATGGTGTAGTTGACCATATATGGGCATAGTGTAGTTAACTATATATGGGCATGGTGTAGTTGACTATATATGGGCATGGTGTAGTCGACTATATATGGATATGGTGTAGTTGACCATATATGGGCATGGTGTAGTCGACTATATATGGACATGGTGTAGCTAACTATATATGGGCATGGTGTAGTTGACTATATATGGACATGGTGCAGTTGACTATATATGAGCATGGCATAAGACTATATATATATGGGCATGGTGTAGTTGACTATGTATGGACATGGTGTAGTTGACTATATATGGGCATGGTGTAGTTGACTGCATATGGGCATGGCGTATAGATTATATATGGGTATGGGATAATTGATTATATATGGGCATGGTGTAGACCACTATGGTGTAGCTACATATGGGCCTTGCGTTGGTTATTCTGTGCTGGAATGGTGGACAGACACATGGTTACAGGAATGTGTACCAGCTAAGAAAACAATGCTCTGAAAAAAAAATTAGATAGTTGTAGGCAACATAAACCATTAAAACATATGAACAAAATACTTCTGATTAATAACGAGGCTTGATCACTTAAAGTAAAGTGTTAGCAGACCAACTGAATAAACTCCAGAATTTCAGAACAAACCACAAACACCCACTGTTCAGCCACAAATCCTTTGAAGAACTATGTTGTCATAGTTGTGACAAGCACAAGATATATCTAAGGTGCAAATTCTGCATTGGCAAGTTGGTTAACTTTGTTGCATTTGCACCAGAACCGTACTTTGTCCCAGTTTTAGCACAGAGAGACCACGACAAGATAAGATTACCTGTTTTTGACCAAGTTCTCTACCACCTTTATTGTGCCTCATTTATCAGAAGAGGCTAAGTGGCAGCACAGAATTAAACTCAGCGAGTGGTTCAAATCACATATGCAGTATTTTTTACTAGTCTGGAATGAAACTTGCATGATGTGTTGCAAACGTAACCTGATCAACACCCGTGATGTGAGTACGGGGTTGTTTAATGGATAGGAAGGTGGTTGAAACTGGAAAGTGGAATGGCTTGAGTTTGGCGTAGACATCATCAACTATTTAAATATTTCTCTACCAGTCTTCCTGAGCAGCGTTCTTGGGGAAAGGGATGGGAAAAGGTTAAGGTGTGTGTGTGTGTGTGTGTGTGTGTGTGTGTGTGTGTGTGTGTGTGTGTGTGTGTGTGTGTGTGTGTGTGTGTGCACGCGTATGTGTGCACGCATCAATGTAGCAGTGATTACCATAAATAAAGTAACGACGGTAATTCCATTGTGACACATAATTAGACACTATATTAACTAATAAAATTAATATGGTGGTCTACTAAATACCATAATATTTAAGTGATATTAGTTTGGTATTTGGCCACAAAATGCTGTTAAGTCACGTGATACAAATGCATAGATGATTATCATTATCTATGTAAAATTTCATTTTTGAAAAGTCAACTACTACTTGCCTTTTGTAACTTATTTACACTATTTCCGTAATGAGCATGCAGAGTCCAAATATAGTGTGTTTTAACATTTTTGAAAATCAGACAAAAAAAATGCCTGTGTTCTTGATAATTTTGGTAAACTCCTTTGGTACATATGAAAAAAGATCCAAATTTGTCCAGACCAAAAATAAATTAACTAATCACACATCCCCACTGCAGTTGGGGAGTGATAGCTTACTCAATGCCTTCATATTTATATATACATAACAGGTTCAGCCTATTTCCAGATAGTGCTATTATCTTGAATAAAATTAACTTTATTGTGGTTCCAAGAATTGATTTAACCAAGAGTGGAAAATCCCGGCAAGTTATGTGAATATCCCAAAGGAACTCAAGATTCTCTGCTCTTCGCTAACTTATTCTTTTCTTTTTTTATTATGTTTCATACCTCAATAGAATAAGATCCAATTCTGTATGTAGACTTTTAAAATGATAATATAATCATTAAGCATTTGTACTGGCAGAATAGGTCATGTGATATCAGAGATCACATGACCACTAGTATCAAGGTGTTTTGACTACACATGGAATTGGAGGATGATGGAGGTAGTTTTAGAGCATGTGAGAGGTGCACAATAGGTGGGGAAAAAAGAGGAGAATTGGGAAATTGCCAACTCTCAAGAAAACACTGACTACAACAACAACAAAAAAATGATATAAAGAAACACATACACTTGGTCCAGATGTGATAGTCTACATTTTTGGTCAGATTATGAAATTAATCCAAAATTACTATAAAAAACAACAACAACCAAATCAAACAACCAACACAGTAAGAGATCACTTTAGAAAATCAACTTTAAGTTCATTAGTAATGGAAGTACAAAACTTACTTTGATTTTAGGGCAGTTTCACGATTTCAACATTTTACCGTCCCACTCAAACATCCGGAATAAAATGTGGATGGGTTCCATTAAAGGATTTATGACAATCCACAACATGACAATACTATGAGACACGAGAACACAAAATGCCAAAATTAGATATATAGTCCATTTCAGCATGGGTGGCACCCATGCTGGAATGGACTATATTTAATTCTATTCAATTGTAAAGGTCATGAAGTGTTACATTTTTACAATCCAGGTTGATATTCAGAAATAATATTTAGAAAGTAGCTCCTTACAAATATAAATTGGTGACACAGAAATTCTTTCAGAGCTCAAAATAAGTGCAAAATGTGGGAGGAGCAGCAGCAGTGCAAATCATGCAAAGTTTTACCTTACCAACTGTACTGGCAAAAAAAAAAGCTGACAAAACTTTCGATAGCAGCTGTGGTTAGCTCAAGTATCCTGGTTCCCAAGAAATAAAGAACTCCTTTTGGGTAATACTGTTGTGCGGGTAGTTTGATGCCAATAGATAATTAATTAGTTTTCATATAAAGGACCACTTCATATGTCCACTTGACCACATAGTCTAGGATAAAAAAAAAGAAAAAAGTATGGGTTACTTAACAAACACAAAAAAATCAAGGTTGAATTCCTCCTTTACTTCAAACGGAACCTGTAAACCACTGGAAATACCATACATTTGCCCAAATTAAATTAAGGACAACCTAGGAACTTAGCCAAATAAACGACATCTGCAGGTGGTAAAGATAACCAAGTCCAAAGAGGTCAACCATGATCTCACTACATTTGCATGGCATCGACTCACCACTGACCCTCACCCAGTTTTCAGTGGTTGTGAAAACATATTTGTGGGGGTTCAAGTGTTCCACCCATTTTTGCCTCTGGTTTTGAACAAGCATTTGTGGGGATTGAAGTGGTTCACCTCTGCAAAGTTTTAGAATAGACTGGATTCCAATTGAAGATTATTGGGTAGGCAGAGGACATTAAAAAAACAAAAATAAATAAATAAAAATAAAATAAATAAATAAACAAAAAAAAAACAAAAACAAAAAAAAGAAAATAACAACAATAAACCAGAACCAGGAGTGGCCCTTAATAAATCCTAATAGGCTACTGGGAAAATATTAACTTTTCAATGGTTGGCCACATAATGTAATCTAATCCAAAATGATGCCTATGCCAATGGGAGCATTTTGGTAATGAACACAAAATTCCTACATTATCAGGTAATTAGTTAACTACTTAATTGGTTATTAATTGGATAAAATATTAACTTCTAAAGGATTGGTCATCCGATTAAAAATTGATAAAATACAAAAATCAAAGCCAATAATCATGTGCAGGAGCATCACAGTTCAAAGTTCAATATCATGCCTTTTATCCAGTATATGCTTTTAAGATACAAAATTTCAAGTGAATATAGAAGTGCATTTGATAATTTTGATGGAAATAATTTGTAATAGTAAATAGAGCAACTGATTCTAAACAAATATAATTTTTATATCAACATTCTGAACATAATAAGCCTAAGCACAAATACATGTAACCAAAGGATCTGTTTTTCGTATTTTATTGAATTAACAATTTCAACTGAGTAAATAACTAATGACCTGATGGTGTGATAATTTTAGTCTAAAATTTTATCCAATTATTTGGCAACTGGCTAATTAACTAACTATTTGTTAGTTTAGGAACTTTGTCTTCAATACCGAAGTGTTCTAGTTAACATTAGGAACATTTTGGATAAAAGCAAGACTCCATGTGGTCGTCAACCATTGAGAAGATAATGGTCCCCAATAAATGACTTAACAATTAGGGTTAATTTAGGATCTTTACAAGAGGCTTTCTCTTTTCTTTCGTTCTTTTTTTAAAATTACTTTTGCCACCCAACAACCTCCAAAATGGAATCCATCTATTCTAAAACATTGCACGAGATGGCCCATAATAAATACTCCAACTCCAACATCTTCCATCAGCATTTATCTTTGATTTTGAGCAGACTGTTCTGTTTGGTTAGGAATATTGAATTAGGAATCAAAAATAAAAATTTTGATAGGAATTATTTGATTTTGAACCATAGAAATAGTCACAAACTTGGACATGTAGTAAACCATCGTGCACCTTATAAGAAATACTCAACCTATTCAATCTGACCTACATCAGACGCTACTAACCCAATGTAATTGCATTAGAGCTTGTCAGTTTTTTTATAGCACTGTGTATGTCAATTTTGTATGTTCAAACAAAGATACCACAAACCTGCCTAAAATGACTGTAATGTTGATTCAACATATGTCCCCATAAGGCTGTAATCAACACACTTAAGCCTGCCTTATCTCAGTGTAAAGGAAATTTGGTGTGAAAAACTAGTTCACCAGAATCTTGATACCCTTCAAGCAAATCTCATTGAAAATAAGTCGTTGGAGGAGTAGGCATAGTGAAGGTGATACAACATGAAGTCATATTCAATGGATATACAATACCATGCATCTTGTCTTGGCTTACACGTGCATTGATCAGTGCCTCTAGAGATTCTCAAATTTAAAGTCTTAATATCAATCATTCTATACTAAATTACTGACAGTTGAGACAGCTAGAAGAATTTGAAAAGAGCACTTCGAAGAGGGTTGAAATAACTTCAGGGAACAATAATTAAATCAATATTAACTGGATTGAAGGATATTAAATTAAGTTTGATCAACAGTTATATGGAAATATTTACACAATGTAATGAAACTTCTACACCTGAATTTGGTTGGAAAGTAAATTGGTGCATACACAAGTGTGAGATTTGCAGGTGATTTTAACCTGTGTGCCAAGTGTGACCCCATGTATTGTAACAGTACACCAAGCCACCAGGTTGAAGCAGATGGTCGGAATGACAAGAATACCACAATGTGAAACATAGTGGATCATATTACGCCAGCAAAAACATGGGCTGAAGGTAGCACAAGGAACAAGGAACAGAGTTGTGATGTGTGGGCGTGTCTGGAGTGGTGGTCAAGGAAACTGAGAACAGACAACCACAAACATCTGTGGCACAAACTACTCTTTGGACTCCAAGCCTAAGAAGTACATGCCACACACACTACAACCACAACCAACCAAAACCGGATGAAAGACCAAGACCAAAGCAACCTGATTCTATTTGGGGCCGCAAACATATGGGATGGTGCACATGGAGAGCTTGCTCTTCAGAGTAGAATAATTATGCCAATAGTTAACCAAAAAAACATGCTATCCCAAAACAATTATAAAGTGGCCTGATAGTATTGATTTTGCAATGATGAATTATTCATGATAGTCAAGGAGCCACCAGCTTGGAATGTTTTAAGGAATAAGAGTCTAGCCACAAGGCATTCAGAATATTTTAAGTACTTTTGCCACCTAACTGCTGATACAACACTCACCAAGAGAGTTGTGCTTCGAATTGCTGGTGGAGGGGGAGGAGGGGTTAGTAATACAGATATTTTATTAATGAGGTAGACCCTCCTAGGGATCCAGGAGATAATATATCCTCAAGAAAAATTTAAAAACTGGGTTTGACTGACTCTGGGTTTCTGAGAGTTTGGCAGATATGAAACTGTTCGAATTTGAATACTAACAAAAATTAAGAAAATAATTGCAGGTGTTGGTAAACTATCAGGTGCTAAATTAACAACTGCTCGAATTAATAGCCATGGTGTTGCCAATGGGGAGGAAGATTAATTAATTAATTAAAAAAAAATATTTTTTTTTTTAAAGAAGAAGGTAGACAGCAACAGTGGAACTACCAATTGGAACTGATATTAGTTTTAAAAATTAAAAAAAAAAATTATTGTATCTTTCCTCCACATTCTTTTAATTCACAGTAAAGAAATTTGTGAGCCTTATTAAACTGTCGAAAGAATTCATAAAAATGGGCCCAGGTTCCACCCCCTCCCTCACAATGAATTCTTGAGCTTGGCATCCTTGGTGTTACCATGTTCTCCTCCCCTGACACAGAAACATTGCCATAGTTTCACATGAGCTCATCCAGTACAGCAAAAGGACGTGAGGCACACAACAGACAGACTGACAGATGATGAGTCACCTCCTTTGTCTGCATTTGGTCATGTTTGTTACACTACTTACCAGCTGATATGAGACCAAATGCAATCCTTGGCCACTCAGGGAAAACCAAACTGTACATAGGAGAACTCCAACAAGCCATTCATCATGTGCTGAAGAAACCTCCAAGCCTTACAGATTCAAAACGGAAGGACTCAAGAAGGACTCAAGGAGAACTCCAACAAGCCATTCATCGTGTGCTGAAGAAACCTCCGAGCCTTACAGATTCAAAACAGAAGGACTCAAGGTTGTCATTGGGCTTGCCAGTTAGTGAATAGTAAGTAAGCGTTTCTATCCATAATTAGTTGGAGGTCAATCAGTTATCACATTAATCATTCAAATTTTCTGTTAGTAACACCTTCAGTCTACATGCATAAGTAGGCACTTTCTTTACT
>OZ017783.1:2978669-3010052 GCA_963969325.1 Lycopodina hypogea | reverse complement strand
CATCCAAGAAGGGTTAAGCCTGGTTCACAGTGCAAGTAATGCATAGACATGGCAACACGTATTGCATGTTGCATAAAAATATAAATTGGTTCTATTCTTGTATTGAGGATGTGGTCATTAAAAAAACAAAACAAACACTCCTTTTGGTGTATTTTGGCCAAAAAATTGTGTTCACAGTACATACAATACGTGTTTTTATGTCCATACAGTCCGCGCACTATGAACCAGTTTTAGGCCTATGACAATGTCTCTAGCCACAACCATAACCCTATCCCAATATTAACATTAGTCCAGGTCTGCAGTTAAGCATCAGGTAGTGTTGACCATTTCCCTTTGCCTAAAGTTTAGTACCCACTTAACATATTCTTGTGATGGACCACTATTATAGTCTGTCGATCCTCCTCTTCTTAATAGTAGCTACATAACAATAGATAGAATATAGGAGTCTTAATAGCAACATCCACCTTCCTAACATGTGATGGCCAGATTAGTGTGGGAATTTAATTAAAAAGTTAATCAAATAAAAGACTTCATAAAGTACAATATTTCTATGGGAACCCTCCGTAGGCATAATTACTTAATGAATAAACTATTGTAAAAGATTACAGACCTCTCCAATTGGAGTACAGCTTTAGATGAACACTCACCCTAGAACGACATCACATTCTTTTTTGGCAAGGTTTTTCTGCTCCTGCTCGTGGTGAAGACTAACACAAGAGGACCTACACACAGACAACAAGATTCAGACAATGAGACAACAAAATAAGTGGTCAATTCATAAAAGCTTAAACAGGCAAGCAGAAAGGTGCTCATACAATCAAATAACTCTTGCCTTTGTTTGAGGGTTATATATGCAAAGAGCTTTGTTTTTATATATTTTGAGTGACCATGGCATGCTCAATTCTAACAAAAACCACTGCACAGACACTATAACAAACAATTCAAACACGAACAAAGATTGTGATGAGATTTAACTGTCAACTAAAGAAATAAAAAGAATTTTTTTCAAATTAATGTCATGAAGGGTTTCTTTCATGGTGTTGGTAATGTCACATTTCCAACGTAATATTCTGAATCAGCATTATACTGATAAAATGAACATCAGCAGCAGCAGAAGCAGCTCTGTGTGTGTGTGTGTGTGTGTGTGTGTGTGTGTGTGTGTGTGTGTGTGTGTGTGTGTGTGTGTGTGTGTGTGTGTGTGCGTGTGTGTGTGAATGCGCTACTCAATAATAACATCAGGCAATCAACCAAGTAGAAATACAATAATGTGTGTATGTCCGTATAGGTAGATAATTAACTCCAACTGTATAGATATATATATATATCATAAATTTTAATTTTCTATTGAAAGGGGGAGGAAGGGAAGCCAAAGATCTCATCAACATGCATGCATATTACATAAAACTCTATCTATCCCCTTTCAGAAACCTTTAACCACTAACCACTCCCCCCCCCTCCCCTAACAAAAACCACCCACAATCTATCTTGGAGTTATACATGATGACGATAGAGTGAGAAAAATGATTAGAAACTTTATGTGATGACAATTAAAATAAATACTAAAAAAAACAACACATGTAACTTAAAGACATATCAGCACTGCACATAAATGGAAACATTTTGATCTCTACTCGAGTCATTAAACAATGACACATGGTGAGAGCGTGGCTGTAAATCCAACCATTAGACATATCCAACCATTAGACACGTGTTTTAAAAAAATTACTATAACCACATCCTCCTTCAAATAAAACACTCCCTACTACAGCTATTGAATTAAATAAGAGGTGCAGAGTCATTTAGTTCCTTGCCAAACTAACCCCTCTGTCGGTGACTTCAGTTAAAGTTAACTTCACTGACAAATAGGTACTTGAGGTTCTAGTACAGATGCACAAAAAAGTTTTGAGATGGACTTCAGCCATTCTCAGTGGTGCAGTGAAGTCAACATTCATAGTTCATGTCAGTACACACAGAAAACATTACACAGAATAACTCTATTTGGGGTGACCAAATAAAATTTATAAAAAGTCTGGAAAAGCACATCTCAGCCAAACCACACATACCAAAAATATTTTTAAATTATCATTTGTATTCGTCCAAGAAAACTCCTGAAAGAAACCTTGAAACTTACACACTGAAGTATTTTCCAACACATTCTAGAATAAGAAATATAAAGAACCTTTCATCAATACCAATGCTGAGCATGAGCATTTCTTCCATTTATGGCTAAACTACATAACATAATTGAATTCTTTTGTCTGTCAAAGTCAGATGCAGAGCTGGTATTTCACATGAGGAGTAGTAGGAGTGAAAGGAACTACTGACTGGCTGCTGTGAATATTTTTCATTGATTCACATTTTGGCAAGCCAAATATAGTCATTGTCAAGATACACAGAACAATGCTGTCATAAGTAATTGAATGAACAGATGGAAATTGGTTCAATATCATGCCATGTGCATAATAGTGAACAAGTGATAACTGATACATTGAGAAAAGGTATTCCACACAAATCGCAGTGGACACAGCCTGAGGTGTACAGCTGGGATGGGAACTGGAATAATCCAAGGCAGTGTTCGACAAACCAAGCAGTCCTTCACACTGTTTACTATACACTCCGAGATATCACTGATTTATTCAATATATAGTATAATAGGTTATGAGTCAACTAACCCAAACCTCCTGTCCACACACACACACACACACACACACACACACACACACACACACACACACACACACACACACACACACACACACACACACACACACACACACACACACACACACACACACACACACACTAAAACAGCAAGAAGTTTATCATCAAAATAACCAAGTGGACTGTGGCTACACGACCATTACTTAACCTTGTAGCAGAGAGGAATGAAAGAGAAAATCCTACATTGCTGAATAATTACTGAGAAGCAGTCTCTGCTTTTACATTGCAAGAATTCAATGGCACATCTATTATATTTTTTTATTACCGCAACCTATAATCAAATCATAATTGAGATTACAATCAGAGAGCTCCATAAACTAGTGTATACTCTCGCATCATGCTATTCTATAGTATAATTGCTTCATGAAGTAGGTTTCTATTGTTTAGATCAAATGGCCAAATCTCATTAGAAACAACTTACTCAAAACATTGAACATGTGCTGTGTAGTACACTTAGAAAAACCATCTCGCTCTATGTCAGAGAACTAATATCGTAGTTAGAGCATTGGAGGATAGAACAGGCTTTTATACAGGATTTTTGGTTTTTGGGGGGGGGAGGGAAGACTTCATTTGTATTAGAAAATAGATTCTAATTCGTTCTATGCAGGATTTCCTGTTGGGGGAGGATGGAATTTATATTTACCTAGGCAACCCCCTTAACTGAAAAAACAACAACAAAACACACACACACGAGTGTGTGGTGTGCATGCATTTTGGTCAAAAACAATTTTAAAAAATGAACATGACCAGGGACCTCGGCACTTGTGATCAGAGAAGTTTCACAACGAGAACAAGAAGAACAAGATTCCCAACTAATTAACATTATATGTATTTTATAAAAAAATTATAAAATACACATAAATGAATATATAGCACAAGATGAAGGGGGAAAACGTTGCAAGCATAAAAATGATATTCACACTTTACTACATGAACAAATAAACAGTAATATTTCCCAAATTATTATAGTAAACTTACCGGCCCACCCTTTCCCTGAGACATAACATCTGTAATCTAATTAGTGATCACATGTTCCTGATGTTTGACACATTTCTTCCCATGGGCTTTCCCCCATTATCCTTGCTTTGCCTTACTTCTTTTAATCCCCCCTTAAGATAAAAATAATACACATACTCAATTTTCAAGGTCTCCTCCAGTCAGGAATATGATCTTTACCCCCTTGTGAGCTTGACAAGTTAGAAAAATTTGACATGAAGCGCTACTTGAATAATTATTCTAGCTCGATGCCAAAAGGCAAACAGAAATCTTCATCAAACTTAACCGTGGGATCAACTGACCACAATAAGGAACTGCATTTGTAAATTAAAATAGTACTAAGATCTACCATAAGGTTCGACAGCTGTACTTGAAATCACCCTCAAAGAGCTTATGGTTGAAGTGGAATTCCTTTGAGTATGCTGTGGTTGAATAACATCAGGAATTGGCGAGGGGAAAGTTTCTGAAATTACTTTGGTTAATTACCCAGGGGTTTCCCCCACAATACAGGCATTTGTTAAGAGAGTCAAAATGCTTCATTATAAATATAAGCAGAAACTCGCCCTATGGACTGGAAGTCGGCCACCTGAAGTAACAAACATGTTTAGTTTGCTTTATGTAACATGTAGAGATTATTGACACTAATCTCCACATCCACAGCTAGAGTATGTATGCTTGCTGATGATGCAATAATTTAAGCAATTTGGTTGGTAAAGGGTCTGTGCCCGAGAGAATACAATTTTATTATGCCATCAAAGAAGAGGCTGGTGATTGGCACAAGAACGTCAGCTTCAAAAATGATGAGGCAGTCCTATCAGAAATGAAAGGGGGAAAAAAGCATCACAAATATATATATCTGGCCCAGGCAAGGCTGGGTACATTCCTTTTGTATTACTATAATTCACATGTGTGTGCCCTTTTCGTATCTCCTCCAGAATCGCAGGAATGATCCTCCTAAAATATTCGGGGAGTGTTCACTCCACCCAGGTGATGGTTTCAGGCTATAACATTTGGAGTTCATCCACAATTTCAGTATTTCTTTCCTATTATCCATCGTCTTTAATGTACATTTTTGTTTGTCTTTCCCCATGTATCAATGTAGGTGTATGTATGGACTGACTGGCTGTGCACAGGGATGAATAGATAGAACAGCAGAGAAGGATAATCCATGTGACACAGAGCATATCCTAGTGCTATCCATCTTTTGAGAAACCACTCCCCATTGGAAGACCACCTCTTCAGAGAGACCACTTTTTTCAGGCAAGTTGCATTTGCTGTAGAAATTTACCTCTATAAAGACCACCTCTTTTGAAGGACCTAAGACTGCCTTAATGATAAAATTTTAAGACCATTATAGAATTACCTTGACCCTAGAAGAATGAATTGCTGCTTTAATGGCAACCAAACATCGGTATGATTTTTGACATTTTACTCTTGCTCATGACAAAGGAGATTTATTGGAGCTTAATAAAAAAAAATCAAGCGATTTTAGATGGGACTCTGCTAGATGTGACTAATAAGGCCAAATAAACTTAAAAAAATATGATTTCATGAAATCCTAAAACCACTCAACTATAAATTTATATACACATTTTTATTGTCATGATATAAATTTTTTTTAGTTTGACCACACCCATTCCCACTCCCCTGTACTGGTAGACCACCTCTTTTGGGAAGCCATTTTTGTCGGATTTAAAGGTGGTCTCTCAAAAGAGGGACTACTGCACTTTAAAAATAGACTTAGAGAACAGAAGGGGAAAAGTGAGAAAGTGAACATGAAGTGAAGGGCTAGGGCTGGAGGCCAAAATGAAATGCACTTTTGAAGAAAGGAGATACCTTGACTACAACTTTTCACACAAGTCCAATAAAAAAAGAACGTGTGTATTTATTACTATTCAATGGTATCTGTCTACTCATGAGCGCATAATAATCTAGTGCACACCACTTAAAAGGTGACGATTAGCACTACTATGCATTTGGTACAACTATGTATGAGCAGATACAGCATAACACACACACACACACACACACACACACACACACACACACACACACACACACTCACACAGTTTGTGTCTGGAAGTTGGAACAGATTGTCAGGAAGGAGATTAGCAATCATTTTAAGAATTCCTCCTGTTATCATGCATGTTTTTCAAATGCATGTGTTGAAATAGCAATATATAATTCAAGACGATGGGATATGGATAAATGGCTTCCTACTCCGTGTGTGTTTGTAAAATCAAAGATGATGGGATGTGGACAGATACTTCCCATATGTAAAAAGTGGAAGTTTATTGATAGATTAATTTGGGATAAGTTCATAAGTATGATGGATCAAGCTCTATTGGACCTTGGTAACAACCATTACAAATTTTATTCCAGTTGGCCAAGCAGTTAACACTAAAAGAAAAAAAAGATGGCTAGTGAAAAATCTGTAATTCTAAATGTTAATAGTTTAAATTATCCCCCACAGATCCAATTGTGCATGCCAAATTTTATCCCAACTGGCCTAGCGGTTCTCTAAATCCCAGAGGTCATGCACAAATAGAAAAAAAAGAGAAGACAGATAGACTAAAAATACAGCAATTCAAAATTCAACCATGTAATAACCTTCCCATATCCACCCCAAGTGCTTATGCCAAATTTCATGCCAATCAGTCCTGAGGTTCTCTCAGTGGTTACACACAAACAGAAAAGGATGGATAGATAGACAATAATGCAATTAAAAATATAACTGCGTATTAACCATCCCACACCCACCCCAAGCACTCATGCCAAATTTCATCCCCTTCGGTCCAGCAGTTTTTCAAAATCCTGCGACTCAGACAGACAGAATTAAGCTTCATATATACATATATTAGAAGACCTATGTAACTGTAACTAACTATGTAACTATGTTTGTCTGTTTCTCAAAATCCCTCTGTTAGATTTTGACCAAACTTTTAAGGATGAAGGAGACCCACCCTGAAATGGTTTTATGCCAGGTGGCATGTCTGGGAAAATACAAAATTTGTCTGTCTGTCTGTCTGCATGTCGGTCTGTCTGTATGTTTGTACCATCATTCCGGCCAAACCGGTAGGTAGATTTCTCTGAAACTCGTCATGATGATAGGTTTTGACCCAACTTAAAACATGGGCTAAAAATTTCGCAAAATGGTTATTATGGTAACAAGAAAAAGCCAAAAATGGTATTTTGGCCAGAAAAACTCTAGGACTAACAGACCACCACTACTACAACCACGACAAACACCCACCACCACCACGACCACCACCACTGAGAAACAGGAGCCACCATCACTACCACATATTGGCCGAGCAACGCCGGGTATATGCTGCTAGTATATATATATATATATATATATATATTGTATATGCACATAAGCTAAAAATCATCAATTCCCCTAATAAGAAACACTTTAAAAACTCAAGGAAAAATGGTCGATTAATAATATGTTCACCAACTCCATCATCCCTTCAGAATCAATTTTTCTTTTTCTTTTTTTGGCTACAGATACCCATATGAAAATACTCGTAAATGAATGCATGAAACTACCTTACCTAACAGGAAAAACTATCTTCTCCCGATAGCTGAGTGATAAGGTCACAGTGCCATATGGACAAACAGTTTTTGCAAACTCTACAGTCTTAAAACCTGCAGTAATCAAAATCAAATCATAGCAGAGATGAAGAAATGAAGAAATTAAAAAAAAAAAAATACAAAACAACAAAATAGCATAACTCATCACTATAAATTTTTTAAAAAGTTCATAAGAACATAAAAATTTTCTTAGACTAATGAGATTACAGCTCATGAAATAATAGTCCAATATACAATACTAAAACTTTTATAGCTTTATGCATGGTTACATCCTTAGAATATCTCTGCAAATAGAAAGCAAAAGCCATATATATATATATATATATATATACAGTCAATCAGTTACTACTCCAACATATTGAATTAAGCATAACACACATACAATATACAACAAAATGCAAAAATAAAACATTTGAACAGTTCAGTGAGGATAATCTAACAAGGAAATACTTCATAAGTGGAATCTTTGAAAACTGACAACTACAATTTCTCTCATAATTGTTACAAACTGTCCCTACAATACCTACTAATAGATATACAAGTGTATATGATTGTACATACCATCAATTTGCTCAGGTGACCTTGAATATATTCGGAAGCTGCAAAAAAAGGGAATAAAAAATATATATACATATACACATATATATTGAAAAAAAATGAAAGAACACAACCATTATATTATGTATATAAAACAATCCTTCCTTCTCCTATCCTCCCCAAAAAATTTAAATGGGTATTTATCTGCTTACCCAACTTTTACAAAGAGCCACAGTTTTGAACCAAATTTAATGAACATTTTGCATAGTACACTTGACCAGAAACAGGTCTAGGCAAAAAAAAGTTCATACCAAAGCCATCAAAGGAGGAGTGGGGGGGGGAGGGGGAGTGACCAAAAAATAATTGGGGAATTGACCTACTTACTTTAACTGGAAATTAATAACATTCATTCAATGTACCACACAAAAAAGGGTTCAAATAATTAACTAAGTGAATTAAGACATTGTCTCACACACACACACATGCACACACACATGCACACACACATGCACACACACATGCACACACACATGCACACACACATGCACACACACATGCACACACACATGCACACACACATGCACACACACATGCACACACTATTCTAATGGGAAGAAATTATTTGAGCAAGCTCTCCACATGCCTAAGTACAAAACAACCAAACTCAGTGCATAATTGTGGTTTGCAGTATTAGCAACATCACATCTAATTGTTCATTGCCAACATATACAGGAAAAAATCCACTCTGCGTCTATTCAACTAGAAAAACTATCACTATAATCAAACGTAAAATATGAGTTAATAACATGAGATATCACAACTCTATTTCAGTGGGAATAATTAATGGATATCAGAATTTAAAACAAGATGCTAAGATGTGCCGCCATGTTCATTTGCTACTTCCATCCAGCCAAAGCATAACACACCTTGATGTACAGCACTTGTATATATACAGTATTTATTAATGTACACACACAATTGATCAGCACATTTGTACAATAATCCCGTGCTTATGCTAGTTTTTTAATTCGTATTGTCGTTGTTTTATATTACAATAATGATTTAATCTTATACCAACCAATACAATATAACTATATTAAACAAGTATGTGTATCAGAATATGTTGCAAACTATCCATTTCTAGAAATTAACCTGAACTTTTTTGGTATTGTGATTATTCAGTTCCTGCATGTTCCAACGGTAGGGAATGCCACCTGAACGATTCCCCCAGTAGCACAACCTTATTCATCACCTTTTTTTTTGTTGACATTATAGAAAATATTCTGGTACTTTGGGTGGCCTGAAACTGTTTTGTATCCACAGACATCTGGGACTAGCACAGGACATCCTTAGTGACAGTGACACAGAGTACACAGTTGCCTTTACAAGCACAACATCTCAGGGTGGACCAAAATATCCTGTGATACTTGTTAAATATCCCAAGCACTAGGGATACATTAAATAATCGTTGGTAGAGAACCAGAAAACTAATACTTTCTGGAACAGTCTCACAGTGACATTTAGGGCATTTCAAGGTAGTACCAGATATATAAACATCCCAAGGAAGCCTCTCATAACATCCTGTGATATCTCAGGAAAGGTACCAAAGGCATACATCTGCTGGAAGATTGTGATGGAAGACTGCCATTCTTGAAACACCAACAAAATAGTAAATTGAATCCTGTGATGAAACTCTCACAGGAGATGATTGTTTTACTTATTAAGTTGTTGCTTTACAGTAGCAGCTACTCATTTATGAATTATGGCTTAGATTCTTCTCCTCTGATCCTCCATAATTAGTATCAATGACAAATCAGGATGCATGCCTCTGCTGCCAAATATATATAAAATATATATATATATATATATATATATATATATATATATATATTTTTTTTTTTAAATACCAAAAAAAAAAAAAGTTATCAGAAATTGGTATGCTTCTTGAAGTTCTGATGAGATCAACTGAGGAAAATGTTCATGCAGTTCCAATTCGTGATTGCATAATTCCAGTACACTTTTGAAAGAAACTCATTTTCTGGTCAGTGAGAATTAGTAAAGTGGTAATCTAATATAGTACAGATTGATTCCCAATAGAATTTTGACATAATCATTGGCTTTGCAAATTTAATTCTGAAACTATTTCTATTGCATTTGGTTAGGGATTTACAAACAGCAGGTACTCACATATCTGTAGTGTAACTACAAATAAATTTATAAGGTCTTATATTTGCATTAAAATGGTACCAATCAATAAAACTACATCAACGTCTGAGAATATTTAAAGTCAGAGATTTTTTTAACCAGATGTTTACACACACAAAGGCAACTTCAAGTGAGGAAAGAGCATTGGCATCCACAAACCTCATTATCAGGCTCGAAAACAGGAACAAAGAAAGGTGGACAGAAACCTTCAACTGAATTAATTACACCCACTAAAGCCGACGAGCATGGTAGACCATGAACAAGCTAACACGCCTGGCAAGCAAGCCATCGCCGTGCTCCATAACAGAAGACTCCATCGCCACTCAAATTATCAGCAATGGGAGATTCCCCAATGCGGACCAGGCATTTCTTTACCAGAGCCATCACTACAAACATGAGACCTTCACTGTGCCCAAGCACTGACCTCGACCTCCACGGCGACTTCATGACCAGGAGATCAAACTGTCCTCAAATGCCTCAACCAAACGAGGCATTGGAAGTTGAAAAAATCCACCCACAGTTTAGTCCACAACAGGACGATAAAGCAACAAATGGCTCCAAGTTTTCCTCTTCATCTGCCTCCACACATTCAAGTTCCCTACAATCTGGTGAAGGACGATCCCAAAGGGAACTACCCTGTCTTGCTTCTCTGTGTATCTTACAGATTAATGGACAGCCTCCTCCATACACACTTCAACCCAGTAATCAATCTGAAGCTTCAAAGGAGCAAGCAGGCTTCACCCACGGGAAGTTGACGGTTGACCAGATCATCCTCCTCACTGATGACATTGAGGATACGTTTCGAGTGGGTGAAAAGTGGCATCATGCTCCTTAACCTCACGGTTACCTACGACCCTGATTGGCTCCATGAACTCCACCTCAAACTACTCCAGCCGATACCCAACCTCCATCTCATGGACTTCATAATGGAGATAGATTCTCAACAATTGCAGCATCACTTTAAACACCAGCGACACTTCTGGCTAAGGAAATTCATGAACGGGGTACCCCAAGGCTCACTCGTCCCCCCAACTGCACTGGACTTGCCAACACATTCGCCCAGAAAATAACTGGCCATGCAAACAGAATGTTTAGATAAAAAGTAAACAAACTCAATAGATTGAAATAGTTCCTTTCAAATCATTGCAAATGGTGGCTTTATTATTTTTTTTTATCAAAGCACTATTCACAGTAAATTTAAAGCTTTATTGTCTTTGAAACCAAGGCAAGAACACTCGCTGGTTATTTTCTAGGCCATTGGTATCAAAGATAACAAATTTTAGTGGGAACTGAAGGAGTCCATACAGCACAAACATACAAAAAAATAAATAAATAAACACACCACACACACACATATGTATACTATAACCTGCCTAATGGCTGAAAGGATTTGGTTGAAAATTGGCAGATATAATCATCAAGTAAGGGGAATTAACCTGGACTAGGACCCATTTGTCCACACCCCTTTGTTCAAGTAAAGGAGCTAAAATAAGCATTAAAAAGGCTTTCCATCATCTACCCCCCTTTTTTTTTTATCAATAAGAAGTCGTCAACACATAGTACACAATAGATGAAGTAAAAATTAAAAAAAAAACAACAAAAAAACAAGAGAGAAAGAAAACTAGCTTGAAATGTATCAAGCATAACCCCGCTTGTCTATTTAATTTTTTTTTCCATATTTTGCAAATTTCCCATATTTTGTGTATCTGAGGAAGTGTCATAAGAAAAAAAAAGGGGAAAAAAAAAAAAAAAAAAAAAAAAAAAAAGGAAAAAAAAAGAAAGGAAAAACAGGGGGGGGAAAGAAGACTGGAATTTTAAAAAAATGAAGAAAAAAAAATCCTAATAGTATTTCTTGGAACAACAATAAATATGTACATATACAACATACTTTTACTGCTTTCTGAATCATTATCTGAATCATTAGATTAAAAAAAAGAAAAAGGGGGGGGGGGGGGGGGGGGGGGGGGGAGGAAATCCCCATAAAAAAAATTAATAAAAAAAGAAAAAAAAGAAACCTAAATAAAAGAATAAAAATTTTTTTAAAACAACCAAAATTAAAAAAAAAAAATACCATCAATATACACTAATATCCAACATTAACACACACACACACACACACACACACACACACACACACACACACACACACACACACACACACACACACAACCAAGCTGATGTAAGACATGCCCTCCTATAAACACTCTCCAATAAGACCTATCCTCCTGTAAGATATATCCTGCTTTTGTACATGTTCTGCAATAAGACATGCCCTCCTACAAGACATACCCTCCAGTAAGACCTGTCCTCCTGTTAGACATATCTTCCAGTAAAACACATCCTCCTGTAAGATATGCCAACCTGAAGACATGTCTCCCATAAGACATGTTTTCATACAAAGCATGACCTCCAATAAAACTTGCTCTACCATAAGGCATGTCCTACCATAAGGCATGTCCTACCATAAGACATGTACTCCCATAAGACATGTCCTCCCTAAGACAATTTTGTGACCATAGCCCACCAAAAGCCGCATTTGCGTGCTAGTAGTAATAATAATAGTAATATCTATTAATTCTTTCAAAATTAAAAAAAAATTTTTTTTTCTTCAACAATCAATCTAACCCAAAAGAGTGGTACAGGGGTATAGTTATTTAATTAAAGATGATGGGGGGGGGGGGGGGACCCAATTTCACTTCCTTCTTGTTTTGGCCTCTACTGACATGGACATCAAATCACACAAAATTGACTGAATAGCATAAGCATTTGATGGAGGATGATCAAGGGGGATGGAGAAAGATCAAGGGGGGTGGAGAAAGATCAAGGGGGATGGAAGAAGATCAAGGGGGATGGAGGAAGGAAAGATTTTAGTACATGTAAACACATGCTAGCACAGGTGTTGATATAATTATGCATACCACTCTAGCTGATGCATACTAGCTAACCAGAGACACACTACATCATATCAATTAACACTCTCGCCAGGCCACACCATAAAAGGCTTACAGGCACTTGCGAGTGTGCCCTGGAAGGTGAAAAAGGGCTGGGACCAGTCTAGAATTAGGCTGACCAAGATATGTTACTATGCAGGAACATCAGCACAGCAAGGACATGCTTTGAAGTGAAGATCAAATAGCTGCTTTAGGCAAATTTACTACACACGAAAAAGGTCACAGAAAACATAAACAAATAACACTTCCTTCCTCCCACCCCCTCCCACCCCCACAATGATTATAGCAGACCTAAAACTAAATAGTTACCACTGTCTTGACCAATGAGCACATCAGGATCTGTTCTGGATTATGGTTTCATTCATGCCCAACACAAAGTAGGAAGGTCTTAACACATAGTTATGGGTAGATTTATTCATTCGTATTATCACTTTCTAAAATGAATGCCTTGGATGGATTATCCTTACTTGAATTTGAGAATGTCCTCTTGTTGTCTTGACAATCTGTATGCCACTGAGGTTCGGGAGACTGTGATCAGTGACTTGAGCATAAGTGAGAGGCGTGGGTATAGCAAATGAGTTATGGAAACTCCAATATCTCTCTGACTGCAAGAGGTGAAAAATACAAACACAACAAAAGAAGAAATTTTTAATCAACATCATAAATCTCGGCTTATAAATGTTAAAAATCTATACGTATATTTAGCATTACAAATATGGATATTTTAGTCTGGACAAATTATTATATGGGTACCTTACTTTGGGTATTCATTCTATGTGGGAAAACAAATGTGGGCAGTTGGATGCTAATGTAGAAATTCTAATTTTAATTTGGGAATTCGAATCTGGACATCATGTTAGGGAGATTGGCCCAGATATGCAAGAACAATCTTTCTTGCAACAAATAATTGAATGTATAATTACACTCTGTAGATTGTACAATTATGTTGTGTTGCTTATATGTATGAATAGCAGTTAATTAATGTATGTACGAATAGTTTGTGTTGATTGTGTGTATGAATAGTTATTGATTGCTTGAAGGAATAGTGATGTTAGCTAATTCATATATGAAGAGTTGTGTTGATTGCCTGAGGAGTCTAGTGTTAATTAATTAAGTTTAGTGTATCCAGTTAAGTGTTACAGAACAGTATTTGTTATTAGGTGATTAAATATTAAATTTTGGGATTAAAAAAATTGTAAGAAAATAATTTTCAGAACAACTAACAACTACATGTGCAATATGAAAACATGTGCAATGCTAAGGAGCTTGTGACATGCTTATGTTAATTGTCAACATATCTTTATTAAGTTCCTTCTATTAGAAAGAAAAAGTTAAAATATTCAGTAAAAATATTTTTTAAGTACACTTGAAACAATTTGTGACCAAAGATACTTTTCATTTTGAGCATGTACAAATTTGATGCTGAATATTGGGTCCCTGTGGAAAGCAAACTTTAAAGTTGCTGGTGTAGGAAGGTCAGACTGTTCAGGGAAGAACACAGATGGGTTAGACATACAACTTAGGTCATACAACTTAGGTCACTGTGGAATGTAAATACTGACTTTGCGTGTTCAATGGACTTGAAAGTTGCTGGTATGGTAAGGTCAGAGTGACCAGGGAAAAACACAGATAGGGTCGACATACAACCTTATTCTTATTTTTTGTACATGTTTCTTTTTGTTATACATATATTTTTGTTGTTGTTCAGTATCAGAAGTACAATAGAGGGATCTAGGCACTGGAAGTATTGGAATCAAGCTGCAATAACTTTGCTTGTGGGAAAGTATTCACTTTAATTCCCACAATATAAGATAATCACCACCAACTCTTAACATTGATCATCTCTTACTAGTTCTCCAAATAGAGAATTGTGGTATACAAATTACTTGCCATTTTAATAAATATGCACAAAATGTGGTGACATAAATGCGTACCATTAGAGACTTAGAGAATAGAGAGACAGGCGACACGAAATGATTTCCACAGTAATAAAGTATAATATATTTTTTTATAATTAGAAAACAAGTAGGCAAACTATTATAACAATAAATGAATAGATTAATATTTCAGGTAACTAATACAACTTCCTACAAAAAAAGCTTGGAGTAATATCAAAAGCACTTTGAGCTACAGATTAAGGTTGGCCAGTCCATAATGTGAAGGTTATGGAAGTGTTTGGGAATTGTGTAAAGATCTGGAGTGTTAGCCAGTCCATATTATGTATTGTCTATCCAGTTATATCAGGAGTTACTATTGTCAGTTCAGTATCAAGTCATCTGCAACGCTGTCATTATTACACTCACTATCATTTTTTTAATTCATAGTATCCTCAATCCACTTTTGGATAAAGTGTTTCCTGTCCCTCACATCTTTGAAAAGTTCCTAGACATGTCACCTGTCATGATGATAAAAACTGTCTAAATGTTGATAATACTAGTCTGATCATTGAAAAATCATTTTGTCTATATACATATATTTATATATAGATGTATCTGTCGAAGCCACAGATAGAATACATCAGACAGATGTAACACATTCGTTGTGTATATTGCTATACAAGAGTTTTTGTTAATAAATCATATGAAGCATAAGACCCTTTACCACATCAAGAGAACACCTTTAAAAGAAGGAAGCATCACACAGTCAAAGTTGATTAGCAACTAGGCACTCTTAATGCTGTCCCTTTGTTTCAGTGTTTTGAGCTACATAATGTTCTTTGCATCAGTGGAGTGGAATCCAATCACAGAAATATTTTACTTTGTGTGGCTCGATAGGCTGTAATAATGTGCAGCCTAGAATAATAGCATCAGTTGACAGTTTTGAATTGACAGTTTTAAATTGACAGTTTTGAATTGACAGTTTTGAATTGACAGTTTTGAATTGACAGTTTTGAACTGACAGTTTTGAATTGACAGTTTTGAACTGACAGTTTTGAACTGACAGTTTTGAATTGACAGTTTTGAATTGACAGTTTTGAATTGACAGTTTTGAATTGACAGTTTTGAATTGACAGTTTTGAATTGACAGTTTTGAATTGACAGTTCTGAATTGACAGTTCTGAATTGACAGTTTTGAATTGACAGTTTTGAATTGACAGTTTTGAATTGACAGTTCTGAATTGACAGTTCTGAATTGACAGTATTTTCATTTAATACAATTTCAATTAATAGATTTTCAGTTGATGTTTTTCCATTTGATAGGTTTTCTTGTTTGGTAAGGCTTCTTCACTTCAGACTGCCCCCCTTAAATACACTGCCAGTAGAAAATAAATAGGGGGGGGGGGGGGGGGAAAAACAATAACCAAAAAATTTGGGAGGCCAAAATGGAGGAGGAAAAAACAAAAACAAAAAAACAATAGATTTTGGAGTAGATAGAGGCATTTCCATACTACATCTGTGACTCCTTGTGAACAAACTCTATGTAATAATTAATATTGTTGATGGCACCAATTTTTTCCCCTGCATCCTTCATCTCACTAACAAAAATCATTATAATAAAAACGGTATAACAGTTTTTCAGCAAATAATTAGCTATTTAAGAGTTATAATATCTGGAAGTACAGTACATTTTAAACTCCATTACATATAGATGTTGATTGACTTCTCCTGGCCTCAGGAGATTCACAACAGAAAAAAAAGGAGGGGAAGGGGGGGGGGGGGAGGAGAGAAGAAAAAAAGGGGAGTGGGGGAGGAAGAGGTGCCAGTAACCGTTGCCCTCATTTCAGCTATTGGTGTGAATCAACCCTATCAAAAAGAAAACTTACAAAAACATACACATAAAGAGAAAAAAGATAAGATAGATAGGAAAGAAATAGTAAAACACCAACAACAAAAAAAAAATGATGAAAAAGCATACTTGGATACCATCCCCAGAAAATGTGGGTCCATCGGACCAAAACTCTTGCCGACATGGTGTTGCCAAGTGTAGCCAGCCCATATCCAAGGGGTTAGCCTATATGACAGTTTAGTTTACACAGCCAGAGGAAAAGGTGTTGCTGGGTGGAACCCAGGCCATGTTACTCCCAGAGTCATGATATGTGTATACCAAGTTTTAGGTCACTAGATTGAAAGGTTTATAAAGTACCATTATGGTATTTTAAGCCTAACTGGAAGTGGACTAAATTTTTAGGCCTAAAAATCATCCATGGTGTAAATAGGATGTTTCTAACCTAAAGAGCAATATATTATTTGGTATGGTTTGGTGGGAAAAGTGGACACACACAAACATGCATGCACACATACATACGAACTGTTTAGCTTAACATATCCAGAGAAAGAGGTGCAACCAGCAGGTGACCTAACCCATGTCATTCCCAGAGTCATTGTGTGTGCATGCAAGTTTTGAGATATCTAGGTACAAGTGTTTGTCATAAGTACCATTTGGCATTTTAAGCCTCGAATGCTTGTCTATATTATTTTGGCATTTTAAGCCTCAAATGCCCACAGGAATAGTTGTACCCATCCTTGGTGTAGGATGTATTTACTCTAAATAGTGGGTTTAATTTGGTCTGGTATTTCAGTGGTAAAGTGGATACACACAAATACTAAGGGCATACGCATATGTGTACAAGTCAAAAAAGGCATACATACATACATACATACATACCCATATGCGCATAAATCAAAAAAAGGGTGTGGCTAAGTGTGATAAGGTTTGATCCAATAAATTCTTTTTGTCAGGAATCTAAAAAAATAAGTTTTAAGTTAAAAAAATTAAAAAAAAACCAACAAAACAACAACAAAAACAAACAAACACAACACACAATACTCTGGGGATTGAATCACATGATTTGGCTTGTGTGGAAAAATTGAAATTCCTTTATCTGTGCAACTTTTCAACACTCCGGATATGACTCTACTTTTCACAACTCACCATGTTTGAAATGGCATTCTATAGATAAAGTTCAGTCATCAGTTATCATGGCCAACCTCTTTTTTCAATCAATCGGTATCTACATTGGTATGAACTCTGCACTCCTTTGGTTTTTCCCTGTCAATTTGTCTTGCCATTTCTCATGTAACTGCCCTTCTCCTTATCACTCTGCTGCTGCTGCTGCTCCTCTGGCCTCCATTACATTTAAACTCTTTTATGCAAGTAAAGTGTCGCCTAGGGAGACCAATTGAATTATCTTTGGTTGAAATTGCCGAAAGTATTTGGTAAAGGGTCTCAGTACAAGACTAACATTTCTAGGACAGTATACTTCTCAATACTACACTAATTTTATGCTTCAGATATCCCTATCCTGTACATAACTTCCCTCCCACACTTTATTCACAAATGTTTTCTGTTTGCAGACAGCTACCAACTTCTTTGCAAGTAAACGTGTCAGATTGACGGAAATAGCACATTAATATATAATATTAAAGTCCTCTCATTTTTTCTTAAAAATAAAGAATACCATCCAGCATCATCTACCTACTAAGCGTTCCCCCTTTTTCTGCATGGACTACAATCAGTATGTGATTATTTGTACTGATCCCTTCTATTCTCCTGCCATCATTGAGGACCTGCACCTTTTACTAAATAAAGGTTTTAATTGGCTCACTCAGTTCCACATGTAACCTGTGGCTGGTAGAACAAACAGGATAGCAACTGCATTAGTTCATCATTCCATCTCTCTATGAGACATACTCAGTTTTATAATCCACATCAAAGTAAGAACCATACTCTCTACAACCTATTTGATCTACCAAACTCCTCTAATTAGTTTCCTCACTACTTATAGAGGAGCTCCATATCATTAGGAATGCTCTGTGGAGTACTAAAATGTTTCTTTCTGCCAGCTGCTATTACAACATAAATATTCTATGATATAATTGCATTCTTTGCATGCTGAGACTTTGCAATGTTGTGTACACCTCCATATATACACTTTTGCAAGTGCCATGGGTTGACTATCACAAGTACAATAACTAAACCATGCCATAATGAGTAATGTGCATAGCTATAATTTTTATAGTACAAAAACCACATCACAATGTTCTATGCAAAGTTAAATTTTTTTCCAGATATATTTGGAATAAATTGTAAATGATTTCCAAGCAGAAGCCAGATATAAAAAAAAATTCTTTTTTTTAAAAAATACAATCAAGAAGAAAAAAAATATAATAACAAACGAAATAAAATAAAAATGAAAGCATAACAAATGTTAACACTGTAACTTAATATTATGGGTGTGCCTTTACCACCCCCTTCCTTTGGTCTCAACCCAAAGTTATCTCTCTGAAAAACAGACACATTGAAGACAGAGCTAGATTTTAGTTGGGAAATCTCTGAGGGATAATGACTATGTAAATCAACATTGTAGAATAGTCATCAATTGATGATTAGAAGTGTTAAGTTAACTGGCAGAATGTACCCGGTGTTGCTCAGACCAATGTCAACATGAAACATTTTGAAACCACTAATAACACCACTACTAGTAGGTGTACTTCATTTAATAAAAGCAGCTCATAAGTAGACATGCAAGCAGCATTCCTGTTGATATTTAGGAAAGGTTGGGTCATTTTAGAGGCATGGTGTAATGCCTAAAAGTAGATAGCCAACAATCAGATTCATAGGTTTGGATCTCACTTGATTTTTTTAAATTTTTTTTAGCTGGTGTAATTGATTTCCATAGTAACAATGAATAAAATTAGTAAAACAAAGGGGAAAAATAAAGAAGGAAAACGTGGAGGGGGGTGAGGAAGAAGAAAGATTGAAGGAAGAAAGTCATGAAGGATAAAAGAAACGAAGAAAGAGGAGAATAGAAAAGGGGGAGAAAAAGGGGAAAAACCTAGTGCTTTTCCACTCAGTAGTTCTTGCCCTTAACCATTGAACCAATACTTTTTTTTGTAGGATTTGTTTTGTTTGTATTGGAAGATTCTAACCAATGAAATTTTTTTTTAGTTTTGTGTTGTATGAAGGAAAAAAATAAAAACAAATTCCATTTTTTCACCACTACGGGTGTCGGTACCCCAAAATGTGTGAGCTTAAACCCATCCCCGGTGTGCCAGGTGCAATCCCTGAGGTTTCGTTCCTTTTGGTCCAAGGGTTTGGCTGTTATGCCAGGACACACAAACATATTCACACACACATACAAATAAATATGAACCATTAGATTAAACTACACACTTACAAACCATTATATAGATTAGATTCATTGTAATAATTTTGGAGGCAGTAATGTAAGGATTGCAATTGAAGATACTGGAAGTGTTCAGTGCTAACTGGCATAGCTACGTATCATTCTAGCGCTAATACTTTCCCTCCACTTTTTGAAATTTTTTGATAACCAAATAGTTACTTGGTAATGAAATCACGTGAAAAAATGTAGTTTATGTAGGGCCCACCATTGTCCATTTTTAGCACAGCAATCCACAACTATTCCACACAATGTGACAGATCTATCACTCTAAGAATCTTACTCAAGAGATGTCCTATATAGTCAGTTACTTTGAATTGGTACACCTATTCTATGACAGGCCAAGATTTAAGAATGGCATTCAGAAGAAAACATACAGTGTTAAATTTTATTCAACCAAAAGAAAATTACAGTTCAAGTGATGTAGGGTCAATAAAACTAGCATATACAAGTTGGTAAGGTGTGAATACTGCTAGAGGTAGGCTTTAGCTACAACTTGATGCTGATGAATATCTTCTCTTTTTTTTTTTTTTCTTTTTTCTTTTTATGGGACACACCCTTGATATGGGCTGGGCCACATTTAGACACACCATGTATGCTACAGTTTTGGTCAGATGGCTGCACATTTTCTAGGAGTAATGTCCAGGTATGCTTTTTAAAGCAAGATTACAATTATACCAGAGGACACCAAGAGTATCGTACACAGGTAGTGTGGAGATGAAATTCTGTCTGATAAAAAAATAATAAAATAATAATAAAAAAAAAAGGCTCTGACCACAGCTCAAGAGTAACTTCCACTAGAAGGGAATGAGTAGGCTAAAAATATCATGACAGCTTATCTTTTAACCTTGAAGGTCTAAAAACTCTATCTTACATGTGTGCAAAGCTTCATTCATTGGAAGAAAATACTGAAGAGCTCACCAATACTTTTGAAAGAAGCTGTATAATTACTATATAAAAAAGATCAGCTCCAGTATAGGGAGATAGTGTTTTTACTCTGTATTCATTATTCAAAATAAAATAAATGATGTGATTTGCTGCTGCTGTTTTTTTTTTATGGTAATGGAAAAAAGAATAGTAGCTGCCCAAAATGAAAATGGGAAGAGTACAGCACACATTTACTTCTTACCACCTTTGCAAGCAGCATCCTACAGCTAATATTAGCATGTCATCACAACTTCCACAATTAACAGCTGTGTATGTTTGCCAACATGTGTGCTAAAAGTGACACTGTGCAACCACAGAACATGAAAACCATACAAAGTACATACACATGTATCTGCTGAGCAGAAGTGTTTCCTCATCATTATGCATATGGCAATATGGTACCTTTTGTTCAAGGATTGATAAGAGCTGGGAAAGGTACAGCATTGCAATATGGTGTCCTTTGTTTAATGATCCATTGATAAGAACCAGGAAAGGTACAACATGGCAATGTGATGTCTTGTTTAATGATTGATAAGAGCATGAAAAAGCACTACTTGGTGCTATTGCATGCGAAGCATCCAAACAATACAGTAAAATATCCAGGGAAAAGCAACGACATAACTTTGCTGTGTGTACTTATGAGAACACGTAACCACTATCCCACATACAAAGGGGTAGACGCTGCAAATGGTATTGAAATGCTGTAGTATGCCATCTGCTCAAGAGCCAATTAACAAAATTACTAGAGAACATTAGCAAACACATAGTGACATAATTCACTAGGCTTCATAAGGTGAGAACTAGGACTTTGAGAGGATTAGCATGAGGAGTGTCGAGTTCATGACATTTGATTCAGCCTTGATATGAGTAAAACTATAACTACTGTTTAAACACAGGTACAATCAACTTATCAGAACAAAAACAAATAATTTAAACTGATTAAAACTTTATAGTAGCACATGTTAAGTTCCTAAATTGAATCGAATAGTAACATGTACCAAAGCTTTAATGTAACTATCTCTCTACACACACACACACACACACACACACACACACACACACACACACACACACACACACACACACACACACACACACACACACACACACACACACACACACACACACACACACACACACTTGTGACTGGTTAAATTTAAAATCAGTTGATCTATCATTTTGAAAGCACTTGAAGCAAAACAGCGACAAATCTGTAAGCAAATATTAAGGTAATTATTCAACATGTTACACTCTAAGGTCAAAGCAATTTCAAACCTGTCTGAGATTATGACATCACATAAGATGTATGTACATGCAACAGATACATGTGTCTCATGAGATTACAGTAATAGCAACAATACAACATAATCATCTACAACAGCATAAACAACAACAATAACAAACAAACATTTCAAGATTTTAAGCTCAAGCTAAAAACAGATAACAAAATTATACATATCCCAATTAGTTAATTACCTATAGTCGATGGCAACTGACCACACCTCCAGTACTAATGAGTCACCCTAATATAAAATATTCATTTAACATCTTAATCATTACTAATAGCCAAGTTTCTGTGATTATATACTTACCTCTAGTGTTTCCATGGAGATTTCCACACAAACTGGACAGTCCTGTTGTGGAAGTCGACCTTCCAACGATCGTTTCAGTTCATTGCTGACTTGCTTATCATCTTGAATGGTGACATTGAACTGGATGAGGATCAAACCCAATAGGAAATGAATGTGGACAGTCAGCCCTACTGAATTCACCACACACACTTGTATACTATTTTATGAAGCAAACACACCAAACTATAACAGAAAACAATTGAGGTCGATCAATACTGACATCTGTATGTTTACCCTGCACACATATATGCCATACAGGTTCTGTGGACGGCTGAATGGTTGGACCTTTTTTTTCTGTGGCTCTATAAAGGAATTAGGGTATGTGGTGTACACCACAGATGTCGGATAGACCAAAAGTAGCATTTCTGGTTGCAATGTTTGCTCCATACCAAAAAAAGAGTTTGGTATTATAAAAAATTCAAAGTGATTAAGTACTAGAAATTTATAAAATACCGTTGGTATAAAAATGACTGAAGTCGTGCCTATTTTGAGCGTACTCTGAGATTTTTTTCAACAGGAAAAACAACACAACACTAACATAGACACTAGAATGCCTTTGAGTAAACCCCAAAAGGGCTTTCAACTTTACTAGTGAATAACACATAATGTGGTAACATCAGTTTCAATCAAATTTTAAACTGTACAATATTATGATGTCCAAGGTAACATGGGTATATCTGTACCAGTTCCATCTATAATGAATACAACAAATCTACCTTTTAGCTCACCATATTGGATAGGTGTTTTGCAAAGAAGAAATACCTACGAAGCTTGTGTGACAAGTACTTACGAATCATTATCATGTTCATAAATAAAAAACAGCAATTAATAGTAATTAAAAAAATTCCAGAATTTCAGCTAAGCACTATTAAATGTGCATCAGCATGATACCTACTCAAACAATTTCTCCTGATTTACAGGACAACTATATTGGAGGCCTGGTATTAATTATCTTTATCTGTCTAAATGACCTCTCAACAGTCTATCCATATGGGCAATGTCAACACAATATTGATCAGCTTGAACATTTTATTAACATGTGGGAGCTAAATGATCGTGCAAACAAGACCTACAGTAAAGATATGAAGATTGACCTGATTAACTATAGTAAGCGAGAAAGCATTTATGTTCTGGATAGTGTGCTGAGTGCTAAGGTTAACGATCTCCTTGGAATTTGGAATGTGCAGGGGGAAAGAGGTTGCAAATATTATTATGGATTTCTTGAGCATTATTACAATTATTTCAAACTCATCAGCCACTGAGTGTAAACCTAGAGCTGTAGGCATAACACCAGACTAGTCATCTGGTGAAAGGTCATGTTACTAACAAGTCTACCAACATGTTGACTTCCAACACTAATATTCACTTTCTTGCCACATAAATTAACACTTACATGTAATAATAGATAATCATTTCTTATCTGCTATAGCATATAAGTGTTAATTTATGTGGTAAGAAGGTGCATACTAGTGTTGTAAGAGTTTAACTTGTTAGTAGACTTGTTAGAGATTACCAAGTGATAGTGAACCCTCAAGGTGCACTAAAAATATAGTGGGGTTGGTTAAAATTTTGCAGAAGTCATCACAAAAGATTTTTTGCACATAAATTTAAAAAACAAACTATCTACAAATAAGAGGATACAGATGCTAAAGTTACATCTAATTAAAACGTCACCGCAAGAGATAAGCCAGTGGTTGTGGCAATTAAAAAACAACAAATTAATAAAACATCAGAACTGTGCAATAAAACTCAAACTATTTAGTTCCCCTTCCTGGGGGTACATTTAATGAAGGAGGGAGGGGGGACAGATTAACAGCTTATGATATCTGGCCAATAAAGATAGAAATGTCAAACTGAGACTATAAATTATACAGCAATTATTTGGGTATGAAAACGAGTCTTGATCACTTTCAACTGCGTAAAACTTTTCTCTACCAAAGCTGTAGAAACTGGAATAGAAAACTGATGGAGCAATCTTTTGCAAATTGGGAAACATAGCCTAGAGCATATCATTAGGTTCTTCAGCTGGGATGCAGCAGTATCCCATGTTTACCTCACCAACAACTGGCAAAATTTTTCTATGGCTGTCTTCACATTCCTTCTCCATCCAATGTTTCTGCATCTCTATCTTTCCCATATAGTTAGCAATCAATTTATTAACAGATTTTTCTCTATTTTTGAAACTGTTGATTCCGATTAGTTTTGCTGTCATTTCACAAAAGTTCCACCACCATTACACCGAGTTACTATATACACATCTACTAACTGCAGTAGCTCGAAATTCCATCAATCTGCAAATTGTCACCAACTGCACTTAAATAATGGCACGTACCAAGACAGCAGATTTTAGGAATATGTATATGCCATCATAAGAAGTATAGGTGACAGCAAAATAAGTATGCAAGTAAAAACGTTCACAATCTATGCAGAAGAGTGCACACCTCCCTTATGGGGACATAACGCCAATGGCAATGTGATACTGGGCCAGGCCCTCCACCCTCTTTTTATCCAGGGCAAAATTCTAGTATACAGTCCTGTGTACTACACATTATCCTAATAAAGAGATTGATCCACAGTTTTACGGTTGTGAGTATTTCAGGAAGCAGTCACCATATGTACACAACAAAAGTTCACAACTACATCTCAAGATCATTCCTCAGATCATGGCTCAACATGAAATGCATGCTTTGTGGATAATAATTTCCATATTTAATAAAACATAATGTTTTAGACCAGGCAAAACAAATGTTGAGAACACTTAAGATGAGGCTAAAGTTGTGGCAAGATTTACAATTTTGGGGTTTCTATACAGTAAATCAATTTGTTGTAACCATACAGTTTCCATAGAGAACTATTACTTAGTTGTAACAACTTAGCTATAACTACAAACTTTAGCATTTCCAAACAGTAAGCAATTGGTTAAAAATCCATTCTTGAGCAAAACTTGTGTCCCCTATCCCCCCCCCCCCCTCCCTCCTACTACCATTCCAAGTGTTTGTTCCTAGACCTGTGTACCACAGGTTCAAACATTTGTTGTAATTTCAAAATTCTTATTCAAATAAAATTTCTCTGGTATCTGATACTAATAGAGCTAGTGGTCTTCGAAATGGCAGTAAGAGCAGCTGAAGGTATAGTCAAGGAACGGCTTTTGGAGAGCACCTGAAGGTACAGAAATCTGTGCACACACAAACCACTTTTCCTTTCTACCCCCAACCTCCACTTACCACTATTCCTGTACACCAAAATAAAATCCTTGCACAACCAAAATAATGGCTACCAAGGATTTCACTGAAGAAAGTGTGGAACTACCAAAATAATGGCTATCAAGGATTTCAACTGAAGGAAGTGTGGAAAGAAACCCCCAATCTCTACTCACAACTACCCCTGCACTACATAATTAATTTCCATATCTTCAGAAATCTGTGCACACACAAACTACTTTTCCTTCCTACTCCCCAACCTCCACTCATCACTATTCCTGCACACCAAAATAAAATCCTTGCACAACCAAAATAATGACTACCAAGGATTTCACTGAAGAAAGTGTGGAACTACCAAAATAATGGCTATCAAGGATTTCAATGAAGGAACAATATTCAACAGGCATGCTTTCAATTGATAACATTAACACATTTAAAGTGCAATTTCTTCAATGAAAAAACATAGCATTTAACTTATGAAAGCATGAATAATGTAATGAAAGATAAACTACTGATCAATATGCCCACCAATTGAATAAGTGCACAAAGTGAGCATGACTTCCTGCACAATATGTTAATGTGAAGAGAAATTCATATCTATGCTCTTCTACAATACGTACCCTCAAGCAAATCATGTCATCCAGTAAAAATTGTCTTCCAGCAAAACCAAACAAATAGCAAGACATGCCATCATGAAGACATGCACCACATCAGCACATGACTTGGAACTAGACAATTTCTCCTACAGTAAATGACCTCCCTTAAGACATATATGCTTTCAAAAAACATATCATCCTAAAAAATATGTACTTCCACAAGATATATCCTTCCTTAAGACAATTTTGTGACCACAGCCTACCGAAGGTGGGCCTAGCAAGCAATTCGGCCAAAGGCCTCCATTGCTTGCTAGTTATACCAATTATCATTATACTGGCAATTGGCAGAGAATGGAAGGTGATAGAAATGTTCTCCTTCTTCTTAATAAACTAAACTCACTTCACTCGCCACACCGGAGCTCATGAATTCAATCAAGGTGAACTCATCTTCGCATATATGTGGCTAATGTACTGACAAACCCTTGGTCCTAGAAACCTGAAACTTGGTTTGCATACACAACTTGACAGGGGAGTAACTTGGACAATATTAGAATTCTAGGGCAGAGGTCTGGTGGCCGAAGGTCCTGAAAAACGGGAGATTGAGTGGGTGCAGTGAGTTTATCCCTAACCCCCCCCCCCTCCCCAAATGGTTAAAATAAAACTGAATGCTACTTGTCTCCATTAAAATTATCTTTAGCAGAATCCTAAGAGAATGGGCATAAACCTTGCCACTAAACCTATCTTCATGCCAACTTTTATCTACCTGTGGCCTCAGGAAGTACTCATGATTTGCAAACACATTTGGCGTTACAGACTGACGGCCATACGCATTCCTTTCTATATAGACTAGCCAGTGGACTCGCTCTGCTCATCACTGAAGTGTCAACTTTGCTGTACTGCCAAACCCTTAGACCCAGAGACAATTTAGCCTACATAAACAACTTGACCAGGGGAGTAATTTACCAATGTTGAAATCTAATAGCTGGAATCTGAAGGCCTCAGGATAATGAAAATGGGAGATTAAGTGGGTGATGTGAGTTTATTCCTTACCACAAAAACAACAACAAAAACAACAACAAAAAAAAACAAAACAAAAAAACCCCGGTCAGAATAACACTGAATACTAGTTATCCCTGTTGAAATGATCTTCAACAAAATTCGAACTGAATGGGCATAAACCTTGTCACTACACCTATTTTCACACCAAATTTCATCTACCTACTATCTCAGGAAGTACTCTTTCATTTTTTATACCTCTCAATTTTTAGAAATAATTTTTAAAACCAGAAAGCCACAGCTGTCACACCACTGTGAATGAGTGCATATGTGAGTGAGGAGGGGGAGGGGGAGGATGGGAAGAGAGAGAGAACAATCTATGTACGAGCAGACAACCCCAACTACTATCCAAAACTGAGGTTGAAACAACAAAACCTGGATTTTTCTTTCTAATTTTATTCATGTTGTTGTTGTTTTCTAATTAAAGAAAAAATAAATAAATATTGTAAATGGAAACTCTATTTTAAAATTACACCTGATATCTGTGCTGAAGTGCCTAAGAAGAGAACTTGGGGAGCAAACAAAGTTTAAAGTTGTACGACCTCACTTTGCTAAACCCACAAAATTGTATGAAAGTATCTACCAATGTGGCTAATGCACTGCCAAACCCTAGAACACGAGACCTCTAACTCTGTTTGCATACACAATTTGACAAGGGGAGTAACTAAGGAAATGTTAAAACCCCAGGATAGGAATGTGGGGCTTTCAGACTTGAAAACAGGAGATGAAGTGGGTGTGGCAAGTTTATCACTGAACCAAAAACTGGTCAAAATTACACTAAATACTAATTATCTCTGTTGAAATTATCTTTAGAAAAATTCTAAGATAATGGGCATTAACCTTGCCACTACACCTATCTTCACACCAAATTTCATTTACCTTTGAAATCAGGAAGTATCCTTTCAATTAGTGAACACATTTAGCGTTACGGATGGACGGACATACACATTCCTTTTTATATAGGACTAGCCAGAGGATTTACTCCACTCATCACACAGGACCTAATGAGGTAACTTCCGGCAACCTCACTGCACTAAACTAAAAAAATTGTACGTATGTACCTACTTATGTAGCTTATGTACTGCCAAACCCTTGGACGTAGAAACATTAAAATTAGCTTGCATGCACAACTTGACCAGGGGAGTAACCTGGACAATGTTAAAAACCCAGGGTGGAATGTGGGTTCCTCCAGACACGAAAAACAGGAAATTAAGTGGGCACCATGAGTTTATCCCTGACCCAAATACCAGTCAAAATTTACATTAAATGCTAATTATTTCAGTTAAAATTACCTTCAGTAGAATTATAAGAAAACAGGTATTAACCTTGGCGCTATACCTTTCCTCTAGCCAAATTTCATCTATCTGCAACTTCCAGAAGTACCCATTTAATCTGCAAACCCATTGAGCGTTACCGACTGACAGACTGACTCATGGATGGCCACACACATTCCTTTTTATATAAACTCCTTTTATTTAAACAGAGCTTCGGCAAACTTACTGTGCTAAACACACAATCGTATTATGTGCTTACCAATGTGGTTAATGTACTTCCCAACTCTTGCACCTAGACACCTGAAACTTGGCTTACATACACCACTTCACCAATGTGAAATGGTCATTTCTGGTGGGACTTGCAGCGCTTGTGTAACTGGAATAATGCATGTTCAATAAGTTGCTACCCCAATCATTAATACATTAGGATGTGTGCCAATGTGAAATGGTCATTTCTTGGTGTGACTTGCAGCGCTTGTGTAACTGGAATAATGCATGTTCAATAAGTTGCTACATCCAATCATTAATACATTAGGAGCAACAGATTGTATGCACAAAAGGCTGGAATACAATATTCCATGCTAATTATGCCAAGTCATTGCTCTTATTACAATTGATGTGCTTCTTTTCTTTTAAGTTATGCTCCTCTAGTTTATATATAATGTATGTCACAACTCTTGCACCAAATTTCCCTTACTTGCGCATTCACAGAAGCTGACTTGTACAAATGCCCAACTGCAGCCGTCATCACATAATATCACCACCTATATAGTTCCTGATCCAAAATAGCAACCACACCTAATTAATGCTTCTGCTTGAAGAATGCTTAATACATCTGAATGCAAGACTCAAACTACTCTATACTCCAGAAATCAGCAATCTTTAAATAGGTTAGCTTCCTCTAACAGAGACGATACAACAGCAACACATTCAATGATCAATTTCCAAATCATAGATATATTAACTAGAGCCAATGTTTTTCCGTTTCAAAAAAAAAACATATTTTCCATTTCAGCTTTTTGTAAATTCCGTTTTAAAGGACAATTATATTAGAAATTCCATTTCAGAAAACTTAAGATTGCAATTAACACCATTAACACCATAATTAATAGGGAACTTGCATGATTACGTCACACACAATCAGTCACGCCTACTTATGGTATCAGTGAACCTCCAGCGCCATAGAAAATGTATTAGCGTTCACTACCTGCAATGATATTTTTGAGAACTGCAATTGCAAAGTAGCCAATGCTTTCACCACACTGCTGGAATAGAAACTTTATAAAAATTTCCAGCGAGCTCATAGCACATTCCAGAATGTTCAGAGCTGTGGTTATAGATAAAACCCAGTGTGAAAGTAAAGAAAGACTAGTGCAACATAGCCAGGAGCCTGTCCAGCTAGTTGTAGGAACTCATTGGTTGGAGGCAGTAGCTGTAAGTGTCACACAGTTGTCAGACACAGTATCACAGCAAAAATAGGCACTAGTTTTTCTCTGAACACTTTGTTGGGCAGCACCTCATTTCCAAGAATTTCTGAATTGTCACAGGTGCTGCATGACATGGTTCTGAAAAGTATTGCAGCTTCTTCTTGGGCAATATTAACCCCAGCAACCATCTGACTCTGACCACTACTGCCACCTACCTTTGAGTTCTGAGAACTAGCAGCAAACTCTCTGGCCAGTTCTTAACTAACCTTTCTGTCACTTTCACGAACCATTTTTTCCACAATCATAGCTCAGAATATTCTAGAATTTGGTATCAGCACGATGGAAATCTCATAATGTTTCTATTCATATAGTGTGGTAAAAGCAGGAGCTATTTTCCAGTTGCAGTTCTCAAAAATATCATTGGTAGTCATGAATCCCAATACATTTTCTATGGTGGGGTGGTTCACTGATACCATAAGTAGGCATAGCAGGTAGTACCTGAGTAATCATGCAAGTCCCCTATTAACACCATAATGTTTAAATACTTTTATTTAAGTGAGTAATACTTTGCATACAGCAGGAGGTAGAAAACAGAAGAGCAGGAGGTAGACTTCAGTATGTATATAGCTGCCTTTTATCAGATTTGTGTGGTGTACTGATCTGTGTAGTGTACTGATCTGTGTGGTGTACTGCGGGTATAAATAACATAGCAGCTGACTTGTATAAAGCCATTATAATATAATATTGGCCGTGACTACAAGCCTAACTACAATTATATTGGCTCATGGAGTACAAAGTGAGTTCATACATGAAAACTACAAATTCAGTTTCAGAACACTAATTCCATGAATTCCTTCCATTCCGTGATCATGGAAAAGCATTGGCTCTAATTAACTTCCTACTCTAGGTACAGAAAATATGCAACTAAGTGAAGTCCCTTGTATGCCAGGAGGCACTTCAGTTGAAATGCAATTAATATTTAAAGAATTTTCCACAATAGCAGCTGCATCCCTGTTCCCTTGCTAGATGCCACTTGGAAGATCACACATGACAAACCTCAGTGATAATTTCTAGAGATATTTAATCAAATTTAAAAATTTTTGGATATCCAAAATTTATATGGAATCTCCCTTTCCCCTGAT
>OZ017783.1:2946139-2978469 GCA_963969325.1 Lycopodina hypogea | reverse complement strand
TCTTTCTAATCTGTCGCTGACAGATACTGAAGAACTATCTTACCCAGTGACCTGCCGGATGTCATTCCAATACCCCAATACCCACCCCCCCCCCCCCCTCCTACTGCTCCATAGGCATGATGGAAAAAGGTAAAATGTACATCCCCCTTCCACCCATTCTCTGAGTATTCATGAAACCATACATGTAGGCTACCATGTGTACAGCTTCAGACTTAATCAAAGAAAATTAAGAACTTGCATTATAATATAATTCCAATTAATTTCACTTCTTCCTTGGAAGATCATGGGATACAACTGGACATGTGTAATACACTAACTAAGACACAGGTAGGACACAGCATAGGCAGGAGATATATGAAGGGCACATAAATCATATGGATTACTAAATGGGTTAATCCTTTACGCATTATGTGGGATCACTGACTGTTTTGGTCAGCTAGGGTTTTCATTCTTGGTTGTTTCTACATTCAGTATGCTTCTTTGCTTGGTCCTTAAAGCAAATACAACAGTGAATTCCCCTTGCACCAAGTATGATGAAAGAAAGACGACAAACAACAGTTTCACATGCACCCAAAAATTAGAATACATAGGGTGTTGCTGATTTTCCCACCATTCTGACATTTCCTTTCATCTGTCTGAAGATTAATGAGACTTTCCTGTAACTCAATAAATGCTGACCTGCTTCCTACTTCCTAATTTGGGACAACCAGTTCCCTCAGATCATGGAATCTTCACACAATGACAGGTGCTAATAGTGGACATAAAATTGGCCATCAGAGACTTGTGCACAGTCTATTAAATTTGAAAATGAGGTAGTTCTCTCAGACTAACATTGAACGTGAACTGCTAAAACATGAGAGACAAGATGTTACTCTTCAACTTGGTAAGATCAGCACCAACTCCTTGCAAACTGCAGATTGAGGTACTTTAGCCTCGGGGAAAAGATCAGCCATTAAAAATACCACACTTTATTAATTCCAGGACATGAGTAAGATGGTGTCGGTATCCTCCAAAAACTCCTGTTATGAGTTGCAAAGCTCTCAGAATCGTACTTACTATTGCCCTTGGATGACCATCTTACCTCAGTATGGACGGGGAGTCATCCTAAGGCATAGGTGGTGAAATATTTAATATTTGAGTGGATTCTCTTTGATCTTGTTCACTGCTTTGATCACTAATTGCAGTGTAGCCTGCTGGCTACATATTCCTTGTGCTATGCTATGTGGCTTGTGAAGCACACAGTGAATGACGATAAAACATGGCACTACCTTAATAACCCACCTGCAGCTTGTTCATGACTCTGATGTGATAAGAATCAATCAATCTTATTTGAATTGAACAAACATCATCAAGAGGAACTATCTTACATAAAAATTACTCCACCAAGAAAAGATCTGAGCATATGGTGGGCATGTGCACATTGACAAGTACATACACACTTCCACCTCAATGTCAGATAAAGTCTCTCAACAAATTTCATCACTCCATTTCACTCATGGAACAAAATAAGACAGGGTACAGCAGTTTATCACTCAATGACGCTGGATGACAAATTCATAAAACTTAAAGTTGTCTGTTTTAAAATAATAAATCCATTGTCTGTAGACCATCTAGTCAATGAATCAGGGTATGGCTATGATACAGGGAAGTTAGGATTAGGCATACAATTACCACGGCTACAACATAGAATTGTTACAGTTATACAGAAGATAATCACTTAATCACTGTTATGACATAGGATCATTAGGGTTAGATTGCTTCATCTGTGACACAGAACTGCTGGGGTAGACGATTACTATGGCTATGAAATGAGTTTTTAGGGTTGGACAGAAGATTGTCACAGCTAGGACATAGGGTTGTTATGGTTAGACATATGATTGCTGGGATTAGACAGAGGATTATCACATCCACGGTATAGCGTTGTTAGAATTGGAGAGGATTACCATAACTACACAGGGGGCTAGAAAATAGTTACCGATGGCTTTCATGAAAACATGATTACTTTTCTAGCCCAAATTATGGCATGAACTAGCTCTAGAGCACCTTCCACCTATCGATGTGTCAGTTTTACATAGATTAAAAGTACTGGAATGACGTGGTAGTCCACATTCCTATAACAATGCACCTAGAATATGGTGGCATTTGGGGAATCTGCTTTCTTATTCTGCTGACAAGAATAGAAATGAATATCGTCTTCCTTGCATTTGTCCGATCAAAACAAGGGAGCACTTGTCGAATTTTGAAGGCTGCACCAAGGAATGCTATTCTCAGGTAGAACAAGACTGGGACAAGCTTATACCAACACATGCATCCCAGCATTTGGATGTACTAATGCAAAGACATGGTACAGGTTGACTCCTGGATGAAACCACATTCATTGTGGAAGACAGAGAGAGACAAAAAAACCCCAGCTAGCATAATCCAGAGTGTTGTGCCCCCAATGACCAAAGGATAGGAGCTAATGATAGCAGTCACATGCAGATGCTAGAACTGGTCCTGGGAAGCCAACCAACAAGGATGTTCGCATACAAGAATTTTTCTAGCCAGAAAATTCTTCCTTGCTCGATGGCATGGGTCACAACTACGTCTGTTACCCATGCACACACACACCTCGATTGGAAAGATGAGATGGGCATTTCCAATATTAAGGGACTGTTAACCACAAATCTTCATCTTCACTAAATTTGTCATCACTCTTTAGTTATAAATTTTTTAATGTTATTTTTAAGTCAAATGTAGTGTATTTGATGCTCTTACTTATTTAATTTGTGCATAGCTACTTCCAAAATCAAGATATGCTAATCTAATGATCTCATTTCTCTGTGTTTAAAATGAATAGAACTCCAGACAGTGGAATAGTCTGATCTACCCACTTAGTACACCCACAGACATGTAAAATGGATTGACAGAATCCAACACATCATTTAAAGTTCTAGTGTAATGAAGGTCAACCTAATAAATCCGGTATCTTTCACAGAACAAACCATACCCTTAACAAAGGTTGTCCTTATCAAAATTTCATTAATAAAAGTGATAGAGAAAGAAAAGAGCTCTAAATAATATCTTCGAAGTCGCTGCAACTATAAAAAGGAAGGTGAGTTCTATACTTCAATAGTGACCAAGATTATACCACATAGGTAGGTTGAGAAAACGATCTACAAAGTTATGGAAGTGATAGTGTCTGTTGCACTCATTTTTCTTTCAAAGTAAAAAAAGGAAACTAAGAGGAAATGAAATAGTTGGGCATAGTCTAAAACTGTCCTGCTGCATAGGAAGTACCCTCTTCTTCAATTTATGCTTCTTCTACATTATTATTCTCTGTCACATGTTTAGGCTGCCGTTGTCTCTTGGCTACCACAGCTTCCTTAGCCAGGGATCATTTGAAATAGCATGCACTAAACCAAATGTAACTTTTAGAAGGGAGCTTTCAAATGCTACGAAATTTGAAATACAACTAGCATATAGACTGAACTTCAGAATGAGACCAACAAACAAAAAAAAGAAAAGGAAAAAAGCTGGGGTATTTGAAGAAAAATTCATGGATAACACTCCTTAATTATGCAGTGAGGATAGAGTTTACAAACTTCCTGGAGACTACTATAATCCAACCACATTTTGCTCCAAAGTACCACCTCCATTGTCAACTCCCAACTAGAAAATTTAAAAAAAAAGAAAAGATCCCATGATATCCCCTAATCCAACCCCACTCTCAATTTTTCCCATTTCCTAATAAACACAACAAATAAAGAACCAAAAAAAAAAAAAAAAAAAAAAAAAAAGGGAAAAAATGAAGTAAATTTAGCCCTTCCCTTTTCTTTAGAATGGGAGTTTATTGCAGATTTTGTTCCTACAGGATAGACCAGTTCCAACCTTGAAAGTGATGACTATATATTGTCAACCTCAGTGTCTGCACTGACACTTTTAACATACCTGCCATTGTAATCTGTGCATGATCTGTTAATATGTACTTACCCTATATAATATTTTCACTAACTCCCTGTCTGCTTGCATAACTGTCAAGAAAAACTTTTGAACTATGGGTCTTGGGACAACGAATTAAACTTCATTCTGCTCCCTACATGGTCCTAGGGGTGCAGAAGGCCTTCAAATTTCTTTAAAATGCCCAACAAAAAAATTAGAGATAAACTAAAGTCTTTCTTTTAAGTAAATTGTGTTCGTAAAGTAGGTAAAAGGTCGACACTGTATCCACCCACGCTCCCCGCATTTAAAACGGCTGATAAAAATGCAAAAGAAAAAAAAATTAAATTAAATCTAGCTTGCCTGCAGCTGTTTCAGTTTGAAAAGGACAACAAAACTTGAGCCTGACAAGATTTGAGGACATTTCAGACTTTCGTGAGACTTCATATATAGTAAAGGAGTTTCAGCGAGCGTGGCTTCACTTTCTGAGAAGAACAATAAAAAAATTTGTGCAAGACTTCACTTAAGGTAAATAGTAAAGGTGTTTCTATTTATTTGGTTATGTTTCTTCCTTGAACCAATTCCCCAACCCCCCCCCCCCCCCCCGTGGGTGGCACAGCAAGACTTACAAGACTTCACTTAGGGAAAGCTTACATAAGCATACAAAAAGGTGTTACAGTTTGTTTAGTTTTATTTATTTTTCCATCCATTAAAAAATATATATATTCTACTCCCCCTTCTGTGGGTGGCAGAGCAAAACTTGAGAGAAACCTTGGACAACTTAAATAATGCAATCACTGCCAAGCAGAAGAATTAACTTGGAACTCTTCCAATGCCCTATTCAATAATGTCTATGATAAAGTATGTTTGTTGGACAAAGAGCCCTAATCATTGCAAGCGAAGCTGCAAACGGGCCTCTGGTACTTTTTTTTATTTAAATTGAATAATATTGAAAGACAGGTATTAATTTTGAAATGATTAATTGGTGATAAACAGATTACTCAAACATCACCAATGGAAAAGAAAAAGATATAAGGAGTTATTCATCTGGAGAACAGTTGTAAAGTAATTAAAAGTGGCATATTCTTTTCCTCTCCAATTCCTTCGTTAAACACTTAACCCCACCCACCCCTCCCACCAATGGACAAGACCAACCCTTGATAAGGGCGGCCAGTTCACTAAGAACTAGCCTAATGAAATAATTTTGGTTAATATAGTACAAACTTTGACAAGCTTGATGAGGCAATGCTAGACAACATCAAGGCATGAAATTCAGAAATGCCAGTGTTTTACTGCAATGTATGACTGGCATTGACCAGTATTGACCTCTGCTCAAATACACTCAAAGCCAACATATTAGCTCACCCATGCTGAGTGCTATCTTGGTATGACTGGCATTGACCAGTACCCACCCTCTTCATAGTTGCAGCCTTAAACTTATCCAACCTCACCTACACCATCAACCACAGGTCATCCCATTCCATCCACGTGCCATATGGGTCAATAATCCACACATTCTGAATTCTCAACCACAAGAACAAGGAACTTAATTGTCTATCATCCTTAACACAGACTACCAAAAAAAAATGTGTACATGATGACCTACCACCTGAGTAGTAATAGTAGTAGTAGTGCAGGTTTCTTGCACTGCTGTTGCTGTGCTCACAGCTGATCACATGGCTATGTCAGCCATTCCTATTGTCTTCACTGTCAAGAAAACCTCCTGGAGTTGCAGATAGTATTCCCATCCTTTCAGCAAAAGGATTTAATGGAATTACAGATCTCTTTAACCAGCATGATATTCATCCAGCAAGGGACTGCATATGCATGCAACATTCGGTAGCTTTAATTAGTACTATCCATCAGGCTAGAATATATCATTTTTCTTTCCTTGAGTGGGGGGGGGGGGGGGGGGGGGCAAGCCCTCCATGGTAAATTATAAAAACTAGGGGCTCTAATATGAATTTTGGGCAGCCAGTTGACTATAACTATTTGGTGTAGTAGTAGATCTCTTGAGAAACCACACTTAAATCCAACAAAAATCAGTCTTACAAGAAGAGATGTGATCTTACAACAGAGGTAAGTTTACACAGCAACTACAATATCTTGCATGAAAAATGTGATATCTCAAGAGGTGGCCTTTCACATATAACTGCTGTTACATCCTTATGACATCTTCATTTTGGGTGGGGGGGGGGGGGGGGAATCCCAGGACACCCCCACCCCCTCTGTATGAAACATTGAATATGAATTTTAAAAAAAGAGTTTATCATAGCTATTATTCTGCCAAATAAAATACTTTAATGGATTTCGAAATTATTGATCATTCAAAATGTGATACAGTAGAACCTCTTAATTGACACCACCCATGGGACTGGCACGAACTGGTCTGAATTTTGAGGTGGTTTCAATTGTGAACTATGCTGAGTCAGTAATTTGACATCTTAATCTACAAACACATTTTTAGGTGTATTATGATGTTCAATGTAATCTTATATGCATGTGTTGTCTCACTATATTAATGGGAAACCTTTGGAGCTTCTAAAGGTAGGTTCCAACCTGAAGGTTTCACAAAAATCTGCTCAGCCCTTGAGGGGGAGATAGCAAATGGACACACACATGCATGTCAAATTATTGTAAGAAATGTCTGGGGAGATTGAAAAATTTTCTCTAGAATAGTGGTCCACTAATTGGTGTTGTTATTTTGTTTTTTTAACTATCGCCGAGTGAATTCATTGATATCTACATGACTGTAGTGGTAACAGAAACAATGGCTTGAAAGATTGCAATTCTAAACACATGCTTCCATTATTTCATCATTCCCTTGTCAGGAGACCCTGGATCTCGTTGGGCAAAGTCAAATTCATTCCAAAAGTGCCATTGGTTTCAATTTAATAAGTACCACTTCAACCTCCTATGTTAACTCATTACACTTTAACAGCCATCTCATGAGGTCAAAGTTCAGCTGGTCTTAATTGGTGGCCTTAATTGTGAATTTAAAATGTATTGTATTCTTATGGGAATAATTTGGGACCTGGAATAAGTGGTCTAATTAGTGAGGTGGTCCTATTTGTAGGATGGTCATATTTTTAGGGTGGTCTTTAAGTGAGGTTCTACTCTACAAAATATTTGAAAGATGAATTGCTTCAACCAATAAGTCCTAGTCATTCCACCTCATTCTCTAAAACTTTCCTGATCTCTGACCACCTTCATTTACAACTAACCACACATCAACATATTTGAACACCTTTCTGCATGAAATTTGACTACTCCACATCATTCACACATCACCAAATCACTGCTTCATGAGACACATCTCTTCAACCTGACTTCAACAGTAACCAACAAACTGCTGGAAGCACTTCAACATCACCAGGCCAATGAAAACATCCATGTGATTCTAGTATTTTGGCTACATGCAAGTGGAACGACTAGGACTTATTGGTTCACATAGCAGCAGAGTGTCATGTGAATCAAGCTAAAACTACTTCACATGTTTGACAATCAATTTACTATAAGTCCCAAAATAAAAATGAAAAACAGAATAAAAAAACTCCTAAAAATTAAAAGTGGCTGGGTACTGAGAAGATTCACTGAATTTCTCCACAATGGTAATCTTACCAAACATGTAGTATGGAAAGAAAATATAAACCCAAGTTAGTCTCGTGAGCCAGACGGAGTAAAAAGAGAATATTCTGTCTGGTCACTGTTGCCAATTTATCGTGATCTCAGCAGAAGTGTGGCACATGCCAAAAATGTAATTTCAGATGCAGATACTAAATGCGAATAGTAAAATATGCAAATAATTACTTGTGAGCATTGACATCGGCAATCAATAGCACTGTGAAATTACTAGGCTACATGTAACATTTTACAATTCTGGCTAATCAGATTGGTTACAAGATCCAGCAACTGGCTCAGAAAAACTTGCCTATAGCAACCAGATGGCTTATCCGTCAGGCTCGATAGACTAGGTCTGAGGTAGAAAAAAGTTTTGCAGGAGCAATGGGCAACCAACAAGTTCAAAGTCGGATATCCACAGGGTGTCAGAATAAGGTAACATAAAGGAAGTAGTGTAGCTGACTTTGGATGTCCATATCAACTCCCAATATCATACTGTGTTAACCATATGATTAGGCAATGCCAAGCCCACGTGCAAAAAAAAATTGAAGCAATGATACGACATGCTAACATCAACATCAAAATGGGAGGCCACATCCACCACAAAAATTTTAAAACATTAAAATAACACACAAACTCGGCTCACTAGTCCACTCCTCATTTCAATCACACAATATAAATACTATAGTGCTTGATGGTGAATTATCACCATCTGGTTCAACATTTGTCACAAGGTCTTCTCACAACTTTCCCTCTCCCCTTTTCCCCGCTTCTTTCAGATTGTTTGGACTGCACATGAACATAATCAAGTTTCCAACACCTTGCTCCAGGCTGAGACAGATGGTGAGAAAGTGCCTTGAGGCAAAAAGTGACAAACTACAATCAGCTGTTGAGGAATACCTTAAATGAATTGAAGTAGTATAAGCATTGCACCACAATTAACAGCTATGGTATGGAGGCCAGCCCAACATGGACATGGCATAGTAGAGTTAGGACACCTTTGATCTCTCTGTTACATAATACCAGTTCCCACATTGAGTACGTGTATCAAAAAAAGCACCCATATACAGTGGAACACAGAACACTCTCAAACGTTGTCATCACATTTATGTAGGTATTTTTAGAATTTCCAATATAATTCCACAAATAAATACATTCAATTTCAACCGAAAATTCTGAATACATAAGCTGCTGTTACGTTGTACATTGTACAATATCTTACTACTACTACTAGTGCAAGAGGGGAAATCTAAGAGGAAATCCCAGGATAACCCCTCCAACCCCTCCTCCTCCCCCTCTACCTATCAGTTTGTGTGAGTGTCCACCTATGCACCTATTACATAGGCTGTAGGAGATGTCTCATTTATATATTTATCTACTATATGGTATATACAACTTAAAGGTTAAGGGACAACTTTTTTTTATCATGAAGTGTACCACTTTGGATTACGACTTGTGGTAATTCATGAATAGGAAACCTTATGTAGTGACCCTACGCAGTAGCTATAACCACATTCCCCCCAAACCGGGCCAATGTTCCTGTAAGCAACCCCTGAAATTTCAGGGCAATTGGTCTAGGAATCTGGGAGGAGATGCATTATGAACGGATAGACAGACAGACGACAGACACTACATAAATTGTAATAAGGATTCCAAGCATGTTAAAACTAATATATACACATTTAGGAGCTTTTTCCAATAAGATTTTTTCATGTTTTTTTTCCTACCAGGTGGAAGAAACTTAACAACCCAGTAACTAGAGAATCAGTGGGAACTTATAGTCTATTAATAAACTGATTGTCATAGATGTTAATGAGAAAATTTAGTCTTTAGCACAAAACTAATTTACAAAGGACTAGTAGCTTATATGTGGCACTACCTGGACCAATGTTGCATTATTCCCCTGGAAGACTACCTTATAACCAATTTTTAGGATTTTCGTATGGAAAATTAATTTTTTTTTATCCCCCATCAGGGGGTGGTGGCATCCAAAAAATTTTTTTATCTTAAAACCATGCCTAGTGTACTAGATGTAAACCTGAATGTTTTGTTCTTTTTTGGTACAAGGGTTTGGCTGTTATGCCTAGACACACACTCACACATACTTACGAACCATTATATAGATTATATTAATGGTAGGGAGTTATGATTGACAAAGAACACATATCGAAGATCGTGAAAGTGAACTAGGGTATGTAAAAATATGTTATTTTTTGGATAGTTAGATAATTATTCTGCTTACTGGTAGTGAACTTTGCAGCTACACAGTTGGGGTGTAGACCAGAAACAGATTCACCAAGTCAAATATCAAATACAAGCAAGGACTCTAAAGTGGGCTAGTGCAGATCCATTATGGTAAAGTAAAGTTGTAAGAAAAAAAATTAATATGTATGTACCCATTCATTTCCATGAGGAATTGACTTGGTTCTGATCTTTCTTCCTTGCTTAGACTGGATTACAACTTGGGCTACCTGTAATTGCAGCAAAATAAAACTACAAATAATAACATTAAAATATGTCCATATAATTGTACAGTTCAATCCTATAGGAACTGGCACAAAGGAAGGGATGCGATACAGTACACACATTAAATGTGCACAGTAAAAAGTGCATACATGTATAACTTATCACTAAAAATAGGACATCATTACGGAATTGCACGACTAAAAATTTTGTTAGACGACTTAAGAGTGTAATACTTTCAACTAGTTCCACATGAAATTAGGTTCTATAATTCTGATTGAAGAGCCAATAAACAGGAATACTTGGCGGATTATTGCCTCATTGAGCTTCAAAATCTTCCCATATGCAATACTTAAGGTGTAATATGGACAGGGTGCCCATGAATACATTAGAGGTGACATGATATTTAAGAGCAGTCAGTTCAGTTCAAAAAAAACAACAAACCATTAATTAAAGCCATGTATATAGCTCAGTCATAAGTTATATTTACAGAGACAAAAAAACAGCAACTACCTGGAGTAAAACTGGACAAAAAAACCCCACAATATTTGAGAGTCAAACACAATAAAAGGGTGTGACTTGTAATCAGCAGCGCTATTGTGAGCATAATTAGCGAGCGAGACCACATGACCATCAGATGAGTGGGAAATCAGATTGCCAGACATTGTCACACGAGAATGCAATACTCTTTATTCATACAAACACAAATAGGCTGTTTGTTCTCTATAAATGGTGAAGTGGATAGAAGTAGAACTCTATATAATGGTGGAGAGTCTAATCAACGCAACAAGAGTTGAAAAAGCAGATTCTTACCCAGTCACCTACCATGAAGGCAAGGATTACTGATTATAACACACATGCTCATACAGATGATTTAATAATCAGACTATGTGTCATGCAGGTGACCTTAAACTGGCTACAAAATAGCAGGAATGATATGAGGTGAGCTTGTCAAGGCACTTTCAGTTTTTCACCAACACATCTCTAAAAAAATAATTACCAATGGATTAATAATCTTGATTATATATGAATTGTTATTACATTGGTAAGGTTCAGATTATCTTCACAGAATCAATGCATAATGTAAAAAACAAACTACAAAAAAGAATCCCCAGCCAACAAAGGAGTCTCAATTATGTCTACTTACTCTCCTCTTTTAGTACGATCAAGAAACCTTCCCAAATACACTCGCCAAGGACGCTGTAAAATGTTACTCATTATTGAAAAGCTAACTTTACATTCAAATAAAGCAACCAACACAATAGCAGCATTACCACCTAAACTTTTCAAAGATTGAGGAAAGAAACAGGCTTCAACTAACCTTATGGGTAAGGAATTTTAGATACTTCTCGAACTCTTTTCTATCGTTCGCTGTCATAATGGAGTTTAGGTAAGTAAACAAACGTACCGTGGCAAGATTCTATTAAATGCACACCACGAAAACTTCACGGTTGTTACGGGCTTTGGTAAGTTCCTGTTAGAGTTAAAGTATGCGCATGCGTGCATTGTTTTTTTTTTGTTGTTTTTTTTTGTTGTTGTTTTTGGTTTTTTTTTTGGTTTTTTTAAATGCAATTTCCGAGACAATGCTCTCTCTCTCTTTTACCCTTACTTCAACTTGTGGTCGGGGATTTATCATTATTCGTCACTGATCCAAATGCTTATCTTGTATTGAATCTGGTAAGGATTTCATTTTCGGATACTACTAGTAAATCCTAATATTGCCTACTAAGGATGTTCAGTGGACAACATGGAATGAAGTTCACATCATTTGATGTGGATTAAAAACCCCTTAGGTCTTAATCCAGATAATAAAAAAGAAGAAAGAAAATCAGGAGAAAAAAAATTAAGTTTCATGATTTAAAAAGAGGAGGGGAGGGGGAGGGGAGGGGGAGGGGGGGGGGATTATTTTGGTCAGGATTTATGGGCAGTGTTTACTAAAGATTTTTTTTTAAAAAGAGAGAAAAGAGTAGATAAGCAATAATATTGCAACTGAAAATGAAAAAAAAAAATTTAAAACCCTTCCCCATCCATTCCAAGTACTCATGCCAAATGTCATCCCTATGTCCCAGTCTTCACACAATTCAAAAGAGATAGATAGATAGATAGATAACAGCCAAAAACATTCATGAGGATGTGTGGTGAGATGCCCTAATCAATCCCTGAAAGTTTCCCAATGATCCCTCCAGTGGTTTGTAAGAAGTTAGAGTCAGCACATACCAACAAAGAAATTGTGAATTATAGTGATATGGTTGAGTTACCACTGCATGTACATGTCAACATTACATTAATTCATTTTCATTTAAGAAAATAACTATTATATAAAAATTAATAAATATACAGCTATAGAAGAAAATAAAAGAAAGATGACATATTTCCAATTATTGTAGAATCTATTGACTTCATTGCTCTTAGCTTTTTCTCTCCATAAAATAAATAATAAATACTTTTTTTGTTGTTGTTGTTGTTGTTAATTTCAGCAAGCAATCCCAATTGCTCTCATTTACTGCTTTCCATTTTAATATTAGAAGAATAATTTTAAATATTGAACTGCTTCAGATTGAATTATTTTTTAAAATTACTGTGAAGGGTTTTTTTTTTTTTTTTTTTTTTTTTTTTTTTTTTTTAATAATACATTTTCCAAAACAATATTTTGTAATGCAATATATTATCAATCTGCGGAAATGACAACGTGCAATATACAAACCAATGTTAAGTCCTCAAATGATAAAATATCTGTCTTTATCTAAGAAGTTTAGTGATAAATCTTGATGTGTCAGAGGAGATGAGTAATGAAATTACTGTAAGCATTGTGTCAGGTCAAACATTAATGCAATAAATGTGGTCCAACACATATAACACCAATGTTAGAAAAAAAGGAAAGAAAAAACATTAATAAGTAAAAAAAAAATACAACAGAGAAGTTAGCCGCAATTTTGAATGTCAATCTAGTTAATTCAATCAACTCCCCTCCCCCAGCCAAAATGAGGGGTGGAGCGATTGAGGAATATAAAAAGTGTCTTGAATCGGGTCCTTCCTCATTCTCCTCCGGTTTGTTTCGTTCACTTGGTTAATTAACCTCGTGTAGAACATTTGGAGTTAGAACTCAGCATTTCTATAAGTGGCAAATTGTATAAGAGATTTTTCTTTTAATTGCTAAGGGATTGCTGGTGTTGACAAGTTTTGATTTGCATCTCGTCCTGCTTTGTTGGTTGGAAATTGGCTTTCAGCTAGTCCAGCCAACCTACCCCTTGATCAGTCACTTCTCCATCTACAGGAATTATTGAACATGATTTTTCTTGCACTGACGATTTGTTTACTCACCTCTTTTGGTAAGTTTGACATTAATCTCTTGATAGCATTAACTATTAGTGCTGTTTCTTCTTTTATCCAGTTTTTTTTTCTTCTTTTCTTTAAATAAATCACTAGCTACTCCCTCCAACAATTTATACGCACTGTTAAAATAAATTCTATTGCAATAAAAACTGTTCTTTTTAGCACATATATATATCATGGAGTTAATAATTTGAAACAAACATTCCTGTGAAATATTCCATGTAGCACATAATAAATATAGTGTCATGGGAAAACATGAGATTTCCTCTTGTTAGATGCTTTTCTTTCTTTTTTTTTAATATATCTTTGCTATAGTTGAATTGTGTTGGAGTCATGTGGATTATTTGTCAACTAATTAAATACTGTGATCAGTTTTTATGGCAATGAAAAAGAGAGGTGACACAATGGTGTGACTTAAAAATTTTTTTTTTTGTTAATTCCCTTAAGTTATTAATTTGTATGTATTAACTTTTTTATGCCCAAAATAATTCTCTTTATGCCCAAAATAATTCTCTTTATGCTGGAAAAAAAAAAAAAAATCCCAAAAAGTTTCTGCTCAAGTTAATTTTAATGGACATAATTAGTATTTTATACTTTTGACCAGTTCTTTGGTCAGGATCCTCACCAGTAAGAGATATTGTCCTCTTAGAGTTCTCAACAGGGCAGTGAGTTTACTGGCTAGTCAAATATAAATGTTTGGGCTTTCCAACTAACCTTTTTTTTATTAGCTCAAATGAAATATATGGAGTGAAAGTAAGTGCAAAGTCCTTTAAAGTGTTTTGACAATTTGTGGCTTTTGTGGTTAAAGATTGCAACATGCCATTAAACATGCATTGCAGTTCTCATGGAAAAAAAATCTCTAGATCAACCAAAATAGATAAAAGTAAGTTCTTCCTCCCACCCCTTCCCCCCTTTTTAATAATGAAAATAAGATGTGTGCTGAGGCCAAAATAAATATTTCTAATAGAGAAGAAAGAACACCACACAGAAATCGCTGTCATTTTCAAATAATGTCGTTACTTTTTTTAAATGCTGGAGGTCTTTTTTACAATTATTAGTTCTATTAAAAAATTTTTTTTAATATCTTTTAATTAGTAATACTATGTGGTATCTTCTTTATCTCTTTTACTTTTTAAAAAAAATTTTTTTTAACTACTTTTGTTTGTCATAATTTGTCATAATTTGTCATAATTTATACAATAATATTTTATAAACATTTTCAGAACAATTGAATGATTAATTTACAAAAAAAATTTTTCTACAGGAATTGACATATTTATTCTGGACCTAACCACTACATGTTTGTTCTAAAACACTACTGCTGTTTGTGGTATCATAACAGTCCAATCTTCTCATTTCTGTCAAACCAATACATCTTTTTTTCTTTTTTTTCTATAAATTTAACATATTGTTTATATGTTATAAATGAAGTTAATCTTTTACACAGCTCTTCCCTGATATCATATATTTATACTGGTGGAATCTAATTTCTATGGCAACTTTAATTACATAGCATGACTTCATGAATATCTATGATGGAATTTCTCATTAAGATCATTATCGAAAGTTATTACTTATTATAAGCAATCAAGCATTGTGCATTTTAGAATCATTAGCTATCATGATTTTCAAGAATTTTATCAGATTTATAACAACTATTTGCAGAGTATAGAATTATTATTAGGATGCTGGATTAACGATCTTACAATGATGTGGGTAAAAAAATTTTTAAACTGTCTCTTATTCTACTAGTACGTGCATAAAAAAAAGGAAACAGATCTAGCAAAGAATTGTATAATTTTGAGTATAATTCAGCTGATTAATCAGTATTGGTCTGTCTTTATTTTTAGCTTGGCTGCTAAGAAGTGTGTGTATTACCAATATCAACTGTGTGGCTAATTACCAATATCAACTGTGTGGCTAATTCATATATGCAAGATATGGCTACACAGATAATTGGGGAGCACAGTACATGTATATAAATTCCCAATATTAGAAAATCTAAAATTTTAAGATGGTGATGAAGAATGCTTAAAATCCAAAGCTTACTATTTCAGCTTGACTTCAGATAGTCTTTCCAAAAGTATAGTAAAAAGAATGTATGCATGAAACCACCCCCCTCCCTCCCCCCCCCCCCTAATTCCCCACAATTAAATTTAACTGCAACAATCTTCTATCATCCTATCTCTATTCTATTCTCTGCATAACTTACCTATCATTGGTACTTCCATAATTCTTTTAGTACCAGATCACTTCAAAATATCCAGTAAAATTTTATATTTGGCAAACTGAATGAAACTGGCTCTTTAGGGTAGACAATATCTTACACTAAACTTGATTTTTTTTTAATTAAAAAAAAATTACGCCACCTGGTCACCCCTCTTTCTTTGGGTGTGTGATGCTATAATGCTAAAATGGTACTTGGATAGAGGTTTGGACCTAGGGATCTAAAAATTCACCGTGTGCATCCATATCATGACTCTGGGGGCAATGTAGGCAAAATAACAATTTCTTCATTTGTATGAATGTTAGTGTGTTTCCTCTTTCCGACCAAAGTATCATACCTAATGAAGCCTTATCTTCAGAATGGACACATCCGGCACCTCAGATAGTTTTCAAAGCCCCAAAATATTTGGACCAGATGACTACAAATTTCTTAAGGGTATTGGGACCTGACATCGAATTCTTGGCATGCACACACCATTGCTTGGAGAGGTGAGGGGGGAGGTGAAAGACATGTGCTGGGTCCCACCAGCACCAGGCCACATTTCTTCCTATGGGTGTTTTGGACTAAAATTACCGAAAAGGTACTTACTCAACCCTTGTACATTGGCTGGGTCACATTTAGTCACACTTTTTTAGGTGGATATGTCATTAATTATATCTCTGGCACCACTGATGTGAGAACCATAGATCCTAACAATCATTAAATCCCCCCCCCCCCCCTCCCACAATACATTCTTTTTGTGGCCTTCACTGGAATTTTCCCTGGCGCTTAGGTGTTTCTGGTATAGGGTCTTTAATAGTTTGTTTGTTTTTAATTAAAAAACAAAATAAAAAAAAACACCCTTTTTGAAATATAAATTTAATAAATGTCTGTATGGATTATGCACCCTTGGTTGAGCTGTTCGCCTAACCATAGAGCCAATTATACATAAAATTTAAGTGGAAAAAAAAATCTTTGATTAAAAACTCACCCTTTCTAATATTCCTAGAATTTATTCATGACATTGACTTCAGAATGATTAAATTAATAGAATGGGAAATGCCAAAAATATAAACAACCCTCTACATATAATGCTTAAAAAAAGAAAATGATCCCCCAGAAAATGATTTTGTTGTTGCAGGAGGTTGGAATCAGACACCCAAACTGCCCAAAAGGCAGTTTCCCTCTACTTCCATATATGTACATAGCTCTCTCTCTCTCTCTCTCTCTCTCTCTCTCTCTCTCTCTCTATATATAATGACGGAAGTTTCCTGTTTTGCTGGAAATCCAGGAATACCCAGCATAATTTTTTGTGTGGTTCTTTTAGCAATCAATGATTAGTTATGGTTGATTGTTTGTCGGATTTAATTGTAGCATGACTGTGTAGTTCACCCAATCAGTGAAGAAAAAAAAGATAACACATTAATTTTATTGATGCATAAGATTAAAATCAGTCTAACAATTTTCCAGATTAAAATAGTAATATTGTGATTATTTAACATTGTGAACCAATGAAGATGAGTTTAGTATGTTATCCTTGGGATGGGTAAGGTATGGTTGCAGCTGTTCTGGAGGTGGTTCCTTGGTAATTTAAAAAAAAATTTCTTCTAACTTTATAAACTGTATACTGTTTAATAGTTCCTGGACCAAGTTTGCAGTTGATAAAATAATAAGATGTAATAATTTTGATAGATTATTTGAAGAGGATATATTACTTCTAACACTGGCAGTGGTCACAGCTTGGGTGGAGGAAGAGTGAGCATCGAAGAAGGAGCAAATGCATAGTTCATGCAATCTAATTCTGTTTGAAGCTAGTACAACTTTGATTTTAGAACTAATGTAGCAGAAGTAAGCTTTCAACAATTACGTGGCTACAGACAATAATTAACAATTAATCGAAAAAAGAAGAAAATAGATAAATGTCTCTATATATGTATATATCACCAAAAAATGATCAATTATGTAAATAAGAAGGTTCTAAAGGAAAAAAGAACAGCATAAAAATATCACCTGGATTATTTAATTTATATATGCTAGAAGCATAATAAAGTAAATTTTCATGCTTATGTTAGTATTAATTTTCAGGTTTTGTGAGGATTTGGTAATTGTAGCCACAGAAAAAGAAAGAAAAAGGAAAGATGGTTTAATGTAGAGTTGTGATGTAGTATAGAAATAGAAATTGTAGAAAACCACATGCAGGGGAAACATTTTTTTTTGTTCCAACAGTTGAGTTTCTCTAATCTGTATCATTGATTGTTTTTTTTTTTAGTAAATAACAAATCATTACTTTTAGGTTTCTTTTGGCATAGCCTACTAAATAGGGCTAGGCAAGTTACGATGTTTTAGATATTATTGTAGAGTCCTTCCTGGAATCACTCCTTAATGATTTGAGTATCCATACCTATTAAGTTGGACTTTTAATTTGGATTTAGGATGACTGACAGAATGAAGAAAGTTTAGTAAAAGGAGTGTGTGGTTTAATTATAAATTATATGCTCTCACAGATTCTGGCTAGCTGATGAAATGATAACTGTTATTGATAATTTACTACATGTGTAGTGTAACAAATATATTCTGAGGTACAATAACATTGTTGATGCCATGTTATACCAGAACAAAATTATATTGCTCAATAGTTAATCAAAAAATATTTTTGTGTGTTTAAGAAGAGAACCCCACACATTTTATTCTGTATTTATTGCAAAACGTATTATAACCAGTTTCTTTCTCCATTTGCAGTGAGTGTAAAGGCGCAGGAGGACGTCGTTTGCTTTGTTGAGGATTTTTGTTCTGGAGAAGATGTACTAAGCAGTATAGAAAATTGCTGTGACCACAGATTGGATCCACCAGGGCTATCCTATGTAGACCAGGATGGTTGCAATGCTTGTCCAAGAGGTAAGGTTAAGCTGAAGCATTTTGTGTTGGTGTTTCATGTAATGAGAAGCTCACTTCCTTTTCCACCTTGATTTTTCTTAGTAATAAAAGTATAAAAATAATAAATTCTCTAATTGTGAGGTGATCTTATATTCGATATTAACCTCAAAACAAAAGAAAATAAGCAAGCAATTCAAAATAGAACTAAAAGAGGAGAAACACGGGAATATTTCAATGGATGTTGCAGCTGATTTCATTGCTACAACAACTTTTTCTTTGGTCGCTGTTGTTGCATTGTTAGTAATTTTATTGTAGTTATTTTGGTACTAGCATAATACCACCCTGCAGCTGATTTTTTAGCCTTTATTAGTATCACCCAAATTTCAATTTTGTCATCAAGATCACCAGAAGCAGATAAAACCTCCTTGTACATATATTTCTATTTCAAATAGTATTAATCTATATTATTACTTATGTTACGTCCCTGTCTGCGTGTCTTAGTACTTACAACCACTATTTGACTTGTATTCTGGCTCCCTATTTGCCCTAGCCCTGCTGAAGGTTACAAAATTTAAAACAAAACAACTCTACTTTTGGTTATTGGGGAGAAAAAAGTAAAGGGTTGAAATTCAACAACCCCATTTTTTAAATAGAGAACAGAAAAGCAAAAATAATAATAAAATAGCATAACAGTTTTGTGACTTACTACTGAAAAATGAACAGACTGACTGACTATGGTGAATTTATCCAGGCTATTTGATCCTGGTAGCATGCAGTAAAGGAGTTATTTTTGGGTACTCTGTGAATAGGCAGATGTAGATTGATATCAGCTAAACTTAAGCTAGATTTAGTTTTCAGGTAGAGATTGGTAAAATATCTACTGCTCTAGCTGGGTTAGTGCCAGTAAGCTGGCTATAATATCTGCACTGATATTAGCATGGTAGTTCACTGACAATCGGAAGATTCCAGATTGTATTTCAGTATCAGATCTGAGATATCTCTGTGAAATAAAAAGTAATAATCATAACCAAAACTATATGATTGTGGAAAAAATAAGATTGGTTATACAAATTTTTCTGCTTGCAACAGATAATTATTTTTTTTCAGAACTGAAGTCGCGAAGGGGGCCTTTGCAAAATCCTAGAAATGGCCCTTCTTAAGGTGGGGGCTCAGCTGGAAGCAAAATTTCTGGCAAGAGTGTGCTCTAAACTAAAATTCTTGCATCTATATTTCATGAAATTTGGCATATATACACAATTTTAACTTGACTCTGGGATTAACATGGGCTGGGTCCCACCAGGTTGTACCTCAACCTCTGGGCATGTGTCAGTGACTTGATTAGCTATATATATAGTTTGCAAGCATCTGTCTATCTGTAAGCAATATTACTCCTGAACAGAAATTCAAATTGCTACAAATTTTTACAGTCCTTTTAGGGTAGCACTGGGAGTGATTAAATTGAATTACATCTTGGAGAATGCTCAGCAAGAAAAGAAAAAAAAATCAAATGTAACCCTGTATAAAAAAGAGCCTGAGAAACATTTACCAATTGATTAAGGCACAGGTTCCCAAGCTTGAAGTGGGAGGTTCGTGTATATCCTGGACTGGGCTTTAGTCCCTTATAATTTTCCCAATTCACCCTCCTGTTTTTTTTGTTTTTTTTTTTCATTTCTTTTGTTCTTTTAAACCGATATATATTAATACTATCCCATCCCACTATAATAATATCTCCTATGTAAAAGGAGATGTCAGTATGTCTGTGTGTTTGTATGTTTGTACCATCATTCTGGCCAAATTTCTGGGTGGCTTTCTTTGAAACTTATCATGCTGATAGTTTTTGACCCAACTTAAAAGATGGGCTAAAAAAAATAAAAATAATAATAATTCAGAAATTGGTTACCGTGGTAACGAGAATTAGCCAAATATGGTATTTGGCCAGAAAAACCCTTGGAGCCACAGATCTAAAACTTAGTATGCATATACAACTTCACTCTGGGAGTAGCATGGGCTCTAACATGTGTCTCCTGTAATGCATGCCCTCCTACAAGACATGCTATCCTGTAAAACATGTCTTTATGTTGGACATGTCTTCCAGTAAGACATATCCTACTTTAAGACATGACTATTAGTAATACATGTCCTCTCATAATACATGTCCACCTGTAAGACATGTCTTTAAGTAATACATGGATAAGACATGTCCTCTCGGAAGATGTGTTTTCCTGTGGAACAAATCATCCTGTATGATATGCCATCCTGAAAAAACATGTACTCCTTTAAGACATGTACATCTGTTAGACACAACCTCCTATAAGATATACCCTCAACTAAGACCTGTCCTCCTGTAAAAGATGTCTTTCAGTAACACAGATCATCCTTGTGAGATATGCCATCCTAAAGACATGCACTCTGGCAAGATATGTCCTCCCATAATACATGTCAACCTACAAAGCATGACGTCCCTTAAGAAAATGTTCGTGTAATATATGTCCTCCTGAAAGACTTGCACTCCAGACAGACATATCATCCCACAAGACATGTACTCCCCTAAGACAATTTCATGACCACAGCCAAGCAATTCGGCCGAAGGCAGCAATTTCTTGCCAGTATATATAAATAATTCAATATGGACCATTTCAACCATGATCCAATTATATACTCTAATAAAATTATAATGTTTAAAGCCTTCTTTATATAATACCACATATTTGTGAGTCACTGTAATATGATTGATCATTGCTTTTATTTATATTTTTACGTCTTTAGTTTTGTGTTTCGTAATTTTTTAAAAATTTTGTGCTGTCGTTTTTTTTGTGTGTTTAAAATATATATATTTTTATTCACAGTGCTGGGATTCTTTGATGACAGATTCATCGGAGTAGAGCGTGGTGCATCTTATTCTGTATCAGTTGGTATTTTATCTGGGGTTACTCCAGATTTTTTTGAATTTGATATTCGTCTGGAATTAATTACAGCCAGTAAGTAAATAAAATATTTCACTAATTAATGTAAATAATACATTTATATCTCCCTCCTCCCCTCTCTATTTTCTTCTTTTCCCTCATTTCTCCAGCCTTCCCTAACCCTTTTTCATTCTTCCCTTCCACTCTATTCTTCTTCTTTTCCCTTTTTCTTTCTATCATCTCCACCTTATCTCCTCCTGGTCTCTCTCTCTCCATGTTCCTTTTTGACTAGTTCCCCCCTCTCTCTCCATCTTTCCCCTCTTCTCTCCTCCCTCTTGCCTACTCATTCTATATCACCTTCAATGTCTCCCTATTTCCTTCCTTTCTTTGTTTGTCTCCTATGCTTTTTACAGAATCAACTGCATCTACATATTTTTGAAGAAATTAGTTTGTGATATTGTTGAAATAATTATTTCTTTTTAGCATTATTCTTCTTAGAACAACCAGTGGATTAATGTAAAACATATACCCACTGAAGAAGCCAAATTTAAATATGAAGATTTTTTCCTAGCTATTATTTCACTTTAATGTTATGAAGTGTAAAGCATAAAGTCTAGAAATCTTGTTGCACTTCAGTTAAATTCCCAATTATATTTTAATTGTGTATGTTTTGGGTCAGATAGACGAATCCAGGTAGAATCCATCTTTTTATATACTCAAATTTTTAACATTAATTTTTATTTTCCCTGTGTTCTACTAGGTGCCACGGATGTGTCTGTAGCTGGAGGTAACCATGATATATTTCCTGGTCGAACAGACACACCGGTTTCATTTACTTTTACAGTAGATTCAGTAGGGCAAGAACAGGATGAGTTTTTCCAACTGAATATTGCACCTAGAGATGATTTTTTCGACTTCATTTCGGATCCTCTATTTGGAACTATACAGGATTCTGACAGTAAGTGTATAATAATAATAATAATAATAATAATAATAATAATAATAATAATAATAATAATAATAGGAATAGTAATAGACATATACACCTGTTATACGTGACCTCCTATGAGATATACAGTTCTCAACAATCCAGACCAAATATTTTGAGCTGAGCAAAAATATAGTGGATTAAAATTTAATGGGGTTGAAATTTTAATCAAAGGCAAGGGTTAGGGTCACAGCAATAAATAATCCTTCCAATCCTGAGTGGGCATAGCTTCAGGTGAGCAGTGGGTGGGGGGCGGGGCGGGAAAGGGGAAGCATTGACCTCCAACACATGCAGACACACGAAACACAGACGCTCACTTCGCACAATAAAAAGAAACAACTCACTGAAAAATATATAAATAAACTAAGATGGTAAGGAAAAACTGTTCATTAGCAACTTTGTGAACGCAATTGTTTCTCTTCAAAAGAAAATTCTATCAGAGAAAGGAAGGAAGATCTACAATTGATTTGTAGGTGTTGTAATTACATAGATAGTAGCAGGGCTGTAGATATAAATATTTTTGGGGGTGCTATCCAGTTAGGGTTCTGGGAGACTTTGTTGGAAGCCACGGAAGGGAGAAGGGGGAATGTGTATGTGTGTGATGTGCAGAAGTTAAAACATAATAACAAAAGAATGTTGTTGGAACTATACAGGATTCTGACAGTAAGTGTATAATAATAATAATAATAATAATAATAATAATAATAATAATAGGAATAGTAATAGTAATAATAATAATAGGAATAGTTAGTAACGGTAATAGTAATAGTAGTAGTAGTAGTAGTAATAACAATAATAATAATAATAATAAAAATAATAATAATAATCTTATACTAATAGAGCTAGTGATAATTGCAACTGGACCTACCATCACTATTGTCTGGTTCATTGCAGTGCCAACTTTTTAAAGCAGGTGCATGTACACCATAATTGAGGTTGAAAAACCAATTAAAACTTAAATACAAGTAAATAAGAGACAGGCAATTAAATTTATAAGAAAGAACAAACAAACAAAAAAATACTCAATTACATTTCAAGGCCATATATTTAACTGACTGCAACTACTTCCTGCACCACTGAATTACTAAAAAAAAAAAAAAAAAAGTGGGAGGGTGGGAAATTAATAAATAAAAATAAAAAATAAATTAAAAAAAGTAACCAGGTTACTAAAACACAGTGCATGATGCAATGACACAAAAAGAGAAGTTAAGGATTTGCTAAAGCAACTTGAAAATAATATTAGGAAAAACAAATACTAATGATTATCATACAAGATTCAAAGGTTCACTTCTAATAATCACAAATGCCAAGAGAAAAAAACATCACTAAAAAAAAAAAAAAAAAAAAAAAAAAAAAAACATCTAAAGCCAAACAACTAAAACAAAGAGAGGTCAAGTGAAACTCCACAAGGACATACATTTCGGCTTCAAGCAGTATCTAACAATCACATGCACAGACTAATTCATGAGACACCAGAAATTCAACTATCATGTCTAAATAGAAGAGGAACACCACACACACACACACACAAGCCTACAGGATATGACTACCACACAATAACTGAGGCACTAGAATGATACAGAGGAGAAACACCAATCATGCTTACAAGGCAAATCTACCAGACAATCGCAAAGACTAAATTTAGAAACAAGAAATGAGCGCTGCTGATGTCTACAACAAATATTGAACAGACAAGCAATGACAGTAGTCTCCTCTAACACATGTCCTCCTGTAATGCATGCTCTCCTGCAAGCTGTAAAACCTGTCCTTATGTTGGACATATCTTCCAGTAAGACATATCCTACTTTAAAACATGACTTTCAGTAAAACATGTCCTCTCACAATACTCCTGTAAGACATGGCCACCTGTATGACATACTCTTAAGTAATGCATAGCTTCCTATAATACATACACACCAGTAAGATCTGCCCTCTTGTAAGACACGTCTTCCTATAGGATAAATCATCCTGTATGATATGTTATACTGTAAAATATGTACTCTTGTAAGACATCTACACCTGTTACATGTGACCTCCTATGAGATATACAGTTCTCAACAATCCAGACCAAATATTTTGAGCTGAGCAAAAATATAGTGGATTAAAATTTAATGGGGTTGAAATTTTGGGTCACAGCAATAAATAATCCTTCCAATCCTGAGTGGGCATAGCTTCAGTTGAGCAGTGGGTGGGGGCGGGGGCGGGGGCGGGGGCGGGAAGGGGGAAGCATTGACCTCCAACACATGCAGACACACGAAATAAAGACGCTCACTTCGCACAATAAAAAGAAACAACTCACTGATAAAATATATAAATAAACTAAGATGGTAAGGAAAAACTGTTCATTAGCAACTTTGTGAACGCAATTGTTTCTTCAGAAGAAAATTCTATCAGAGAAAGGAAGGAAGATCTACAGTTGATTTGTAGGTGTTGTAATTACATAGATAGTAGCAGGGCTGTAGATATAAATATTTTTGGGGGTGCTATCCAGTTAGGGTTCTGGGAGACTTTGTTGGAAGCCACGGAAGGGAGAAGGGGGGAATGTGTATGTGTGTGATGTGCAGAAGTTAAAACATAATAACAAAAGAATGTTGTTGCTTCTTTTTCTTTTTTTTTAGTGTTAATGAAGGTTGGAGAGAATATTAATCCAAATACAACAAAATACTTTTAATTACACCAATACTGAGATTAAGAAATCACATAGTAAATTTTTCCAAAAATGTTCTGGTGCTAGGATTTCTGGTTACAAATTCACTTGCTGCATTATTCAAGTCAAGCTTGTCGGTCAAATCATTATAAACATGGTGAAGGATCATGTACCAGTTTATTCTAGACTGCTGCATAGTACTTCTTAGCCAGGTTTTCTGAACTTTTAGGGCATCGAATGACCTCTCACTGATTGCATTTGTTACTGGCATAGGCGAGATTAATTTTGCCTGCTAAACTCGCTCACTAGGAGACTGCAGATTTTCACGTTGCTTCTAATTTTTTTGTTGCCTTTTTTTTCAATTTTTAGTCACTTGAAGGGTACAATGTAGAGAACCACGGTAAAGCCGGAACTGGCTGATCCAAGTCATCAGTATAAGGTGTGATAACATAATTAACAGCAAAGCAGATCAGTAAATTTACAAATAACTTTGTATCCATCTTGATCAAATCTTAAATTGATCGCCTGGACAACATGATCAATTATTTCATAGTAGATATGTCTATATTAATGTTCGACTGATTCCTCTTCCATGAGCATAGGAAATGATGTACCAACTTCACTTTTGGTTATGAAATTTTACACTCTGATTTTAGCCATTTATTTCAGTTTTCAGTCAAAACAGGTCAATAGACTCTTCTGACCTGATACTCTGTAGTATTGCTGCATCATTTTCATCAAATTCTGACCTTCTGAAACTGAACATTTCTATCTTGCATTGCTTTGGACAGGGCTGATGTTTATGCTTCTACCAGTTCAACAGAGAGTATGACATGATAGTCTACTAAACCCACTGAGACTGTCAATGTTCCATGCAGTGCCAGCTTGGCAGGTTATGTTTAAGGTCTACAGGGTGTGATTATGTTTAAGGTCTATAGGGTGTGGTTATGTTTAAGGTCTATGGGATGTATGCCAAAAAATCACCAGTAACCTCATGCATTTACATCAGTGGTTCTCATCACCTGTATAACTCTTGCAGTGTTAACAGCTAATGGATCTAATTTGCTTTCTTTTTTCCCTTTCTTTCTTTTTTTTTTGTTGTTATTATGGTTTTCATAAAAATTTTAGGGTTGCTATGCAACCCCTTATGCACATCTTTGAGTAGACCCCAGAGAGCAGCTGCAGGAGTAATGAGTGTGTTGTGTTGCAGTTGTCTCACCAGGTTTCTGTAAGTGGTTGCAGCCGTTTGTTTGAGAATAGACTCCCCACCCTCAAATTTAAATAAATAAAGTGCTCAACCACAGAACTGTCAACCTTATTAGTTAATATAACTTCATCCTTATGATTTGGGATGGTTAAACACTGCATATGCTCTTCAGGATCAAACATTCCACAGAATAGATACCAAAAGAATAAAAAAATTTGTGTGTGCATCAAAATCATGCGAATTCATGCCAGTCCAAAACAAATGAATGAATAAGATGGCATGATTTTTCACTAGCATGAATTTTTATCCACACTTATTTACAAGCTTGCCCAAATTGCTTGCAAAATGGGGCCTTTATTATGCATTTACTATTGATCAGTGGTCAGTTAGCTCTAGCTGCAGTGGTGCAGGGGGGAGGGGATGGAGATAGAGGTTTACTAACTGAAGCTGCCATAATATTCTTCCCAGGAGATGGGTAGTCTCTATTCTCAATCTAAGGGCATGCATCATTAGTTAAAAGAAACCATTGTGGATATGGTATTGGGTAAACCAAATTAATCCATTATTATTGCCGATGTGTATGATTAAATCTTGTATTTGTTCAGCTGCCTGGCTTGGTGTGCAAAAATGTTGACTCAATTATTTGAAATAAATACATCTTATAATAATAGGGTTAGTGATGCACGCACGCACGCACGCATGTATGCACACGCACACACACACACACACACACACACACACACACACACACACACACACACACACACACACACACACACACACACACACACACACACACACACACACACACACACACACACACACACACACACACACACACACACACACACACACACACACACACACACACACACACACACTATAACCTGCCAAATGGCTGAAAGGATTTGTTTGAAAATTGTCAAATAAGATCATCAGGTAAGGGAAAGTAACCTGGGCTAGATCCAATTTGTCTGCACTTCATTGTTGAAGTGGAGGAACTAAATAAACCCCCCAAAAGGCTCTTCCTCATCCACCTTTTTATTTATCAAAGAGAATTCGTAGGTGTTTACATGCTACCACTTCAAAAAGACGTTAATGCATTTCAACATTGCACACCCTGTTGACAAAAAACCCCCCAACCTATTAGTGATTTCAATGGGAGAATAGAGTTTGAAGAGCTCATAGTGTGCCATGAAAGCCTATTACACTTAAGAAACACAGTCACTAAATTTCAGATCAAATAAATTTACTCCAGACAATTTATACTGTAGCATCAAAAAGTAACAGCAACAAAATGGCTGCTTTCGGGTAACAGCTAGGGAATATGGAATTTTGTGCTCCCGCCTACTCCCCCCCCCCCCCTCCCCCCACCCATCACTATTCCAAACCACTCTTAGTGGTGTGAGGTAGCGGGTAACAGCTAGAACTCTCATTATCATTGTGTGGCTCATTCAACCTACAATTTTAAAGCAGGTGCATGCACACCACAATTGAGGAAATATGTTTGTCAAGCATCAACCAAGCAGACATTGAAAATAAACTTAGATACACAAGAAGAACATTGAAAACAGTAAATCCTTGGGAAGCATGTCTCAGAGAAAACGAAATATTTCTGGAGAAAAATAAACAAGGGTTGTTTAAACTCACAGCGGTATAATCGGTTGCAGCTTCTGCATAGATACCAGATATTAGCCTCACGAGATATGTCATCATGAAAGACATTTCTAACTTCATGACGTTTCACTGTAAGACATGTCCTCCTGACAAAATGACCTCTCATAAGACATGTCCCCCCATAATATGTGACTTCCCACAAGGCATGTCCTCCTACAAGACTTGTCATGCAGAAAACATGTCCTCCCATAATGCATGTATGATCTCCTCTAACACATGTCCTCCTGCAATACATGCCCTCCTGCAAGACATGCCATCCTATAAAACCTGTTCTCATGTTGGACATGTCCTCCAGTAAGATATATCCTACTTAAAATCATGTCTTTCAGTAATACATACCCTCTCATAATACATGTACTCCTGTAAGACATGGCCACCTGTAAGGCATGCCTTTATGTAACACACAGCCTACTACATTACATACACACCAGTAAGACCTGTCTTCCTGTAAGACAAATCGTCCTGTAACATATGCCATCCTGTAAAACATGTATTCCAGTAAGACATGTCTGCATGTAAGACATCCTCCTATAAGACATACCCTCAAGTATGACCTGTCCTCCTGTAAACACACCTTCCAGTAAGACACATCATCCTGTAAGACATGCTATCCTGAAGACATGCACTCTTGCAAGACATGTCCTCCCATAAGACATATCCTCCAACAAAGCATGACCTCCTTTAAGACACCAGAAAGACATGTCCTCCCATAAGACATGTCCTTTCTTAAGACAATTTCCTGACCAGAAATGTGGTCTGCCTTAATTGCAAAAATTGTTGCTAGTACTGTTAATAATTTGTATGGGACTAGTAAGTGTTCATATAATAGTGTAAATTTTTTTTTAGAAAAGTTAACTATACATACTATGTAAAAAATTTTAATAATGAATCCAATTATTGTGTTGTAAATTAATAGCATAGCATCAGAATGTTTAATTATGTGTCCCATGATGGATTCTCAGATGTCTAAGTTTGATAAACAACTTTACTTACTCTTATTTATTTTACAGATTCATTTAAAAATAATTGTTTTTGTTAAATTTTAATAGCTGTAACATTTACACTCTCTGAGACCGATTACAGAGTACCTGAGATGCCAGATGCAGAGATGCCAGTAAGGATTGTCAAGTCTCAGACTGTTTCTTTAGCTAATGAAGTTGTCATCAGAGTCAGCCCTATGACAATTGCAGCAGTACTCGAGCAGGACATATTTCCTAGTGATGTTCAAGAAGTGGAGAGAACAATTAATATGCTCTCTCCAAGACAAGCGAGTAAGATATATATATATATATATATATATGTATATATATTTTTTTAAGCTCAGCACTCTCATCATTACTTGCTGTGAACATGGTTACAATGATTCTGTTTCAATTTTCTGTTAGTTATTTGAGATAAGTGGCATGTCTACCTAATTTTAGTAAATATTTTCAAGAATTGCATTTTAAATAATGCATTTATTATTTTTAGACCAGAATTCAAAGAATAGCTTATTTATGTATTTTTTTAAAGAAGTAGTTATCATGTTATGTGTTAAATTTCTGTTTTCAGATAGTGATGACTTTGACACTACTGTTTTTAATGTGGTCTACCCTGCTGATGAAGGTCAAGATTCTATCACTCAAATAGATGCTTTCATTCCTGTTACGGATGATGACATAGATGAGAATGAGGAACAAACATTTATTGTGTTCTTTGAAGTAATAAATGCAACTAACATTGATTTAATAGTCGAAACTGAAGAGAGTCGTAGTCATGCTGTTTGCAGAATTATTGACGATGATCGTAAGTTCACTTAAATATTACATTTCTTCTTTACTGTGGCTAATATGATGAATCAATTTTTAGATGAATTTATTCTGCTTAATTATGATATTATGAAGTTCAGTTCATGTAATGTTGATTAAAGGTTAGCAATTGAATTACACATTTTATTGTTTCTTCTATGTAGCTCTTGTCATTGGATTTGAAAGGCCAAGTTATACATTTGTGGAGCCAGATACTTTTTTACCGATTTTGGATGTATTGCTGGTGAAGGAGAATAATCGTACAACTGAGCGAACTTTCACTGTTGTAATTAATGTTGTGGATCCATCTATAGCAAATATTAATCCTGCTACTATTATAGATGATTTCAGGATCACATTCGTTGGAGATTCCCGGACACAACGACTTTCATTTCCAACTACAGATCAAACAATTGAGTTTTCATTCTTTCTCTTCCCTGATATATTTCCTGAAGGTTTTGAAGGCTTTCAAGCTATGTCCTCACCATCACAACCAGAAGAAAATGAAACTCCTGTGCTATATACCACACCAAATAATGAAGCCGATGTTTTCGTTTCCACAATAATTGTCATCAGGGATAACGATTGTAAGTAATCTTGAGTTATGGATACTTGTTTTTATGTTCTTCATCAATCTATACTTTTGACTATTGCTAATACTATTTTTATTCTACTACAATTTGGTTTGTGCTTCTACCGCGGCTCCTCCTCCTCCTCCTCCTCCTTCTCCTCTTTCTCCTCCTCCTCCTTCTCCTCTTTCTCCTCCTCCTCCTCCTCCTCCTCCTCCTCCTCCTCCTCCTCCTCCTCCTCCTCCTCCTAGTACCTAACAATACCACTACTACTAAGATAATACACTACTACTACTACTATTACTACTACTACTATTACTACTACTACTATTACTACTACTACTACTTAATATAGATATTTGTATTGAATTAATCACCTTAAACCATAAAGAGAACAAGATTGTACATATTTTAAACACCAGTTCAATGATCCTTTACTATATAAATCGAATACATTTACATGCACACCTACGCACACACGCACACACACACGCACACACATACACAAACACACACACACACTCCCTTAATAACTAACCTAATGCAAGTATTTGTCTGTGAGGTTACCTTCCCTGTGACAACTATTACGACATCTTTTCATACAGCTATTAAAAGTATTGCCTACTGCTGTAGCTCTATTACTGATTTTAGCTTCTAAGAACCATCCTTATTATTTGTGCATATTATTATTTTGGTTGCAGTTGTCAATATTGGATTTGTAAATGATCTCTATGTGGTAAACGAGACTGTAGGATCTATAAATGTGTGCGTTGAGATCACCAACCCACCTCCAAGTGAACCATTGGGTATCAGTATAGTATTGAGGATGTTCTCAGAACTCGACTCAGAACTCGAAAATGGAACTGGAGCAGCTGGTAATAAATCATACTTTTGTTTTATTAATGCTTTCTACTGAAATTAATCAAGTAGTCAATTTTAATATACATGCCATATAGTTCATACAGAGAGATAGGTATACCACCACCAAAGTAAGATGTCAAGAGATATATAGCATATAAAGTAGAAATTAAAGTTAACACTAGTTTACAGCTGTATTCTATTGTTTTATTCCTTAAAAATGTCCACAATTTCATTTAAATCAACACATTGGTTCTGGTTCTTCTATTGCAGTTATCATCAGCCTGAAAAGGTTTTTGTCATTAATTCTGCTCCTTAACCTCATCTTCAGAAGCTTCATCTGGCTAAAGAGCCTTGACTCAAGCTGTTTCAACTAAATAAAAAGCTATATATAGCCAACAGTTTGAACATCTCAAGAAATATATCAGCATATTTGTCACAAGATTCCATCTCAGTATTGATCGACTGTGAGGTTGGTGGTTTAAGGTGCTGCACCTTCTTCATAAGTGCTTTCCTCCATTTAACAAATATTTCTTGAAAACTCTCATTTCAGACAGGACTTCCTCGCTATGTGTAAGAGGTGGAGAGATGTATGTCTTGCCACCAAACGCTGTTTGAGTTTCTTTCCCATAGAAATTAAGCAAAGCCTGCAATGAAATATTTACTTTAGTATTGCTACCCTCTAGGTGAAGTTTTGCACTTTCAAGAAAATTTACCACACAATTATTAAAATACATACTTCTGCCTCAACACCAACTTGCTGTATATGCCATGGTACAGCGCCTACTTACATGCTGTGGTTTGAGTAGTTACTAATTTATAGTCAGCTGGTTGCCCAAAACTTACCAAAATTCATGTCATAGCAATAACTTTTAATAATTTACCTCAGGGCGGCATGCTCCCAGACTCCCTGCAGCCTAGGAGAGCATATTGTCCATGAAAACAGTCTGTAATGTAATGTTCTGTATAATATTTTCTCTCACTCCTCTCTTTCCCTCCCCCCCCCCCCCCCCCCCCCCCCCTTCTCCCAATGTAAAAAAAAAATAAATAAATAAATAAGTCCTTTATTCAACCGTGATACCTGACTGGATTATTTGGGAATATTAGGCACCAATAAATATTGATTATGATATAAGAACTCTAGTGTTGTTTATGGTGTATCTTATTTATTCACTTCAACAGTTTTCAAAATTGAACCTTTTGTAAAATCAACTTGAACTCACTTAAAATTATAAGTGTACCTCACTATTCAAATAATGTTGGTAAAAAGTGTTTTTAT
>OZ017783.1:2876139-2943639 GCA_963969325.1 Lycopodina hypogea | reverse complement strand
GCCCAACTTAGTTTTTCAGGTGATGCAATTGAACGAGTGACCTTGGGTAATGTGAATGCATCTATCTTCATTGTTGATGATGATGGTAAGTTTATTGAAGGAAGTGATGGCTATTATAATACTTGACATATGAAATATTGTTAACATGTAAAATTGAATGTTTATTTTTGTTGTTTAGGAAACTCTGAAATATTTCTAAATTATCCATATATTATTGTGCTTGATTTAAATTTAAAAAGCTCAAATTAAATGTAGCTGAGAAACTAAATGAGCTACACTCTGTGTTTAGGCAAGATAATTTGCAGTCCTTGGCATGATAATATTTCTTAATACACAAAAGATATGCTTGTATTTTTGTGTGCCAATGATTGAGAGAAATATTCATTTCTGGTCAAAACTCTACCAAGATTACTCACTTTATTATTATTCCCTTTCCCTCCATTAGAATGTACTTTATAGCTCTGTAGATTTTGCTGATAGGTTGTTTTGTAGTGTTTTTAACTTTGGAGCTTAGAATATTCTTCAATTTATTGGAATGTGCCTTTAGCATATATTTATCAGTATTTTGATTTTGATCTTGTAGCCAGTTGTCAATCTAGTGTACAGCAGTAATTTAGAATTCCTTAAGTCAAGTTAGCTCATACAAAACAAGTTATTGGTATATTAAGATATAATATTTTGCTGACTAATTAATCATTTAAAAAAAAAAGATTTATTCCTTAATTTATACAGAACTGGTGTTTGAATTCGAGCCAAGCATGTTCACCTTTGAAGAAGGTGTTGGGCAAATAACCTTGACTGTTAATCAATCTACTGAGGCAGATCCAGATCTGGCATTCACACTATCTGCTGCTACTGATTCTATCACTGCTACAGGTAATACATTATGCTTTCATTTCAATTTAGTCAGGAATTTAAGTAGAAATATTTTACTGCACTGATTCTCAATGTTTTGCAGCTGACTTGGATTACACATCCGTGGACACTGTTACACTGCCAATTTTCTCTTCTGGCAGTACTTCACAAACTTTTAACCTAGATATCTTAGATGATGAGCTGACGGAGTTGCCAGAAATCTTCCAAGCCATATTGTTCGATGCAACTGTGGACTTACTTGGAAATAGTTTTGCTATCGATCAGCAAACCCGTGACAGAATTATATTTTTGAGCATTGCTGAAATAACCATAATCGATAATGATGGTAAATAGTTTTTATGAGACATGTTGAAATATGTGGATTTCCTAAAGTTAAATATTTTATTATTGTGGTTATGATTGCTCATATCTAAGTAGTAGCCATCCATCCATCCATCCATCCATCCATCCATCCATCCATCCATCCATCCATCCATCCATCCATCCATCCATCCATCCATCCCTCTCTGTCTATCTATCTATCCATCTATCTATCTATCTATCTATCTATCTATCTATCTATCTATCTATCTATCTATCTATCTATCTATCTATCTATCTATCTATCTATCTATCTATCTATCTATCTATCTATCTATCTATCTATCTACCTCTCTCCATCCATCCATCCATCCCTCTCTGTCTATCTATCCATCCATCTATCTATCCATCCATCTATCTATCTATCCATCCATCTATCTATCTATCTATCTATCTATCTATCTATCTATCTATCTATCTATCTATCTATCTATCTATCTATCTATCTACCTCTCTATCTATCTACCTCTCTCCATCCATCCATCCATCCATCCATCCATCCATCCATCCATCCATCTATCTATCTATCTATCTATCTATCTATCTATCTATCTATCTATCCTTATATTTCTCCCTTTCTTTCTCCCTCCCTCTCTCCCTCCCTATATATCTTGCTATTTATCTTCTCCATCAATCATGTAATCTATTATCTATCAATATATATAGCGCTATTTCAAAACCTTTTTCCCTTCCTTTTTATAACTTTTCCCTGCTATTCTTTTGTTGTTAATCAGCTGCAACGGTTGGTTTCGACCCTGTCAATATCACTGCATTTGAACATGATGGACAAATTGAATTTAGTTTTGGTGTATTGAGTGGAGAACTTGGAACTGATTTAACGCTAATCTTCTCCACTCTTCGTGGAAGTGCAGAAGGTTTGCCCAATATGATGTTGGTCGTAATCTTATTTGTCAAAACATTTGCATAAATCATTTACATACATATATATATAATATACACCATTTGTATGGTAGCAAAGTCCCCATATGACTATATTATGTAGTGGTGGATGCCTTTGTTGTTGACTTGAACATCATATGGAAATAACTATAATTGCATATGTATTAATATCATGAAGTTCAATAGGGTGCAATCTGCAAAGCTCCATGTCGTATTCAATCATTATTGTGTAATGATCACTATAGCTGTATATGATGTTTATATTGTTGTTCTCTGATCCTCAGCTGGTCCTGACTTTGATTCTGTAATCAGCAACCACGTATTATTTGGGACAGAAACAACAACAGCATCAGTTGATATTAATGAGGATAATCTTTTGGAAGGAACAGAGTTTTTTTTCGGGATTCTGTTTTCCCCTAGCCTTCCTATCAATGTCAATTTGGTACCCGACTTAGCAACAGCTGATATTATTGACAATGAGAGTAAGTTGTATTCACAATGGCTACTTAAATGTCATGCTTAAAAAAATGTTCCCGTTTGATGACTTTTGTTATGCAACTAATAATTGCAATTAATTATGTAAATATAGAGTATAGATTAATTATCATGGACTATATTATATTATATCTGTTAACTTATGTTCAATTTCTTCTATATAAAAGTGATATTTTGATAACAAAACTGTTACTAATGGTAACAAATACGTGGTACACATGCAGCAATTATTTCTAGTTTTGTCATTTTATTATTTTAACCCCTTCGGTTATAATGCATTATCATGTGAATATTTTATCTTTCCAATTATATAGTTGCAATTATTGGATTTGATGCTCTGGAATATGATGCTCTTGAATCTGATGGTGAAGTGATTTTTAATGTATCTCTTATCCGTGGAACTCTGGCAAACAATTTTGTGATTGAATTTTTCACAGTTGATGATACTGCTGCAGGTTTGCTCATTAATATTTTAATCTAATAAATAGTGCATCAGTTATATATGTAGCTGAAACTAACTGGTGCAGATTTTTCTGCCAATTATGTTTGTTTAAAAAAAAAGATAAATTATATATATATAGATTGTTGGTTCATTATTTTAATAAATAGGAATTGGAGGTGTTTATTTTTTTATGTCCTCATTATATAAAGACTTGTTCTTGTGCAATTGTGTTAGTTTAGGTATGTTAATTGTAGTTAATTTGACATCCCTGCATATATACACAGTGTTCTATTCATTACAAGAGGGAAATTATTTAAATTTAGCTATAAACCAAACACCATGTTTAAGGTTTAAAAAAAGCTTGTACACAATTCTAATAATAGTAATAATAATAATAATAATAATAATAATAATAATAATAAAAATAATAATAATAATAATAATAATAATAAAAGTTTGAGCATTTAAGATTAATCGTTTTGTGGATGTGATGGGAAGGAAGAAAACAAGTTTTGTTTTTTGTTAGTTATTGTTGTTAGTTTGTTAATACTGTATTTTTCTGACTTTGCATAATCTCTATCTCTGTCTTCATTAGCTGATGAAGACTATCTATCTGAGATAATAGAATTGACCTTTGGTGCTGAACAAACCTTCAATGAAGTCAGTATAACCATTTTGGATGACAGCCTTCTAGAATTCACTGAAACATTTATTGGTAGACTTCAGTTGCCAGATGGTTCTACTTTTGCTGTGGATTTAAACCCAGATTCAGCAACAGCATCTGTATTTGATGATGATGAGGTGGTGATTGGCTTTCTTTCCAACCCTGAAGTAAATGAAGGAGATAATATGGCAATTCTTGAGATAGGAGTGATTTCAGGGATCCATGCAATAAATGTGCCAGTATTTGTAACTACGCCAAGTGGCACAACTGCTGTGGGTAAGTGTAAACCATCAATATCTAATATCTAAAAAATGTAATGTCCTGAGATTTGTTTAAAAATACAAAAATAATTTAAACTGCATAAGATATATTTAATGATTTTTCTTACCTGTTGTGTAATTAAATATTCCCTTAATAACTGCATGATAATACACATTTTAGTCCTATTTTATTGCTTATACAGCTGCTGAGGATTATATTCCACTTTTTTCTCGGATTATAACCATTCCATCCAATCAAACTGTTGTGAGCTTTCCTGTTGCCATCATTGATGATGATGTGTTGGAATTCACAGAAGACTTCATTGCTGAAGCAACTCTTGCAACTTCCATTTTAGGGATATCAATTAATCCAGCAATATCTGTTATTACCATTCTTGATAATGATGGTGAGTTATTTGAAATTTGGAGTGAAGTTTGTTTAGATTTAATGAAATTTATCATAATTAACTTGATAGAACATAAGTTACTCAAATTTGTATGACAAGAAACAATAAATAGTTGAAACACTTTCACATATTATGCATCAAATATTTGTTGCTTGAGGCTATCTAAGTTGTGGGTGAGTATATTTCAATATTGCTTGCACATACTCTTTGTTTGACAGTTATTTATTTTCCCAAAGTTATGCATGTTTGAATCCCAACTACAAAAGAAAGAGATATTTATATGGACAAGCAAAGATTAATGCTACAATAGAACAGTGATAAATATCTATTTTCTTATTTTTGTGACTAATTTAACAATTAAAAAGAATAATATTTACAGCTCAAATTGAAGTATGTAATATGTATATTTGAAATAAGAGTAAATATAACTTTTTTCCAATTTATGTGGTTAGAACTTGTCATTGGCTTTGAATTAACAACCTACGAAATGGTAGAGAGTGCACCTTTTGTGAGCGTTACCATTGTGTTGAATGGACGAACTTCCAGAGCGATTGAGGTTACTTTGAACACCAGAGATGGATCTGCAGTTTGTGAGTATAATAAAACTTGTCAGCAAAGAAGTTTAATGCATCTGCAAAGTGTATGTGTGTCAAGTAGCAATGTGTGAGTGAGTTGAATTAAATAAGGTTGGCCTTAATGTAATAATACAATGCCATATGCCATATATATGTAGCTATATATAGATATATGGATATTATTATATTTAGCATATATAAATGTTTAAAAAAAGGTAATATCTTAACTTTTATTATGAGAAGTCAAGATAGATATTGATCTGTGAAATTTATTTTTTTCCTAAATCTTTTTTTTTTGTTCTGTTTTGGTATGGTGATTTACATTGCTATTGTTGTGCATGTATGCTATTTAACTATACTTTACATTTATGCAGCCATAGGAAACGAAACAGATTTTGTGTCTACTATGGAAGTATTTACCTTCTTTCCTTCCCCAAGTGCTCGCCAGACCTTGGTTGTCAATATTGGCATTACCGATGATCTCCTTGTTGAAGAAACTGAGACATTGGATGGAGTTCTCTTCCTCACTACAAATGATTCAGCCATTTCTTTAGCACCCGGAGAAACATCTATTTCCATCATTGATGATGATTGTATGTGTTCTTTTATGATTATATTAGCATCCAAAAATTTATATCTACCTTTATTTTAATTTTTAAATCTGCTATTACCACACATATCAGCCATATAGTTCTATGTACAGTTCTTTTAAATCATGCATATATCCATGCTATCTGTTGCACATGCAACCAGAATACTCAGTTATTTCAGTTTTAATTGATTAATATTATTCCCTTTCTTTTTTATTTGTGTAGCTGTTGTGATTGGTTTTGACCGACCCTTTTATGAAGTTAATGAAGATGTGCAATCTGGAGTTATTGACATAGTTATCCAGATCCTCATGGGAGAATTGAGGATTCCAGTTGAAGTAAACTTCACAACTGTGGGCTTTGATGCATTAGGTTTGTGAACTATTTATGATAAAACAACAAAGAATAAGTATAATCACCTAACACAGTTATCTGCTATGCTACTAAGAATATATCAATGATCTTGCGCAATAGCCAGTGTGCTTTAGTATACTATCATCTATATTTATATGTTAAGTATGTCTAAAAAGTGTTTATTAATTCTTTTTTCTTCCTCTATCAAAATCACTCATTTATTAGATGGATTCGACTATGTAGAAGTGACACAAACTCTGACCTTTGACAGAGACACTACATCCTTCACTATTCCAGTGACTGTCATTAATGATAATGTCCATGAACTGAATGAGGAGTTCTTTGGTCTACTCACTACTGTTGAAGATTTTAATGTTGTAATTTTTGACCCAGTTTTCACTATCATTCAAATCGTGGATGAAGATGGTTAGTAATATATATTTTTTCCATTTAATACAGTTGATCATAACATAATCCTTTAAATTGGGCGGTTTGGACTATGAATTAATATTTCTTAGCATGCCATGATAAATATTATTAATTTAATTCTTATTTCATAAAATTATTTTTCTTGTTTATGAATATTCATACACAGAGATCACCTTTAGCTTCAGAGAGGAAATTCAAACTGTTTCAGAAAGTATTGGTATAGTGACTGTAAACATTGATCGAGATGGCGACACTGATGAATTTTTTATTCTTATGGTCGAAGGAGGTAAGTAATATATTTTTAGTAAGCATAGTATGTACCCTAATGTAATGTTACAGTAACTAGTTATGATTTTAGTATGAAAATGCAGCAAGTTTTACCTAGAACTGTCTAACAGCTATATAATCTGGTGCATGAAGTGTGGATGCTTCTGGTGTAAACATAATATTTTTTATAGTTTTGCCATATTATCTATAGGGCTTAAGACTTGTTATTGTGTAGGTGGAACATCTCTCTTATCATAACGAAAATAACAGTAGTTTGGTTCTAACATCATTTTACTATGTTCCTGTCACATTGTTTCAATTCTACAGCTTTCCAAGATGAAACTGGTTTGATAGTAGACAGGATTATAGCTTTTTCTCCAACAGACTTGGAGATGTCCATCAATTTCACTGTGATAGATGATAACATTGCACTTGAGCCAACAGAGTATCTTGAGTGGACTCTGTCACTACTCACTGTGAGGGACAGAGCAAGCATCTCTCCCTTCAATACTTCTAATATTGTAATAGTGGATGATGATGGTATGTCACTTCTTATATTCAAGGCATGGTCATTACATTAGAAAATAAAATCATTACCTTTAATTAGAAAAATATTTGTTTTAATAAAATATTCTTTTAGTCCTTGTTTATCATATTTTGAATTTGATAATATTATTATGGTAGAATTGGAGATTCAACTTATCGTGGCTAATGGTGTCCTTGAATCTGAGAATGTTCTTGCTTGCATACGGTTCAGCAATCCATTTGCGTCAAACTTTGACATTGACATCTCTACAGTTCTTCCACCAAATATAACTATTGAATATACTGGTGAGCAAATTCTTTATACTAGAGATACTGTTAGTGGATTATGACTTGAATGAACCCAAATCGGAGTGAAGTATTTATATATTGGTTCTTAATTTCCATATGATTCATTATGTCATTAATAAGTAATCTTTATTTCAATTTAAAAGTTATTTTGATGATTATATTGAAATTAATAAATTTAATTAGATGCAGTTATAACATACATCATGATGACAGCATGCTAAATAATTAATCCTTCTAATTGAGGCTATTGAATTGTGCAATTCATCCCAATCTGAGATGTTTAGATTACTCCCACTAGTTTATCACCCATATTTCCTTTATGTCATGAGCATGCTCTTGTTTCATGTGTGATTCCATTTACTGATTAATTGTTGCATGCATATTACCTTACCTGTGTTTAATTCTTCTTATTCTAAAAGTGCTGACAAGTATAAGTAATGTACACAAAATATAATTAGTATTCATTTATCTATATCTATAAATGTTAAAGGTGTGTGTGTGTGTGTGTGTGTGTGTGGGCTCATTGGAGAGCCAAATGGCTGAATAGATATTGACGAAACTTTGCAGATTAGGCAATTAGGCAGTGGCGCATAAGAGAAATGTTGACCTTGTGATCTGAAGGAAGAGATGTAATATGTTCCAATATCAATTTGTAATATGTGGTTTAAATGCTAAATATAATCTGTGCTGGTGTTTTTGTAGTGATTTCTTCATAAGCTGATAAATAGGTAATGACAAAAAGTAGTGACTTTGAGCTGAATTTATCTGGTAACACTGGTCTTGAGTCATGAATACTTCAATAATACTTGCGTGAATGAAGAGGCTTGAATCACATGGATACTCTCAACGCAGTGTGGTTATTCCTATTCAAACCTCTTCCTCTAGGTTTGTGAGGCCTAAAATGCCAGAAATGGTCTCGGACAACTCTTAAACTTTGGTTGGATCACAGTTGACTACACCACTCTCCTACCAATTTACCAAACCACCATAAAATTGTAACATGCTCTTTAGGGTAGCCACATCCTACAAAGTGGATGGTTTTTAGCTGCCAAAAAATAGGGTCGCCTGACAATATCTTTTCCTGTGGGCATGTCAGGTAAAATGTGCCAAAAATGATGAAATCTATTTATGGTATTTATGGATGGCCAAATTTGTAGACCTAGAGACCTAGAAGCATGCAAATTCAACTTAATCTGGTAGAGGTACAGATTCAGTAACACTAAGCCATAACTTTTTCTATGGGCATGTCATTATACCCTGGGCTACACCGTGTATATGCTGCTAGTTGATAATAGTTGCACTAAAGCAACTTTATTAAGTTGCATTATTAATAGTAAAGAATACTTGATGTAAAAATGTTTACTCATTGTACTATATATTTTATTATGTAAGGAGTATTTTCCTCACAATTATAAAAAAATGCCAAATGCATATAATGAAAGTAGGTTGGAGTTCTATTAATTCTATGATTTTTTAAATTATTTATTTATATCATTTTATTTATTTATTTTATTTTATTAAGAAGTAACCTTACAATTCTGCAGTGGAAGCAGTGCCTAGTATCCAAACTAACTCTGTACTTGACACAGATGGTATATGTGTATAATCTAACAACTTGGATGGAAACTAAACTGCACCTGAGGCTCAATAAACAAACAAACATGCAGACATACATTGTTTTAACAAGTTTAGCAAGATGCATATTAGTTCCAGCACACTGCCTACTTTGCTAATGCATCACCTCAACTCCAAGAAATGAATTCTTCCTCCACACTGATTAAATATCTCTGAATCACTACCTATTGCTTAACATACTACACTTCCAAAAAAGTAATAATTAGGTTTTGAATTAAATTAAGTTCATAAATTGAAATATGGTTATATATTTTTCCTTCATCAAAATAATTTTGTTGGTTCAGCTATTTTATTTGGTATTTCATTTTTCAGTATTCAAGCTTGCAGCTACAAAGATGTAATCAATTAAGATTGTATGTATTTTTTGTGTTCCTATGATGAATCATTTTGGCCACTAGAAATATATAAATATTTTAGCTGTGTATGACGCATTTCATTCTAAGCTGCAGATGATATTAGGGATGCGGATGCATTGATACTCTCATGAATGCAATGCATATTTACACATTTGCATTTACTCATCTTTTTCTGTAGCCACAGCGGGAGTTGACTTCAGCATCCCTCCTAGCTTTTTTACAGCTCAAGCTGCTCTACAAGATCCACCATTAAATCAGTGCTTTCGTGTGTTCATTTTGGATGATCCTGCTGTGGAAGAGGAAGAATGTTTTACCGTGACAATCTCACTCCCTCCTCCATTACCTGAGAGAGATGTGATATCTATTACTGATGGTTTGGATAGCTCTCTCATTTGCATCATTGATAATGACAGTAAGATCAATTTGTTGGTTTATTATTCTTTATTTAAATTAAAACTACTCCCCCCCCCCCCCCCCCTCCAGTATTTATATTACCATTTATTCATTCCTACCTCTCCATCACCACCTCTAAAAAAACAACAAATAAACAAAATCACTGCAGGAGTTGTCATTGGATTTGACCCTGTTTTCGTCATCATTGGAGAGACAGAAGCCACAGCTGTATTGACTGTTGTTGTTGAATCAGGCATACTTGATAGAGCTGTTGAAGTTTTATTCTCCACATCTGATGGCACTGCGACATCAGTGGCTCCTATCGATTTTTTCTCTGTAACAGACTCTGTTCTTCAGTTCGACTTCTCCAATCTATTTCGGGAAGTCTTTATCACAATTGTAAATGATGAAATTTCAGAGGATGTGGAGGTATTTTTTGGAAACTTAATGACTTTTGACAGTGCTGTTGAATTCCGTCCTGAAACTCGAACATCCAATGTCACTATTCTTGAAGATGGAGACGATTGTAAGTGGTATGGGGAAAGTATTTTTACCAATGAACTTTAACAAGTTCATGGAGTTTAAATGTTACTTTCTTGGGAATCTTGTTATTGGAATTGTTGTGAAACTTCTCTGACCACCAGTGCTGAGGTCCCAGGTTCAACTCATGTGTCATGGCTGAATTCTCCCCCCTTTTTTTTGTTGATAGATAAGGAACGGAGTCTTTAAATATTAGAGTGTTGCTGTACAGCATAAGTTCACGTTCTATATGGAGTAGAACATTTCAACTATTGACTATCTAGTTGCTTTGCATGCATATTATAAGCATTTTGAAATCTTCCTTTTTTGACCTTCAATTGTAGCATTAATTGGGAAGAGATTTTTAGGCACATTTAGGCCAAAGGATTTATTCCCCCCCCTCCCCCCATGAAACTTCATCACCCTCACATTCCTTGTGGTATAGGATTGCAGCAAATTTATTTAAACATTCTTGCTATAAGTGATCATATATCTTGAGCGTTGGAATCAATACAGTATATATATTTTTAAAAATACACTTTAATGTTGCAACTCTGGCATCATGTTACTTTGTATCCTTGCAGTTGTAACTATTGGATTTCAACCAGAGAACTATACCGTGAATGAAGTCGATGGCTCAGTAAGTGTGGGTGTGTTTCTTTTGTCTGGAACATTGGAGAGAGAAGTGACTGTGCAATTCTCAACAATATCTGGCAGTGCTACCATCAATGGTATGGAAGCAACCTCACTACTAAAGTACTATTAATGCAATTTTAAGAGTGTGCATTAATAAAGGTTTTTAAATATTTCCACTTGGATCATTTTCAGCTATAATAGTTTTATTTTATTGCTGTTCTCTTTTTTGAATTTAGATTATGAAGAATCAATATTTGACTTAACCTTTAATGAAATCATCAGTTCAGCCTCTGTACCGATCGGAATTACCAATGATGATGCTGTAGAAATTTCTGAATATTTCAATGGACAACTCCTGGCTACTGATTCATCAGCTGTTGTGACAGATCCTGATATTGCTACTATTGTCATCACTGAGGACTCAAGTGATAGTAAGGCTGCCAATATAGAAGGCTGTTCCTTTTATTTTTGATTAATAGCTTGTAGCTGTTATAATAATAATAACAATAATAATAATAATAATAATAATAATAATAATAATAATAATAATAATAATAATAATAATAATAATAATAATAATAATAATTATTATTATTATTATTATTATTTCTTATATAGTAATATGGTGACAGTTATTATGCTATAGATAAAATAAATATTTAAAAAATTATTCATTATATATTACATTATCCTCAGTAATACTTCGAGTGTTGAAATTTTTTTGATATGTGAGGACTTCTAGAGTTGATAATTATTGGCTATGTGCATATAATGGGTGATTTATTTTTCTGTTGTAAGTGCAATAGGAAATATCTATACTATGATCACTTTCCCTTCAGCTATCACCATTGGATTCGAGTTTGTAGACTACACAACAGAAGAAGGGGAGACAGTCGAAGTGTGTGCTGTTATTTTATCTGGCTCTTTAGAGAGAGAAACAGAAGTCGTTATTGCTAGTAGCGATGATTCTGCAAGAAGTAAGATCCACATAATTGTATGGTCATATTTAAAAAAAAAAATTATAGATGATAAATTCACACTATACATTGATATTGTAAAGTTAAAAAATTTGCTGCAGGAAGTACAATATTAATTCAATAAATTTAAATTATGCATTCGTTAATTAGTTTTAGTAATTTTACACTAGATGGCTTTGTTAGATTAAATTGCACACCTGTACATTTAATATTGCACTATGGCTTGGAATAATGAAGCATGATAGCAAGTATAGCATAGCTAGAATAGTATGGGATTGAAATATTCATTTTGTTCTAAAGTGTGTATTGAATCAATACAGTTGACACAGAAAAAGGCTTATACTCAACGTATTCAAAGAATTTATGTAAAAGTTTAGTGTTAAATATTCAATTACTTCTTCAGTCATGGTTAATTATTTCCCCCCATATTTATCTAATATACCATTATTAGCTTTGATCTTATAAATATTAGGTGGAAAGGACTATGAGGTTGTCTTGGCAACCCTTGTATTTGATTCTGCAACAAGTATTGTCTGTGTTGATGCAATCACCATTGAAAACATGGTCAGGGAGAATGAAGAAAGCTTCTTTCTGACCTTGTCCACTAGTGATAGCACGACTACTCTCAATCCTGCAATGACAACAGTTTTCATTGAAGACAATAATAGTAAGTTTGTCAGTTTAAATATAATATAAATTGTAACCATGACTAATTACGGTGTACTTTTTGAGTATGTGATTATTTTTGATATCTTTTATCTTTAGCACTTGTTATTGGCTTTGAGAACAGTATGATTTCTGTAAGTGAAGATGACATCTTTGTGGAGGTGTGTGTAATTGCCATGAATGACTTTGATGGAGAAGCTGTTGTACTGCTTGAAACCTCAGATGGATTAGCAGTAGGTGAGTTATATACTGAAGGATTTGGTTAAGGAACATGTGTTCTGTATATGCATGCTGCATTAATGTGGTTGTTATAAGAAGTTATGAGTTGTATACTTTAAAGTTATCTTCTCTGCATTTAGGTTCCAATATCTACTGACCATAACTTAAAATTCCATTCATCTATCAAATTGATATCATGATTTTTAAATTACATCTAGGCTTGAATATCCTATCTATCATATCTTTTATTGGTTTTCCTATAATTAACGGTATGTTTTTTTAAAACCTCAATTGATCACAGTGGTTAGTGTACATGTATGTGTTAAAATGTTTTGTTATTTCTGATTGTGACTCTTACAATTGATTTCTGTTGACTTTGTATTCAGCACCTGATGACTACACTTCACTCTCTGTTGAACTGACCTTTACATCCTTGGAACCTGTCATCTGCTACAATATCAGCATTGAAAATGACCCTGATTTTGAAAATTTAGAAAATTTCCAAGCTCTGTTAAGAACTACTGACCCTACAATTGTGCTAAATCCTGATACAGCAGACATTTCAATTGAAGATGATGAGAGTAAGAGTCACTGTAGATATTAGATACTAGATACCCAGTTTAAAGCAAATAAGGAATATTTCCTTATTTTTTCGGTAACACATTTGTATGGAAGAGCTTAAAGCTATGTGTGTATTAACATATTTTTTTACCTAGCAAAAGAATGAATGCTAATTTTATTTTATTGCTGATTAATATTTCCTTTTTTATTTTTCATTCTGCACTCCCCTTTGATCTAATTTAACAAATACAGTTATCACGATTGGATTTGTTGGTGTAATGGATAGTATTTTTGAAGATGCTCCTGGATATCTTGATATCTTTGTGGAGATCAGAGGAGGTGGAGTGTTGCAAGCACAAGTTATGGTTACCTATGCAACTGCTGAATCTGGTGCAGGGAATGCTGCTACAAGTAAGTTAAGGCTAGTAGTGGGTTTGTAATTCTAGTAAAATGGTTTGTTGCAAGGAAGGAAGGTTTTGAATTTGTTTTTGGAAATATATAAATGTGGAATATATTAAATCAGAGAATCAAATGACTATTAATTATTATTACATGCAAATTATTCATCGGAACTATGATTTTCTAACATAGTGAGCTGGTGAATGGAACTTTTAACAATAACTATCTGTACATGATAATCCATATGAAATTGTCCAGGAAACAGACTTGGTACAGGCTTTCCTATGTTCTTTTATGCAGCATTTAAAAAAAAAAAAAAAAAAAAAAAAAAAAAAATTTCATGTGCAAAATGTTAGGAATAGTCATTGATGTGGAATAAAGGTGGTTTTTAGTGTAGATTCAAAATCATTTTAGTTTCTTTCCCCCACAGGGTGAAAAATACACCCAGCAACCAAGCAATTCTTACAAGAATCGGTTATGGGCCATGAATAAAAGTTAGCAGTATAGAAGGAAAAAATGTGCAAACTTGCTTTCTATCTGTAGCTTAAAACAGTACATCTACTTTCAATGAATGCCCTGGAGCCTTAAAGAATGAATCTTGAAGAATATGTATTCAGCGGTTACAGTACAGGGATTGTGCAGACCCTCCACTCCCTCCTCAGAAAAGGGGGGGGGGGGGGTGCATGAATCATCTTATTGATTATTGATTAACTGATCTTGATATACCAGCATAAGAATAAACTATTTAAGAAAGGTTTATCAAATTTAAGCCATATATCAAGTAGAGTCCTAACCCTAGCCAATGCTTACCTTAGCCTTGGACTAAAATTAATCTCTTGGTGTTTTCAACAATTTAACATCCTTCCCCCCCCCCATCCCTCTTCCTAATTTGGTAACAATTTCAGTACATTTTGCTCAGATGATTTATTCTTTTGCTGGTCTATTAATCTCAGTTAGTTCTCAACTTTCTTGATAGGTATGTAGATATAAACTAGTATCTAACAATGGGAAATACAAGGAAGGAAATTTTAAAGCGACGTCATCTTCATAACTTGAGATGGCCTGAGGCAAGTGTGAAACTTATCACTACACTTATTGTTTACCACCACCTTGCAGTTGTAAAAAAGGCTGATCCAGCAACTTCAAGATTGCAGCATGTAAAAAATAGTGTAAATGAACTTATAGCTCCTAACAGAGCACATCTTTACTATTGTAGGCTTATGATATAGTTGTTTTAACTTTTCTAACAGGAAGCTATAGTCAACTATGTCAAGAGCACACCAAAAACTCAAAGAATACTGCATTTTTTCTTCTTTGTAGTTCTGGAATTTAGCTGTAGCTACACTTCAGTTAAGCAGGAATAATCAATATTTGTATAATCAGCAGTTTATTGTAGCATTTGACATTTAATAACTATGTTCATTTCCTTCCACTCTATAGGTGATGTTGATTTCTCTGCTGTGGATGGGCAGCTTATATTTCTTCCTGGCAGTGAAAACTTGCCACTATCTTTCCGAGTTAGTATTTTTGATGATGGTGATTTAGAAGGAGTTGAAGTATTCTTAGCAAGACTGACCACAAATCAGCCTCGTGTAATTGTTTCACCTGACGAATACACTATTAATATACAAGATGACGATGGTAAGTCTATCACTTTTCTCTTCCACTCTTTCATTTTATTTATAAAAAAATAAATAACCATTTGTCTAGTTTTTATGAGAATATTATGTTCCGATCATTCAACTTTTAAGTTTTTTAATCCTGATTTGTGGATATCCATTTTTTCTTCCTACAGTTCCATTAATTGGGTTCACCAATACACAGTATACTATTGATGAGAGTGCAGGAGTGGTCACCTTAACTGTTGGTGTAATCTCCGGCCTTCTCCTAGAAGATGTAGAGGTTAATTTGATGACAGGAGATATACCAGGGGAAGCCATTTGTAAGTTAACAACTAACATTACTTTTCGGTTGATCTTATGGTGGAGATATAGAGGGGATAGTCACAATTGAGTAGTGATGATTCTGCATTAAGATGCCTCAAGGTTTATAAAAATTTTAGATATATTTAATCTTTCTCTTGCATGTGTTTTGTTAATTTTTTTCACAACTTTTCTTATGTTTCCTTTTATAGCAAGTGAAGACTACTCTTCGTTAAATGTTACACTATCATTTTCAAGCATAGTTACAAGCATTGATATTGATGTGCCACTAATCGATGATGATGCGTTGGAAAGGAATGAAATCTTTCAGGCTAGCCTGGCCATTATTACAGTTGGAACTCTCACAGGTCTCCGCCCAGATCTCGCTGAAATTACTATTGTGGATAACGATAGTAAGATATTATTCTGGATCGTTATTTTATATGCAAATAAAAAATAGATATTTAATTTTTTAATACATGGATATAATCCATTCATTCACAAAAATAAAGTGCATTTTAGAAATAAATTTAATGATAAAATCTTGTAATAGACGTTTCCGTAATAATGTAAATTTAATGCGATCTTGTACTTCTTTATCTTATAAGAATATTCCACTTTAGTGATCAGTTGTGGTGTTGTTGATGCATATACATTTCCATTCCTTGTAGCTATAACAATTGGGTTGGATGATGTCAGAGTACCTGTTGATGAAGATGTGGGAACAGCTGAGATATGTGCCAGTGTTACTGTTGGAGATCTACAGAGAGCAGTAGTGATTTCAGTTACCCTGGAAGATAGAGGAGCAATTGGTGAGTGCAGTCCATGCATCACTTTAGTATGAAACTTTCTATTATTGAATTATACAATTTTTGTACTAAGTTAGCCTAATTAGAAAATAATAATTTTTAAGAAATCATTTGGAAAAAATGAACCTTCATTTCCACCAAAATCTATGTTTCAAGAAAATATTTCAATATTTTAATTACCTAACTACAAATTTTCCAAATTTGAATTTCTCCTATCTGAGCAGCATGCTTTGACCATACTATTTGATTGCATATGATGGCCTCATTTAATAATTATTTTTGTACAGTTAGCAAATTTGATGTCAAAACATCACATTAGTGTTTAAATCTATTTAAGTGTTGTGGAATATTGGTATAAGACAAGTTTACTTCAAACCAGCTTCTTTCTACAAGATAGGATAATTGTGTTTAATTGTGTTGTATTTTACTGATTAGTGTATTAGGGAGGTTTCAAGTGAAGTGGAATACAACCATAAATTCCTAGAACCACCATATCTCACCATCAGTGGGTTTAAGTTAAGATGAATAGCTTCAATATTTGGAGAGCAATTTCAGCCTATTGGGGTGGACATAGCATCCCTATTTTTATAAGCTATTGAGCGAGCGAGCCCACTTTTACAGCTTTGAATGCACATATGCCTGTGTGTGTATATGGTGTGTATTATAATGAAAAAAAAATTGAAGTAGGAAATACATATTCAAAATCGATAATTTCTTACTAATGGTCACCACTCAGTCCCACAGTGCACAAATAATGGAGAATTTACTGTCCATTAAATACTTTTATAGAAAATAATCAATCTTCACTAAAGTACAATTTTTGGTAAAATTTGAGAGCTGATGAAAAAAGAAATTAAGATTAAATTTGTAGTTAAGAATTTCTGTTATAGAAAATTGTTTCTATATAAATATGTACTTAAAAATGAGAGACAGATGTACTTTTAATCTGTAACTTGGCTATTTTTACAAGATTACTTTGTTTTATTATGCTTTGCTAACTGATAGTTTTAATTACTTTAACTAATGCTTTATTGTATTTACTGTTTCACCAATGCACTAGTTCTCCAGAATGTTATAGTTTTATTCTTTCTGCAGGTGGTAATGACTATATAAATGCTCCTGTTTTTCTCCTATTCACCCCTGAGATGTTGCAAGTATGCTTTAATATCACCATTGTGGATGATGATTATTATGAGAACACGGAGGAATTCTTTGTCAACATCACGACTACTGACCCTCAGGTTATTACATCTCCTATGACTACAGTTGTGACCATTGAGGACAATGACGGTAAGGAATATAAATATCTAGAATAAACTGATCTTTTTCCTTTCTTTATCCTCCTTCAACTTAACTCTTTCTTCTTTTTTTTTTCAGAGGTCACTGTTGGGTGGGAGATGATGTTCTATGAAGCATCAGAGTCAGATGCACAGGTAGAGCTCTGTGCAGTCCTCAGTGGAATGCTGGAAGGAACTATTCCTTTTGTACAAGTCAACCTTGTTGATGACACAGCTCAACAAGGTAATGTCTATTTGTGTAACACCACGTACGTTTATTGTTGCAGCATCACACTAAAATAAATATTTGAGTGGATCATATTCCAATATGTACTAGATTTTTGTCATTTATTGATAATTTACAATATTTGTGATATTTATTCAGAATCTCACCTGGTTAATAACAATTTTACAAGTTGAGGATTGTTTCTGTCCTTGGTAACCAAATATTCATATTCTTTTCTTTTTTTGTTGTATATATCACAGGCGAAGATTTTGTCGATGATCTGAATTTCTTCGTGTTCACTTCCACATCAGAAAGTCGCATGTGCATCATAGTTGACATTGTGGATGATAGCATCTTTGAAGGTGTAGAGTTCTTCTCTGCTCACTTGGATATAATTCCCAATGTAGACAGGGTTATACTAGATCCAGCTTATGCAGTGATAGAAATCAGCGATGATGACTGTAAGTTTTAATTGTGCCTCTATCTAAGCTATAAGTAATTCAAATATTACAATTTCCATAATGCTGCATGCATTATCTATCAACTCGTTTTTCAATGCCGCCAAAGTATGTATACATTTATTGCCTAAAAACATGCTTGAGAAGTGGATTTATGTAGTGACAATATCTCTCTAGTATCCTTCCCATAATTCTGTTTAATGAAATCTTTCCCATAATCCTGTTTGATGAAATATTTGGTAAAATATTCAATTTTATCCATATCGGGAAGTAATCGGATTATCGTATCTTCCATATAGCTTTACTAGGGCATATATGGGGGAGGCAAAATATTTGATGTCTTATTTAAGTTTATCTACTAAATATTGACTTTATAATTCCATATCACTAAAAAAAATTAAAAATAATGGAGTAGCTACATATTATGAGATATATTTTTTTTAATGCTTTGAAACAATTTCAACTTTGAATTCTCACTATTATAGCTTTTCCCCCACCCCTTTATTTCCCACTACCTATTAATCAATGCAGCCATTACCATTGGATTTGTTGACTTGACGGACTATGTTCTTGAAGATACTCCTGGATATATTGAAATCCTGGTGGAGGTCAAGGGTGATGTTGCACCACAAGGAGATGCCGTGGTTATCTACGCTACGGATGAATCCAGTGCTTCAAACAGTGCCTCAAGTAAGTGCAGACTAGTAATTTATCACTCCAGTGTGATGCTACATCAGTAGATATATGGTTCCTATAAAATGAAATAAGTGGCAGATAAAATTCACCCATATACAATATATTAGAGCTATATATGGACCTGCATAGTTTCTATGTCATATTCAAATATCAACAATATTTCTGTGATCTCTGAATTAATGATTTTTAAAAAAATTCATTGTTAACTATCAAATATATCACTGCTTACAATTAAAATATCACTACTACTAATTAAAATGTAACCATTTCTAATTCATTTAAAATCTCACTAATTTCTAAATATATATGTAAACTAGTTTTCTTATGATTTGTTATAATAATTTGTTTACTATTGACATTAATGTAATCATTATTGAATGAATTCAAAAAAAATTTTTTTAAATAATGCAGTATATCTGATTTAATCTTTAAATTAAATTTGTAAATATGCATTATTAATTTAGTTGATAATTACATATGCTGAGCCAATATTTTATCTTTGACCACTGAACAAACGTGAAAACAGAAATAAAAATTGTTATACCAGTGATGTACCAGTGAGGTATCAATGAGGTACCACTGATGTACCAATGAAGGATTTTTTTAAATTTTTTAATTTGTTGGATAAAAGAAAAACAAAAAAGGAGTAATTTTGGTTACGTATGTGTACAAGTCACTTTGAAAAAGAGGGTAAGTTTATTTAAAGCAACCAGAAAAAATCTCTGTTTTGAATGGATTTGAATGTGTGAGCACATCTGTCTGAGCTTATGGCCGCAAGTGCAGTTGTAGGTGAGCCTCAACCTGAGGAACAAAACACTATTCCATCATCTCGATTCTCTTCAATTCTGTGTTGAACCTTATAAACTGTGTTATTTGTGCACATGTTTTGCATAGTTGTCTGATTTCAATAGTGCTTCTACATAGCTGTGCCTTAAAATAGTCAATCAATTAACTTTAAGCACCAAGTGTGTAATAAATCTTCAAGTGTGAATTTTTGTACATCAATTTGATATTTCAATATATTAATATATGTTGAGTTATTCTTGACTACCCCATTGGATATTTCAATAATGAAAATTTATTCACTGCTTTGAAACATCTCTACAACTTTATGGATAAATGAAAGCTGGAAAATCATATAATTTACAACTTTGTTTATTTATTTAAGTATACACATAGTAACATTTGACATGTGAATGTCATTATTTCCCCTCTCTAGGTGGAGATGATTTCTCTCCTGCCACTGGAGAGTTGACCTTTACTGCTGGCATCCAGAGTGAGGTACTCACTTTCCGAGTTGATATCCTGGACGACAGTGACAGAGAAGGAGTGGAAGTATTTTTAGCAATACTGACAACCAATCAATCTCGCATCATTCTTTTACCTGATGAATTTACTGTTGAGATTGGAGACGATGATGGTAAGACAGAAGTGGTAACTTGTCTATCCCAATCTTTTAGTTTCACAATTCTTGATAGAAATTATGGTTCAATCTGAATTTTTAAATATTTTAATTTATCGTTGCTTCTTATCTAATTATAATATCTGGTGCACTTTTATTTTAACAATATATTTGTGAAAGTAATTTTTTCCTATTCTAATTACTGTATTGTGTCATTTTTTTTTTTTTTTTTTTTTTTTTTTTTTTATAGTTCCAACTATTGGATTTGTAAATGAACCATATATTGCTGAAGAGAGTGATGGTGCTGTCACCATAACTGTGGCTGTCATCTCTGGCACTGTCGTAGAAGATCTGGTGGTCCAGTTGGTGACAATAGACGTACCAGGGCAAGCACTTGGTTAGTTAAATGATGTGCTTTAATTCTACACTATTTAAGTAGGAGGGGAGAGAGGTGGGGGGTGGGGGTGGGGAGGGGGGCAAATATTGTGAAGTTTTGTGTTCAGTGAGCAGAAACTAAGTGGATTCTCTTCTTAAATGTAAAATTTTTTAATATCCTACTTCTTTCATCCCTCATCCCTCACATAGAAAACAGTGACTACATACCTGTGGTTATTGACCTGACTTTCACTAGCACGACCAGTAACTTCAGCATTGATGTAATGATAATTGATGATGGATCATTTGAGGGAGATGAACTATTCCAAGCCACATTGACCATTATTACTGCTGGTGCACTCGCTGATGTCCGACCTGCTGTTGCTGACATTACCATCCTGGATGATGATGGTGTGTACTTGTGCTTGTGGTTGTCCTTGCAGTAACTTACATGCTCACTAATAGACTGTTATGACTTTACGTTTGTTTATACTGATGTACTTAGCTATTGCGATGAATTCATGAGTAGCGTAAATGTTGGTGGGTTGTCAATAATGAAGAAATTAGTCACCACGTGCACATGGTGTTCCCAGTCAATGGACAAGGATGAACATTCCCCACTTTATTTTAATTTCATAAAATCATGGGATCCTGATCTGATATATTGTGCTGCAAGCAGATATGAATTATTTCCCTCATGCTTGCAGTTGTGACAATCGGGTTGGATGACGACCCAGTAACTGTGGATGAAGGTGATGGAACAGCTGAGATATGTGCCAATGTTATTGAAGGAGATCTACAGCGAGAAGTTGTGATTACAGTGACCTTTGAAGATGGGGAGGCATCTGGTGAGTGGAGCACACATTGCACAACTGTTTGTTGTTTTTAAGTTTAATTCCTCTCCAAATGTGCCGAGTGGATCAGTTATATTACCGAATTTATAATGTTATTTAATTATCTTAGGACTATTCAGGGATACACAAAGAAGTGATGCTACATATCTAAGATTAAATAATTTGATAAAAGTTTGTCAAATTTGATAAATCCATTTTCAAAACTTGAATAGCATATTAATACTGTGATTGCTGCACAAGATGAGATTATTCTCTTGTTACTACTTTATCCTTACCCATACTTTACTAAAAAATTTTTATTACAACATTTTCTAAATATTTCAGTGTAAACTAGTTTATAATACACCGTGTTCATTCACATTATGTTACCTCTCTGCAGGTGGTAGTGACTACATAGATGAGTCTGTTATGCTCACCTTCACCCCTGATATGTTGCAAGCATGCTTTAATGTTACCATTGTGGACGACGGATATTACGAGGACACCGAAGATTTCTTTGTCAACATCACAACTACTGACCCTCTGGTCAATACCTCTCCCATGTCTACAGTTGTGACAGTCATAGACAATGATGGTAAGGCAGTTACTACTACTAACTTTGCTTGATAAGTCTTTATTTCTTGAGATGTATCTGTAGTGATGTGCAGTGTTAAAATTATTATGAATATCATTATGTGGTGCAAACTGAATGTTTAATTGCCATACATTCCTTATCTTATTTGTCTTATTATTTTAGAGATCACTATTGGGTGGGAGCAAGAGCTCTATGTAGTAGCAGAATCAGGGGGTCAGGTAGAGCTCTGTGCTATCCTGAGTGGAATGCTACAGGCAAGTATTCCTCCCATCTATTTTGAAGTTCAAGATGACACTGCTCAAGCAGGTATTGTTTACTCGAGTAACATCTTACAAAACATTTTGTTGGTGGCAATATCATGCTGCAGAATATATATTTTTTAGAGTTATCATTTCTAGTAACATGGATCAATGTTTGTGTATTCAACTGGTTTGTTATAGATATAACTTAGTCTCACTGTGAAGTAGAATAATATATTATTAAGTAGATTGGTCCTTCAAGTTGTGGAGTATTTTCCGTAGCTAAGCAGCAATATATCTCTATATTGAGCATCAATTTAGTTGTTATATATTGCAGGTGAAGATTATGTTTCAACAACTCTGGACTTATTCATCTTCACTAGCACAGAAAATCGCATGTGCTTCACAGTTGATATTTTGGACGATATTTATTATGAAGATGACTCCGAGAGTTTTACTGCCCACCTCATACTGCCTTTCGATGTTGACAGAATTATCCTATTTCCAGCTTATGCAACAGTCATTATCAATGATGATGACAGTAAGTTCTAACCTATCATTTTGCATGAGTCAGAGAATTTAAAAAATATTTATTTGTTAATTAGTTAATTGATTATTAATTCATTTCATCTAGGTTCTTCACCATGAGAAATAGGGCATGTTTAAAATTTATATATTAGCACATTTTAACACGACTGTACATTGGATTTTTGAAGTAAAAGTAATATCTCTAATATCGTACCATAAATCTATATTATTTAACCCCTGATTTATGAGATTCAAATGTGATAAAATAAAATAATTGATTCTCTCATCTTATCTCATTTTTTTTTGTTCTGTAGTATATTATTTGTTCGTATTTATTACACTTCTTATTCTAATAATATAGTTATCATTATGTCACTCTCATTCTCCACAATTCACTATGCAGCCATTACCATTGGATTTGTTGACTTGACGGACTATGTTCTTGAAGATACTCCTGGATATATTGAAATCCTGGTGGAGGTTAAGGGTGATGTTGCACCACAAGGAGATGCCGTGGTTGTCTATGCAACGGATGAGTCCAGTGCTTCAAACAGTGCCTCAAGTAAGTGCAGACCAGTAATTTATCACTGCAGTGCAATGCTACATCAGTAGATATATGGATGGGGCATGGTTTCTATAAAATGAAATTGGAGGCAAATGAAATCCACCCAAAACCGATATATTAGAGCTATATACAGACTTGCATAATTTTTATGCCATATTCAAATATCAACAATATTTTCTGTGATCTCTGACTTAATGATTTTTAAAAATTCATTGCTAACTATCAAATGTGTCACTTCTACTAATTAAAATATCACTACTACTAATTAAATATCACCATTTATAATTCCTTTAAAATGTCACTAATTTTTGAATATATATGGAAACTAGTTTTCTTATGGTTGGTTATAATAATTTGCTTGCTATTGACATTAATATTGTCATTATTGAATGAATTCAAATTTTTAAATTAAAATAATGCAGTATATGTGATTTAATCTTTAAATCGAATTTGTAAATATGCAGTATTGATTTAGTTGATAATTATGTATGCTGAGCCAATATTTTATTTTTGACCACTGAATAAATGAGAAGACAGAAATAAAAATTGTTATACCAGTGATGTACCAGTGAGACTGAATGTTTTTTTTTGTTTTTTTTTAATTAAAAAAATTTTTTTTTTTTTTTTTTGGATAAAAAAGAAGTAATTTTGGTTACATATGTGTACATGTCACTTTGAAAAAGGGGTAAGTTTTTTTTAAAGCAACCAGCAGAAATCTCTGTTTTGAATGGATTTGAATGTGTGAGCACATCTGTCTGAGCTTATGGCCGCAAGTGCAGTTGTAGGTGAGCCTCAACCTGAGGAACAAAACACTATTCCATCATCTCGATTCTCTTCAATTCTGTGTTGAACCTTATAAACTGTGTTATTTGTGCACCTGTTTTGCATAGTTGTCTGATTTCAATAGTGCTTCTACATAGCTGTGCCTTAAAATAGTCAATCAATTAACTTTAAGCACCAAGTGTGTAATAAATCTTCGAGTGTGAATTTTTGTACATCAATTTGATATTTCAATATATTAATATATGTTGAGTTATTCTTGACTACCCCATTGGATATTTCAATAATGAAAATTTATTCACTGCTTTGAAACATCTCTACAACTTTATGGATAAATGAAAGCTGGAAAATCATATAATTTACAACTTTGTTTATTTATTTAAGTATACACATAGTAACATTTGACATGTGAATGTCATTATTTCCCCTCTCTAGGTGGAGATGATTTCTCTCCTGCCACTGGAGAGTTGACCTTTACTGCTGGCATCCAGAGTGAGGTACTCACTTTCCGAGTTGATATCCTGGACGACAGTGACAGAGAAGGAGTGGAAGTATTTTTAGCAATACTGACAACCAATCAATCTCGCATCATTCTTTTACCTGATGAATTTACTGTTGAGATTGGAGACGATGATGGTAAGACAGAAGTGGTAACTTGTCTATCCCAATCCTTTAGTTTCACAATTCTTGATAGAAATTATGGTTCAATCTGAATTTTTAAATATTTTAATTTATCGTTGCTTCTTATCTAATTATAATATCTGGTGCACTTTTATTTTAACAATATATTTGTGAAAGTAATTTTTTCCTATTCTAATTACTGTATTGTGTCATTTTTTTTTTTTTTTTTTTTTTTTTTTTTTATAGTTCCAACTATTGGATTTGTAAATGAACCATATATTGCTGAAGAGAGTGATGGTGCTGTCACCATAACTGTGGCTGTCATCTCTGGCACTGTCGTAGAAGATCTGGTGGTCCAGTTGGTGACAATAGACGTACCAGGGCAAGCACTTGGTTAGTTAAATGATGTGCTTTAATTCTACACTATTTAAGTAGGAGGGGAGAGAGGTGGGGGGTGGGGGTGGGGAGGGGGGCAAATATTGTGAAGTTTTGTGTTCAGTGAGCAGAAACTAAGTGGATTCTCTTCTTAAATGTAAAATTTTTTAATATCCTACTTCTTTCATCCCTCATCCCTCACATAGAAAACAGTGACTACATACCTGTGGTTATTGACCTGACTTTCACTAGCACGACCAGTAACTTCAGCATTGATGTAATGATAATTGATGATGGATCATTTGAGGGAGATGAACTATTCCAAGCCACATTGACCATTATTACTGCTGGTGCACTCGCTGATGTCCGACCTGCTGTTGCTGACATTACCATCCTGGATGATGATGGTGTGTACTTGTGCTTGTGGTTGTCCTTGCAGTAACTTACATGCTCACTAATAGACTGTTATGACTTTACGTTTGTTTATACTGATGTACTTAGCTATTGCGATGAATTCATGAGTAGCGTAAATGTTGGTGGGTTGTCAATAATGAAGAAATTAGTCACCACGTGCACATGGTGTTCCCAGTCAATGGACAAGGATGAACATTCCCCACTTTATTTTAATTTCATAAAATCATGGGATCCTGATCTGATATATTGTGCTGCAAGCAGATATGAATTATTTCCCTCATGCTTGCAGTTGTGACAATCGGGTTGGATGACGACCCAGTAACTGTGGATGAAGGTGATGGAACAGCTGAGATATGTGCCAATGTTATTGAAGGAGATCTACAGCGAGAAGTTGTGATTACAGTGACCTTTGAAGATGGGGAGGCATCTGGTGAGTGGAGCACACATTGCACAACTGTTTGTTGTTTTTAAGTTTAATTCCTCTCCAAATGTGCCGAGTGGATCAGTTATATTACCGAATTTATAATGTTATTTAATTATCTTAGGACTATTCAGGGATACACAAAGAAGTAATGCTACATATCTAAGATTAAATAATTTGATAAAAGTTTGTCAAATTTGATAAATCCATTTTCAAAACTTGAATAGCATATTAATACTGTGATTGCTGCACAAGATGAGATTATTCTCTTGTTACTACTTTATCCTTACCCATACTTTACTAAAAATTTTTTATTACAACATTTTCTAAATATTTCAGTGTAAACTAGTTTATAATACACCGTGTTCATTCACATTATGTTATCTCTCTGCAGGTGGTAGTGACTACATAGATGAGTCTGTTATGCTCACCTTCACCCCTGATATGTTGCAAGCATGCTTTAATGTTACCATTGTGGACGACGGATATTACGAGGACACCGAAGATTTCTTTGTCAACATCACAACTACTGACCCTCTGGTCAATACCTCTCCCATGTCTACAGTTGTGACAGTCATAGACAATGATGGTAAGGCAGTTACTACTACTAACTTTGCTTGATAAGTCTTTATTTCTTGAGATGTATCTGTAATGATGTGCAGTGTTAAAATTATTATGAATATCATTATGTGGTGCAAACTGAATGTTTAATTGCCATACATTCCTTATCTTATTTGTCTTATTATTTTAGAGATCACTATTGGGTGGGAGCAAGAGCTCTATGTAGTAGCAGAATCAGGGGGTCAGGTAGAGCTCTGTGCTATCCTGAGTGGAATGCTACAGGCAAGTATTCCTCCCATCTATTTTGAAGTTCAAGATGACACTGCTCAAGCAGGTATTGTTTACTCGAGTAACATCTTACAAAACATTTTGTTGGTGGCAATATCATGCTGCAGAATATATATTTTTTAGAGTTATCATTTCTAGTAACATGGATCAATGTTTGTGTATTCAACTGGTTTGTTATAGATATAACTTAGTCTCACTGTGAAGTAGAATAATATATTATTAAGTAGATTGGTCCTTCAAGTTGTGGAGTATTTTCCGTAGCTAAGCAGCAATATATCTCTATATTGAGCATCAATTTAATTGTTATATATTGCAGGTGAAGATTATGTTTCAACAACTCTGGACTTATTCATCTTCACTAGCACAGAAAATCGCATGTGCTTCACAGTTGATATTTTGGACGATATTTATTATGAAGATGACTCCGAGAGTTTTACTGCCCACCTCATACTGCCTTTCGATGTTGACAGAATTATCCTATTTCCAGCTTATGCAACAGTCATTATCAATGATGATGACAGTAAGTTCTAACCTATCATTTTGCATGAGTCAGAGAAATTAAAAAATATTTATTTGTTAATTAGTTAATTGATTATTAATTCATTTCATCTAGGTTCTTCACCATGAGAAATAGGGCATGTTTAAAATTTATATATTAGCACATTTTAACACGACTGTACATTGGATTTTTGAAATAAAAATAATATCTCTAATATCATACCATAAATCTATATTATTTAACCCCTGATTTATGAGATTCAAATGTGATAAAATAAAATAATTGATTCTCTCATCTTATCTCATTTTTTTTTGTTCTGTAGTATATTATTTGTTCGTATTTATTACACTTCTTATTCTAATAATATAGTTATCATTATGTCACTCTCATTCTCCACAATTCACTATGCAGCCATTACCATCGGATTTGTTGACTTGACGGACTATGTTCTTGAAGATACTCCTGGATATATTGAAATCCTGGTGGAGGTTAAGGGTGATGTTGCACCACAAGGAGATGCCGTGGTTGTCTATGCAACGGATGAGTCCAGTGCTTCAAACAGCGCCTCAAGTAAGTGCAGACTAGTAATTTATCACTGCAGTGCAATGCTACATCAGTAGATATATGGATGGGGCATGGTTTCTATAAAATGAAATTGGAGGCAAATGAAATCCACCCAAAACCGATATATTAGAGCTATATACAGACTTGCATAATTTTTATGCCATATTCAAATATCAACAATATTTTCTGTGATCTCTGACTTAATGATTTTTAAAAATTCATTGCTAACTATCAAATGTGTCACTTCTACTAATTAAAATATCACTACTACTAATTAAATATCACCATTTATAATTCCTTTAAAATGTCACTAATTTTTGAATATATATGGAAACTAGTTTTCTTATGGTTGGTTATAATAATTTGCTTGCTATTGACATTAATATTGTCATTATTGAATGAATTCAAATTTTTAAATTAAAATAATGCAGTATATGTGATTTAATCTTTAAATCGAATTTGTAAATATGCAGTATTGATTTAGTTGATAATTATGTATGCTGAGCCAATATTTTATTTTTGACCACTGAATAAATGAGAAGACAGAAATAAAAATTGTTATACCAGTGATGTACCAGTGAGATACCACTGAATGGTTTTTTAAAATTTTTTAAAAAAATTTAAAAAAAATTTTTTGGATAAAAAAAGAAGTAATTTTGGTTACGTATGTGTACATGTCACTTTGAAAAATGGGTAAGTTTTTTTAAAGCAACCAGCAGAAATCTCTGTTTTGAATGGATTTGAATGTGTGAGCACATCTGTCTGAGCTTATGGCCGCAAGTGCAGTTGTAGGTGAGCCTCAACCTGAGGAACAAAACACTATTCCATCATCTAGATTCTCTTCAATTCTGTGTTGAACCTTATAAACTGTGTTATTTGTGCACCTGTTTTGCATAGTTGTCTGATTTCAATAGTGCTTCTACATAGCTGTGCCTTAAAATAGTCAATCAATTAACTTTAAGCACCAAGTGTGTAATAAATCTTCGAGTGTGAATTTTTGTACATCAATTTGATATTTCAATATATTAATATATGTTGAGTTATTCTTGACTACCCCATTGGATATTTCAATAATGAAAATTTATTCACTGCTTTGAAACATCTCTACAACTTTATGGATAAATGAAAGCTGGAAAATCATATAATTTACAACTTTGTTTATTTATTTAAGTATACACATAGTAACATTTGACTTGTGAATGTCATTATTTCCCCTCTCTAGGTGGAGATGATTTCTCTCCTGCCACTGGAGAGTTGACCTTTACTGCTGGCATCCAGAGTGAGGTACTCACTTTCCGAGTTGATATCCTGGACGACAGTGACAGAGAAGGAGTGGAAGTATTTTTAGCAATACTGACAACCAATCAATCTCGCATCATTCTTTTACCTGATGAATTTACTGTTGAGATTGGAGACGATGATGGTAAGACAGAAGTGGTAACTTGTCTATCCCAATCCTTTAGTTTCACAATTCTTGATAGAAATTATGGTTCAATCTGAATTTTTAAATATTTTAATTTATCGTTGCTTCTTATCTAATTATAATATCTGGTGCACTTTTATTTTAACAATATATTTGTGAAAGTAATTTTTTCCTATTCTAATTACTGTATTGTGTCATTTTTTTTTTTTTTTTTTTTTTTTTTTTTTATAGTTCCAACTATTGGATTTGTAAATGAACCATATATTGCTGAAGAGAGTGATGGTGCTGTCACCATAACTGTGGCTGTCATCTCTGGCACTGTCGTAGAAGATCTGGTGGTCCAGTTGGTGACAATAGACGTACCAGGACAAGCACTTGGTTAGTTAAATGATGTGCTTTAATTCTACACTATTTAAGTAGGAGGGGAGAGAGGTGGGGGGTGGGGGTGGGGAGGGGGGCAAATATTGTGAAGTTTTGTGTTCAGTGAGCAGAAACTAAGTGGATTCTCTTCTTAAATGTAAAATTTTTTAATATCCTACTTCTTTCATCCCTCATCCCTCACATAGAAAACAGTGACTACATACCTGTGGTTATTGACCTGACTTTCACTAGCACGACCAGTAACTTCAGCATTGATGTAATGATAATTGATGATGGATCATTTGAGGGAGATGAACTATTCCAAGCCACATTGACCATTATTACTGCTGGTGCACTCGCTGATGTCCGACCTGCTGTTGCTGACATTACCATCCTGGATGATGATGGTGTGTACTTGTGCTTGTGGTTGTCCTTGCAGTAACTTACATGCTCACTAATAGACTGTTATGACTTTACGTTTGTTTATACTGATGTACTTAGCTATTGCGATGAATTCATGAGTAGCGTAAATGTTGGTGGGTTGTCAATAATGAAGAAATTAGTCACCACGTGCACATGGTGTTCCCAGTCAATGGACAAGGATGAACATTCCCCACTTTATTTTAATTTCATAAAATCATGGGATCCTGATCTGATATATTGTGCTGCAAGCAGATATGAATTATTTCCCTCATGCTTGCAGTTGTGACAATCGGGTTGGATGACGACCCAGTAACTGTGGATGAAGGTGATGGAACAGCTGAGATATGTGCCAATGTTATTGAAGGAGATCTACAGCGAGAAGTTGTGATTACAGTGACCTTTGAAGATGGGGAGGCATCTGGTGAGTGGAGCACACATTGCACAACTGTTTGTTGTTTTTAAGTTTAATTCCTCTCCAAATGTGCCGAGTGGATCAGTTATATTACCGAATTTATAATGTTATTTAATTATCTTAGGACTATTCAGGGATACACAAAGAAGTGATGCTACATATTTAAGATTAAATAATTTGATAAAAGTTTGTCAAATTTGATAAATCCATTTTCAAAACTTGATACTGTGATTGCTGCACAAGATGAGATTATTCTCTTGTTACTACTTTATCCTTACCCATACTTTACTAAAAATTTTTTATTACAACATTTTCTAAATATTTCAGTGTAAACTAGTTTATAATACACCGTGTTCATTCACATTATGTTACCTCTCTGCAGGTGGTAGTGACTACATAGATGAGTCTGTTATGCTCACCTTCACCCCTGATATGTTGCAAGCATGCTTTAATGTTACCATTGTGGACGACGGATATTACGAGGACACCGAAGATTTCTTTGTCAACATCACAACTACTGACCCTCTGGTCAATACCTCTCCCATGTCTACAGTTGTGACAGTCATAGACAATGATGGTAAGGCAGTTACTACTACTAACTTTGCTTGATAAGTCTTTATTTCTTGAGATGTATCTGTAGTGATGTGCAGTGTTAAAATTATTATGAATATCATTATGTGGTGCAAACTGAATGTTTAATTGCCATACATTCCTTATCTTATTTGTCTTATTATTTTAGAGATCACTATTGGGTGGGAGCAAGAGCTCTATGTAGTAGCAGAATCAGGGGGACAGGTAGAGCTCTGTGCTATCCTGAGTGGAATGCTACAGGCAAGTATTCCTCCCATCTATTTTGAAGTTCAAGATGACACTGCTCAAGCAGGTATTGTTTACTCGAGTAACATCTTACAAAGCATTTTGTTGTTGGCAATATCATGCTGCAGAATATATATTTTTTAGAGTTATCATTTCTAGTAACATGGATCAATGTTTGTGTATTCAACTGGTTTGTTATAGATATAACTTAGTCTCACTGTGAAGTAGAATAATATATTATTAAGTAGATTGGTCCTTCAAGTTGTGGAGTATTTTCCGTAGCTAAGCAGCAATATATCTCTATATTGAGCATCAATTTAGTTGTTATATATTGCAGGTGAAGATTATGTTTCAACAACTCTGGACTTATTCATCTTCACTAGCACAGAAAATCGCATGTGCTTCACAGTTGATATTTTGGACGATATTTATTATGAAGATGACTCCGAGAGTTTTACTGCCCACCTCATACTGCCTTTCGATGTTGACAGAATTATCCTATTTCCAGCTTATGCAACAGTCATTATCAATGATGATGACAGTAAGTTCTAACCTATCATTTTGCATGAGTCAGAGAATTTAAAAAATATTTATTTGTTAATTAGTTAATTGATTATTAATTCATTTCATCTAGGTTCTTCACCATGAGAAATAGGGCATGTTTAAAATTTATATATTAGCACATTTTAACATGACTGTACATTGGATTTTTGAAGTAAAAGTAATATCTCTAATATCGTACCATAAATCTATATTATTTAACCCCTGATTTATGAGATACAAATGTGATAAAATAAAATAATTGATTTCTCTCATCTTATCACATTTTTTTTTTGTTCTGTAGTATATTATTTGTTCGTATTTATTACACTTCTTATTCTAATAATATAGTTATCATTATGTCACTCTCATTCTCCACAATTCACTATGCAGCCATTACCATCGGATTTGTTGACTTGACGGACTATGTTCTTGAAGATACTCCTGGATATATTGAAATCCTGGTGGAGGTCAAGGGTGATGTTGCACCACAAGGAGATGCCGTAGTTATCTACGATACGGATGAATCCAGTTTTTCAAACAGTGCCTCAAGTAAGTGCAGACTAGTAATTTATCACTCCAGTGTAATGCTGCATCAGTAGATATATGGTTCCTATAAAATGAAATAAGTGGCAGATAAAATTCACCCATATACAATATGTTAAAGCTATATATGGACCTGCATAGTTTCTATGTCATATTCAAATATCAACAATATTTCTGTGATCTCTGAATTAATGATTTTTAAAAAAATTCATTGTTAACTATCAAATGTATCACTGCTAACAATTAAAATATCACTACTACTAATTAAAATGTAACCATTTCTAATTCATTTAAAATCTCACTAATTTCTAAATATATATGTAAACTAGTTTTCTTATGATTTGTTATAATAATTTGTTTACTATTGACATTAATGTAATCATTATTGAATGAATTCAAAAAAAATTTTTTTTAAATAATGCAGTATATCTGATTTAATCTTTAAATTAAATTTGTAAATATGCATTATTAATTTAGTTGATAATTACATATGCTGAGCCAATATTTTATCTTTGACCACTGAACAAACGTGAAAACAGAAATAAAAATTGTTATACCAGTGATGTACCAGTGAGGTATCAATGAGGTACCACTGATGTACCAATGAAGGAGTTTTTTTAATTTTTTTATTTGTTGGATAAAAGAAAAACAAAAAAGGAGTAATTTTGGTTACGTATGTGTACAAGTCACTTTGAAAAAGAGGGTAAGTTTATTTAAAGCAACCAGCAAAAATCTCTGTTTTGAATGGATTTGAATGTGTGAGCACATCTGTCTGAGCTTATGGCCGCAAGTGCAGTTGTAGGTGAGCCTCAACCTGAGGAACAAAACACTATTCCATCATCTCGATTCTCTTCAATTCTGTGTTGAACCTTATAAACTGTGTTATTTGTGCACATGTTTTGCATAGTTGTCTGATTTCAATAGTGCTTCTACATAGCTGTGCCTTAAAATAGTCAATCAATTAACTTTAAGCACCAAGTGTGTAATAAATCTTCAAGTGTGAATTTTTGTACATCAATTTGATATTTCAATATATTAATATATGTTGAGTTATTCTTGACTACCCCATTGGATATTTCAATAATGAAAATTTATTCACTGCTTTGAAACATCTCTACAACTTTATGGATAAATGAAAGCTGGAAAATCATATAATTTACAACTTTGTTTATTTATTAAGTATACACATAGTAACATTTGACATGTGAATGTCATTATTTCCCCTCTCTAGGTGGAGATGATTTCTCTCCTGCCACTGGAGAGTTGACCTTTACTGCTGGCATCCAGAGTGAGGTACTCACTTTCCGAGTTGATATCCTGGACGACAGTGACAGAGAAGGAGTGGAAGTATTTTTAGCAATACTGACAACCAATCAATCTCGCATCATTCTTTTACCTGATGAATTTACTGTTGAGATTGGAGACGATGATGGTAAGACAGAAGTGGTAACTTGTCTATCCCAATCCTTTAGTTTCACAATTCTTGATAGAATTATGGTTCAATCTGAATTTTTAAATATTTTAATTTATCGTTGCTTCTTATCTAATTATAATATCTGGTGCACTTTTATTTTAACAATATATTTGTGAAAGTAATTTTTTCCTATTCTAATTACTGTATTGTGTCATTTTTTTTTTTTTTTTTTTTTTTTTTGTTTTATAGTTCCAACTATTGGATTTGTAAATGAACCATATATTGCTGAAGAGAGTGATGGTGCTGTCACCATAACTGTGGCTGTCATCTCTGGCACTGTCGTAGAAGATCTGGTGGTCCAGTTGGTGACAATAGACGTACCAGGGCAAGCACTTGGTTAGTTAAATGATGTGCTTTAATTTTACACTATTTAAGTAGGAGGGGGGAGAGGTGGGGGGTGGGGGTGGGGAGGGGGGCAAATATTGTGAAGTTTTGTGTTCAGTGAGCAGAAACTAAGTGGATTCTCTTCTTAAATGTAAAATTTTTTAATATCCTACTTCTTTCATCCCTCATCCCTCACATAGAAAACAGTGACTACATACCTGTGGTTATTGACCTGACTTTCACTAGCACGACCAGTAACTTCAGCATTGATGTAATGGTAATTGATGATGGATCATTTGAGGGAGATGAACTATTCCAAGCCACATTGACCATTATTACTGCTGGTGCACTCGCTGATGTCCGACCTGCTGTTGCTGACATTACCATCCTGGATGATGATGGTGTGTACTTGTGCTTGTGGTTGTCCTTGCAGTAACTTACATGCTCACTTATAGACTGCTATGACTTTACGTTTGTTTATACTGATGTACTTAGCTATTGCGATGAATTCATGAGTATTGTTTTATTTTGATGTTAGCAATAATTAAAGAACTCATTCACCACATGGAGTTAGTGCATCCAGTCTAATGCACTGTGGCTATTCTCTTGCTTCTGGTATGACAGTCCCAATGTTTTTAAATTCACATCCTGCTTTTGTTCCAACATTTAATTTCCCTCTATAAAACTAAAGTGCAATTTCTGTACACACTGTGTACAGCTAGACATTGCTCAGAGTCTTCAGGTGGACATTGATGCTGGTGAAGTACCATATCAGCAGAAGCTAGCTTTGGCACATTTGGTGTGATAGTCTAGTTATGGTTGAAGTAGATGCAAAATTGTTATTAAAGAATTTAAAGAAACTTTTTTTTTTTTTAATTTATAAATACTCATTCAAAAAAGAAGGAAGGAAAGAAGGAAATTTACACTTTACAATATTCCATAAAATAAAATATGAAGGGGGTAAACATTAAATGTCAATAAATCCAAGCCCCAATCCTTTACTATGTGTTGTAGGAGGAAGTCTGTTAGGGCTGGTTCCTGTCCCTAATTTTAGTTTTGTTCAGGCCTTTTTTTTAACTTGTGAAGCTTGTAAGTCAATTGTTAAGATTATGATACAGATAGTGATCACAAATTGATGTCAGAGTTTAGAGGTCTTCCAACAAAGAAGCCTGGAAGGAATTTCCACTTTAATCCTAAGGGCTAGGAAAAGTCCTATCTGTTTACTGCCACATACGATTTCTTTTGATAATAGGTGGGACTGTGGGTGTAATTTATCCATATTTTTTATTTTGAAAGTTGGCAACTAAAAAATTGATAAAGTGGAGCTTCCACTATTTCATCTTAATTTTATAAAACTATGGAATCCTGATCTGAGATGTTATGTTGCAAGTAAATATGAACTCTTTCCCCCATGCTTGTAGTTGTGACAATCGGGTTGGATCAGGAACCAATAATTGTGGATGAAGGTGATGGAACAGCTGAGATATGTGCCAATGTTATTGAAGGAGATCTACAGCGAGAAGTTGTGGTTACAGTGACCATTGAAGATGGGGAGGCATCTGGTGAGTGGAGCACACATTGCAAATATTCTAGATGCAATAATGTATTGATTTTCATTTAAAAATAAATCTATTTACTGCAAGAAAATTTATGTGAGGTACTAAGAAATATACTTTCAAACTTTACTCACATCAGATTTACAAGAGAAGCTTTGGTAATAATTTTGTTGTTCGTAAAATTTGATATTTCATTTAAATTGCATGAAATGGATCAGTTGAATTACCAAAATTTTTCTAATGTTTTTGTTGTCATTTTTGTTTTTGTTGTCATTTTTGTTTTTGTTTTTAAAATCATCTTTGAGTATACAAAGTCACATGAAATGGAGGCTATATTTGTAGCAGTCTATAGTTGGGAAACTTTTGCAAATTAAAATGGATGTCAATAGCTATGTGGATGTCAAATGTAATATATATATGGATGTGAAACTAGAGGGTGTGTTTCCATGACAATATCCTACTTATAATTTTTTTAAACTTGTTATTACTACTTTTTCTAATTAGAAAAATTACTTCAAATACACTGCATATTTACTTTTTGCAGGTAGTAGTGACTTCATAGGTGATTCTGTTATGCTCACCTTCACCCCTGAAATGTTGCGAGCATGTGTTAATGTAACCATTTTGGATGATGAATATTATGAGAACCCTGAAGAATTCTTTGTCACCATAATGACCACTGACACTCAGGTTATTATTTCTCCCATGACTGTAGTGGTGATCATCCAAGACAATGACGGTAAGGAAAAATATGACATCATGTAATTTCAGGAAATAATATTCCCAATATTGGTAGATGATATATTTTACATAGTGGGATTGTGCTAAGCATATGTGTTGTGTTATATAACTAATTATTACTACATATATTAACCTTATATTGGATATAATAACTACATTTTTTGTGGTCTCTTTCATTTTATCTGCATTATTTTCTCAGAGGTCAGTGTTAGTTGGGAGATGACCCTCTATGAAGTGTCAGAGTCAGATGCACAGGTAGAGCTTTGTGCAGTCTTGACTGGAATGCTACAGGCAAATATCCCTCCTATTATGGTCACACTTGTTGGAGACAGTGCACAAGAAGGTAATATTTACTTAATCTCCAGGATGTTATGCAATACTTATTTCTCTTACACAATTATTATTCTTTAAATATTAAATGGAAAGTATAAATTTATGTTTTTTTTTGTTTTTTTTTACATACTACAGATGAAGATTATGATACAACATCTTCAGATCTCTTCATTTTCACAAATGAATCAGAAAATCGCATGTGCATCACAGTTGACATTGTGGACGACAGTATATTTGAGAATGAAGAAAGTTTTTTTGCCAACATAATGCTAACCGTAGATGCAGACAGAGTCACCTTGGACCCAGATCAAACAGAAGTACAGATCAGTGATAATGAGGGTATGTTCTATGACTATCAGATCTGTATAATATTTGAGCAGTTTATGCATTCTTTTCTATTTTCATGCTGCATGTGCAATATTTATTACAATTCTTGTTCATTTGGTTTTATAAGTGTATGTAGTGATCTGGTGATCTATCTATCTATCCCAATACTGAACCTGATATTTTCAAATTGAATTTTAATAATGCATGAGATTAGTAAGCAACTGGTCAAATGTTCTTTTTTTAAATTTTTATTATTAAACGATATAGATCCTGACTAGTTCTACTTTTGGTCCTGGAGTCTCCACTAAAATAATTGAATAGTATGATGTAGAAGATATTTACAAAAGTGGTGGATAATGTAGTTATTATTTTTGTAAAAATAATAATGCTTTAAGGTTAATCATTAAGCACCACCATATTGTGGTAGTAGTAATTATAGCAAGTATATTATATCGATTCCTTTATATCTGTTTGTCCTCCAGTTATCACTATCCAGTTTGAGTTTCCAATGCATGAATTCAATGAAGATAGTTTAGGAGAAGTATGTCTAATCAAAGACCTTATGATCAGTGAAGATCTCACTATAAGTAACATCACCACTAATGATGTCACTTCTACAGGTGAGTGCAAAATATGTTGTTCATATTTTAAGGATTGAAACAAATTAATTTTTATAAATATAATCACAAATTTTATTTTCACTCCAGATGGATTGGACTATATAGGTGGTCCATATACAGTAACATTTACACCAGGAGCCAATAACATAGCGTGCTTTCTTATCCGTATTCTATTGGACAGTGAGGTTGAAGATTCTGAGAGCTTTGACATCATTATCAATCTTCCAACTGATGATAATCCATCTGTACAGCCAGGCTTTATTAATATTACCACCATAACTATTGCAGGTACTAAATCAGGAAATGTTATATATAAATTATTACAATCGTTTACTTCATGTGAAGTAAACTAATAATTTGTAATATTATAAGATCAGTTAGATTTTTTTTTTGAATGATTACAATGTTTTTAATTCCATTTTCTACCAGATGGACAGCTGGTTCCCGATACTCAAGTAAATGACACTGTGATTGGAGATCCTCTATATACTGTACCCATTCTGGTCTCAGAGGATCAACTAAGTGCCTTAAACTTGGATAAACTCTCTTTGTGTTATGAAATTCATGGTGAATCAGATCAGTGGTTCAACTTGGTTACTGATGACTGTGCCTCTGTCAACACCCGCTATGTTGCTCTCACCGAGAGGCTGAATGTAATGGACAGTATTGGAGTGAGAGCTGCGGATGATGCCGGCCGATGTGTGAACATTGGTGTGGATGTGAATGAATGTGCTGCTACTGTGAATGGTGCACCCCTTTCCATCATGGGGAGGTACTCATCAGAAGGAGTGAATGTTAGGAGATACAGGAACCGTGTCCGCATTTCTGTTCCAAACTGTGCCGATCTTACCCTGGTTATGTGGGTGATATGTGAGAGACGTACTTTAGAAAGTCCAGGAGAACCAGGAATAAATGTTACTGGAGATATGATCAAATTTGTGGTGATGAGAGGTCTCAACTTTGGCCATCGTCAGTCTCATGGACTTTTAGGTAATAAAAATTACACTACCCTAATAAATGATATAATAAAATTATCATTTTTTTTTTCAAATGGAGCATCAAAGGTTCAGTTTTTGATGTGAAGATTAAATCTCCAATTATTATTATTTTTTAGTGTAAAATTGAATTCCATTCTCAATATAAAATAATGGAGTTCAGTGTGGATTCGACAAGCAAAGTTATTCTTTATTACATACCAACATTCCCTTGATCAAATTATGTTTGATGTGATCATTTCAAAAGCATGAGTGTGACTGTCACAGTTGCATCCAATTTCATTTAGTGTTGGTTACCTGATGCATCCTCAGAACTGCAGAATCCTCACACATCATGGCATGCACAACAATATATGGGCTTCAGGCATATTTTTTGCCAGAATTTTGCTGCCATTTGAATTTTTTGTGCTTGAGCTAGTTAGCCATTCTTGACTGTAGGCTTAATTGTAGATATTTATCAGCAGCACTTCAATTCAACTCAATGATGTGCAACCTATTCAAAGGCATGAATCATTTCACTTAATAGGAGTTTTAAAACTGTTTATTTGAAGGCACTGAGTGTCAAAGGCACAAGAGATCAAGGAAATGTGGTGTTACATATTAACAAATCTTACATATGAAGTAGATCTTAAATTATTTCTATATATATTTTTTTGTCATATTTCCTGTAAATCATGGGAAGCATGCTCACAGACTGAAATAAAGGAAATTTCTCAATACATTTTTGATTTGTATTTTTTTTTTGAAGTCAAAAATATTGTAATTTTTTTGTCAATTTTTTTTGACACTTCTTTAAGAGTAACCAGATAGGAAGATTCTGTAACTTGGGCTTGGGTTGGAATAGTGCCATAAAGTGAAGTGGACAATTGGTGAACCATGGGGATATTGGTAGAAATGGTAGATTCAATCTCCCTAGTATTGCATCATAAAAATTACCTGAATACTATTACAGTCAAGAAAAACCCTGTTATTAATTTTTATGTAATTTCATAAATATCTCTTACTTAACATTATGACAGATATACCTTTGCTTTTGCATTTATCGGAAGGATGGGAGCCCTCATTGGGAGTTTGATTAAAATTAGATTATTACACTCACACATAATAATATGGGTATGACCCTTTCACAAGAAAACGAGAAGAAAAAAATATCAAAAATGGGTGTATGTCCCCTTTCTCACTGCCAAATATCAACTTGATGTATGAAATAAATTTTTGATTGGGTCTTGTTCACTACAGCTAGAGTATAATATTGTAATTTTGTTTGCCAATGGCTTCTCACTAGCTTATGGCAAAATTTTTGTTCTTACATTTTTGATGTCAAAATTTAAAAAAAGTCAGAATAATCTGCTCCTTTCACATTTAAAAACACACTGAAAATAAATTTTTATTTCTTGAAATGTGTTTCCAAGAATTTATATACTAATGATTTCATGATGCAGAAAGAGGATAGGAAGGAATGATGACAGTAGAGAAATTACCAAGTTTAAATGCATTTGAATGCAATGTAAGGAGGAGGAAAAAAAAAGAAAATGGAAAGATATATTACTACAGATCTTTTTAGAAAGTGAAGCTAAATAAGAACTAACAAGTTATCATAAAAAGAGAACATATGAGGAAAAAAGACAATTTTTTTTATCTATTACAATTGAAATGTGGATTTATATGTTTATTATACATCCCTTCCATGAAACTTCCATGAAAGAATGTTGTTGTTATTGCCATCTCACCCCACTCTGACTCATCCCCATCCTCATTTATTGTTTTATATACTTCCTTTATTTCTCACACATGCTGCACACGAAAAATACAACATTCATTTGACCCCAAAGTAGCCATAGTTGTCATATTTTAGTTGGCATTCTTGTAATATATTTTTTAATTTTTAGAGAAATTGATCTAGTCAATTTCATTCGATTAAAATATTTTTAATGTAAATAATTTTTTTTCCTTTTAAATATTGAAATATATATATATATATATATTTAATAATATTACCTTTCTCTAATGCAGGACAATTTTGGAATATCCCAGTTGATATAGAACCTTACACTGGGGAGTTCGTTGAAGAGATCGAGTTTTCAGATGCATACATTGTAAACATCACTGTTGAAGGTGTACTCCGTAGCTACACTGGCTTTTTGTACGATACCTCCTGGGATCATACCGAAGAACCTTGCCTCTATGTGGGAAACAGGCAGGGTGGTGGAGTTGGTGAAATTATCACTCCGAATGATCCTGTTATTGCAAGCATGTACACAGACTACAGAGTAGAAGGAGCTTATTCTGAAGAAAATTATGTGTTTGGAAAGTTCGACGAGAACCAATGCTTCCTAAGTCAGTCTACATGATTAGTGATATATTGAATAACAATGTGCGTTTACTAGAGATTCTAACTTTCAATAATTGCTTTGTGTGTGTGGTCGTGATTTTGATTTAAGTTCATATCACAATTACATTTGTATTGTATTTACAAGAGAAGTTTATTTAACTCTAGACTGAAATGATTAAACCTTCACTATTGTGGATTAACTTACTCTTCATTAATACAGCCATTTATAAATTCATAGTATGTTCTAGAACATATCCTTACTTAGCAGGCTTGTGAAAATGGAAGATGATAGACTAAGGCGGGCTTGTGAAAATGGAAGATGATAGACCCAGAGGGCTAGACAGAGCTAAGTACTTTGTAGTCACTAATATTCCAATAGTGGAATCATATCTGTACTAGAATACTTAACTTGCAAGGATGCTTGAGTATGACATGCCCACAAATAGAGGTGTGGCCAGGTCAGTTGGTATGGTACTTTAGTGCTAGAAAGGTTACACACAAACATGCATATATACATATACATGTATACACACATATGTACACACATATACATATACACACACATATACACGTATAGACACATATACACACATACATGCACACACACATAAACACATACATATAAACATACACTTGCACATATACACGCACATATACACACATATACACACATATACACACACACATACACATATATACACAATATACACACATATATATGTTTATCTTAAGTACCATTTTTGGCATTTTTAGTCTCATATACCCACAGGAAGAGGTATAGCCAGGTGGCCCATAGTTTTTGGGCTAAAATTATCTTTGATGTAGAATGTGTTTATTCATTGAACAGATTACAGAAGCACAGTGGTTTAGCAGGAAGTGGATACACATAAACACATAATTTTTAGTCCGACACACCAAGAGGAAGAGGTGTGGCCAGATGGGATCATGCCCATGTTGCTGATGAAGTCAAACTGTGTATTCGTGCAAGTATCAGTTCTGTAGTTCCAAGGGTTTGTTTACCATTAGTACTATTTTTTGCTTCATTTTTTCTTCTGACATGCATATAGTAGGGGGAGTTGCCAGATATATAGTAGTACCAACAGGACCATAGCCAGCACGAGGCAGAGGAAACTGGGCAGAAGATACTGGACAGAAGAAACTATTGCCTGTTTTTTTTTTTTTTTTTCAAATAAATTTTGACCATGGTCACTTTAACACAGTTAGGTTTAGCACAGCAATATGATACAATTTTAACTTCCTTTATTGTCAATCATTTCCAGGGAATAAGATTTTCAGTCCATTTTCCCCCTCACATTAACATCCTGACATCATTCAACAATAATATTAATATTTAAAAAAAATTGAAGTCATTGTAGAGATATTGCCTTTACATTGCTAAAAACAGAGATATCCTCTCTCAGTGGGGAATAATACCAATAAAGAAAACTTTAAAAAAACCCCCCCAAATACCTAATAAAAAAAACTTAGCCTCATTAGGGTTAAAATCCAGTCTGGGCTCTTTTTTCATCATCCTTTGTTTCATTTTATCCTTTAATCCTTCTTCCTTCAATTCTCTCTTCTCTTCCTTTTGAAAAAAATAAATAAATAAATAAAAAAAATAAATAAATAAATAAAAAAAAAATAAATAAATAAATAAATAAAAAAAAAAAAAAAAAAAAAAAAAAATATATATATATATATATATATATATTAGAAGACCTATGTAACTGACTATGTAACTATGTTCGTTGGTCTCTCAAAATCCCTAGTTAGATTTTGACCAAACTTTTAGGGATGGAGGAAACCCACTCTGAGATGGTTTTATGCCAGGTGGCATGTCTGGGAAAAAACAGAATTTGTCTGTCTGTCGGTCGGTCGGTCAGTCTGTCTGTCTGCTTGTCTGTCTGTCTGTCTGTCAGTCAGTCAGTCAGTCAGTCAGTCAGTCTGTCTGTCTGTCTGTCTGTTTATACCATCATTCCGGCCAAACCGGTAGGTGGATTTATCTGAAACTCGGCATGATGATAGGTTTTGACCCAACTTAAAACATGGGCTAAAAATTTCACAAAATAATTACCATGGTAATGAGAAAAAGCCAAAAATGGTAGGATTTTAGCCTATATTGGCCTGGGCAAACCCCCCTCCCCTCCCCCCCATATATATATATATATATATACAATAGCTGTTGTCCATCCACCAACAGTGAGAACAGCACAGCATATCTCCAGCAAATAGAAGAGCGAGTATACAATATGACTAGCTAATGAGGAAAAAGAAACTACCAACCCATTATCACAATCTGTATAGCTAGACCGAGACAGTTACCAGCTATCCACCCTGAAACCTCATACACACTCAGCCCAAATTTTATCCTAGAAGTCCTATATCCTGCTGCTACACAATAGACCATGCTTCATCTTCTTTGACGGTAGCTTCAACTCTGATTACTAATAGCTACTTCTCACTCCTTCAAATATTCAACCACGGTGAAACTCAGTCCAGTACATGATGACATCAAAAACAATTGGATGTGGTGGAGTTTTGAATATGATAACGTATTACTTTTTAAATCCAGCAGAATTATGTGGGACAGTGAGGTCTTCCCTTTATGTGTACTGATTTTTCAGGAGTTTGTAGTATGCCTGAGCCTAATTTTTGTTCTGTTGAAGATGCTATGGCTAGATGATTTTTGGTGAGTTGAAGCATCAAATGCTGTCTGTACTAAATGTACAGCAGATGGTGATGTATCTATAAAGCCATCTCCATACAGGTAAGAGCTAATTGATTGCAGTTTTGATTCTTATTCCTCTGCTGGAACTTTTGGTACTGAATCAGAATACAGCTTGCAGATTTTTAGTGGTAAAAAAAATACCACTCACAATAATAAACTGCTTCATTTTGACATACAGTAACATTTTCTTTCACTCCTACATGTGGCCACTACAATATATTGAACACTTGGAAAGAGTGTGCTTGCTTCAGAGAAGCACCAATGATTTTGGAGGAAATAAATGAGTTAGTAGATTTGAATGTGCTGTGTAATTACCATAGATAAAAGATGGCATTACTGACTATCCAGATTTTAGCACTCTGTGAGTCAGTATGAGAGTCCTCAAAACTGTATTCTTTCATTACCCACAATAGCATGGGATTGGATGACAAACATCCTCAATGAATGAATAAGGCAATGGTTAGATTATAATGCAGGGATTTTTCTAGGAAATTTTTCAAGGACAATATGAAGAAAATAAGTGTAAGGTGGGAGGGGGTGGGGCAGTTTCAGTTCAGAGACACTGTGGCACAAATTTGAGCACACAAAATACAGTTGGTAATTATTTCAACATAAACACAATGATCCATGAAAGTAAATGAGTTAGCTTTGTAATGTCCTCAATTGTTGAGATTTTGAGTTTGCTCTTTTTACCTGTGGTGAAGCCATCAGTCTACAAGTTGTGATTTTTATCATCAACCATTTGGTCCTTTTCCCTGCTGGCCAGAGTACAGCCAGAAGATGTGGAATATATGATTATGGAGATCTATTTGGTCCTAGAGTCCTAGTTGGCTAGTATACATCCATAAGACCGTGGAATATATGATTATGGAAATCTATTTGGTCCTGGAGTCCCAGTTGTCCAGTGTACATCCATAAGACCGTGGGATATATGGTTATGGAGGTTGCAGGATCCATTGGTGACCTGTTTGTCTGAAAGTGGCCACTAGTGGGCATCACAGTAGCAATAGGGAGAGTAGGGGATGGAAGATAAGAAATGGGGTGAGGGGGAGGGGGGGATGGGGAAAAAATGGGGAGAATATTAATGGGGGGGGGAGGGGGGGGGGGGAAAGAAAAACTAGCTGGCTTTTAAACTCTAAACCCCTTGTCTCTCGATCTTTTTTTTTTTTTTTTTTTCTTTTTTTCTTTTCCTTCCTTTCTTGACTCTATAGTAAAGGGTATGGGGGCATGTGAGACTACCAAAATGTTCATGTGGTAAACAGGAATCTCCCCTAAAAATTTGAGCTCATTCAGTCCACAAGTTCTAGAGTTTTAGCCCGGACAGACCTACATACAATCAGGCAACCTATCTCAATTTGAATATGAGAGTGAATTTGAAAAGTAGTCAGATAGCAATATAGAAAAAAATCCTCTTTATTGTGTCAGTTTTAACTGGTGAGGGAAGACTTGGATATGTCCCCCCTCCCACTTCAACATTCTAATTCTCAACTTGCCTTAATGGATAATCTCAACATATATATATATATATATATATTTTTTTTTTTTCTGCAAGAATGATTCGATTTCAACTGTAAAAAAGCACTTTATGGTTCATTGCAGCATTGATAGTCTAGTTAGTGTAGTTGGGAAACCACCTTCCCACTTGTAACACTTTTTGAAACCACTGACTCTATACTTTATTCTCCCAGCCACTCTTTGGCTCCCCATTATTTTTTTATCACACACAGAGATCCACCTTTCCACTATTATGGGGAGTATAGTTCATTTTTAAGCATTTGAAGTTGAAGCTCACCTTTAAACTTAAGGTTCTCCTTAAATCTCCAAGAAAACTTAAGGTTCTCCTTAAATCTCCAAGAGGGGAGGGGGGGGGGGGGGAGCAAAAAATGTATAAGGATATAAGGGTGGGGCAAAGAAATGTTCAAGGGGGATAAAAACATCCAATGGTGGGAAAAAGAATGCAAGGGGGAAGGGGGGCAAGAACCCCCACCCTCTCCTCCCTAAAGTCTCTGGTTCAATCAATTCATACACATGTACACAGTTAAGGTTTTGAGGGTTTTTCCTCTTCTTCTTCCAAATGTAAATTCAATGGATTTGGAAGTCAACATTAAAAGTCATATTTAGTCCCAAAACAATCATAAGTGAGCATTTTTTGCTGGTAATCTCCTGTCTTGTTATCACAATATACATCATATTTAAACATCCTCCCTTATTATGAACTGTACCCTGCATAGAGAGCAAACATCTATAAATTATGTAGTATAATGCTAACATTGATAAATGATATCTATGGGTACTGCATAGAAACAATCAAGGTTTGAGAATAATGGTTCATTAGCCACACCTCAAAGAAGAGGTAAATGGAAATATGCAAGTTTAGTTTCTTATATCTCAAAATACAATTTTTTTTTTTTTTTTTTTTTTAAATAAAAGAATTTTTGTATTGCTTCTGTATACCAATGTTTACACAAAACTGAAGGAAAAAAAACACCATTTTTTTTTCTTTAAAAAGATAGCATTTCAGCTACCTTTTAATATGGCTATAAGATTATATATTTTGCTCACTGATTATGAATAGTCTGTAAACCACCAATAGTATAAAGTGCTAATGGGGAAAGTTATTTTGATAAGTTAATTTCATTGTCCAATTGAATGAATACTGGCATAACATTGAAACATTGAATATTATCCTGTCGTGCTGCTGGTCAGATTGAAATATGTCCTAATAGTGTTTGAAGAGAATTATCTTCTCAAAGTAGTCAATTATAATTTTTTTCTAACGTTGTTTAAATAGACTTCTGTCCTCATACTGGACTAATATAATTCTTTTGTAACACTGATCAAATACAATTTTGTACTAAAAACGCACAAATTGATTCGGTTCTCAATGGTCAAATTAAAAAAAAAAAAAAAAATTTAACATGGATCAGATAAAATTCTGTCAAGAAAATTTCAATTTCAATTTTTTTTTCTCAATGGTCAAATGTAATTCAGTCATAATATTGTTTAAATGAAAATCTTTTCTCATACTGGTAAAGTAGTACTGTGTTCTTACCCTAGTGAATTAAAATACTGTCCTCAAACTAATTAACTGTATTTTGTGTCCTGCACTTGTTAAATATGATTTTGTGTGATACTAGTCAAATGGAGTTCTGTTCTAACATGGTTTCAATATGATTGTATTCTTATATTGGTTAATTCAATAGAATATTGTCCTCACACTGATCACAGCTAAATTGTTTTGTTGTAAGCGTATCAATACAATTTTCCATGACAGGTGCCACTCTAATATCAATATGCTATGGCACTAATTAAGTTGAATGTTTTCATTACACTGATCGAATACTGTCCTTACACTGGTAAATAAACTTCACTTATAACACAGGTTTGAATAACATTCTGTCTTGTCCGTCATATGCAGTTTCTCAAATATAAGTCCAGCTCAAATATAACATTGTATTGACCCTGGATCAATAAATTTCTCTCTTGATAATAATCTTATTAAAATGTGTCATGACATTGGTGACTGGTCAAATCAGAATAATTTCTTAAAGTTTGTATATCCATACATTGGTAATATAAAATGTCTTGGCATTAGTCACATGGTGAAATAGAATAAAGTTCTAACACTGGACAAATCGAGTTTTGTGCTGACATAAGCCTAATAGTGTTCAGTCCTGACATTTATAAATTAAATTTTTCTATTTGTACTATTCTAATAGAAATCTGTGCTGTTTCCCCTTAAGGACAACTTATCTTGACACTGAAAAAATATAATTCTGTTTTGTTGGACATTACACTCTGTCCTGATACTAGTGAAATGTAATTGTGTCCCTGCACTGATAGAATAGAATTTTATCCTGACACTGATAATATAATTCTCTCCTGGCACTGGATAAATATAATTATTTCCTGATACTTCTAAATATAATCATGTACTGACACTAGTGAAAATTCCATACATTTGGTTAACTCGTCAATGTGCCCTAACCTTTCAACCAGAATTCAATCTGGTTCTGACACTGGTAAAATTGAATTTTCTGCTTTCAGTTGTCAAAAATAAGTTTTCTAATCATCTAAAATGTTTTTTTTTTTTTCCTGCATAAAACAAATAACATTTAATTGTTCTGGCATAAGCTAACTGAAATCTCTCTAAAACACTGATCTTGTCCAACCTCTCTTCGCTTTGGGAAATGGGAAGGTGGGCCTAGATGCTACTGGCCAGATCACCAATAAAAGAGATCAGAAGAGTGGTGACCACAGAAGCTGACCTCCTGTGACCAATCCTTGACCCCAAAAGTGTTGAAGTCAGTGAATGGCATCTACTTCAAACAGCTACAACAGATTCCTGGCAAAGTTCAACTCAAAGTCCATAAACAGTTGCAGATGCAGCAAAATCTGTGGGTATCCAGTTAAGTTCCTTAACTCTCTGGAGCCAGCTGAAATTCCTTCCCACTGTCTGAAATTCCATCCCACAAGTTTAAGTAGAATGTTGGAGCCCCAATCACTTCTCAGGAACCCTTCTCTGTGATGACATAATTCCTCTTTGAATTCAAGCACCTGAAATTCCCTATCAAACTAAGCTTTGCCATGAGTATAAATAAGGCCAGGTGCAATCTGTCAAGCTTGCTGGACATGACTTTCAATTTCCCAGTTTCTCCCATTGCCAGCTTTAAGTTCCCTCCTCAAGTGTTGGCTTTCCCAACTATCTATTCATACTTACCTCTGGCAGAATGAGTATAAATGTATTATGACACTTTTATTTGCCAGTTATTGAATGATTTTCCTTCCGTATTTATATATCATAGCTATCCTCTTAAAATTGTATAGGAATGTTTCACTCAAGATGTCATGTGTCCAGAGTAACACAGAATAGACCTTGTGATAGTCTAAAAAAGGTATCTTAATGTTCTTTATTGGAAGAATGTAAACCCTTCCCATCTCATTTTAAATTTTAGGCCTAGTTATAGTTTAGAATTCGAAATGCTGCTTCAGAGTAGCTTCAACAGAGCTAGAAATGAAGGAATAATATCAAACCGAGCCAAGCAAGATCTTTGCATTCTGAGAGCCAGTGTGCAAAATCTTTTATTTTTCTATCGAGGCCATGTTTTTCTCGGAAAGCACTGCCTAGAGCTTTACCAAACATTGCATGATGGCAGAGATATTCTAGGGGGAAAAAACTTAAGTGAATTTGGCCTCCTTCACCCTGGGAGGTGGTGCCAAAAGGACCAATATTGACTTTTTAGTGCTGTAATGCCCACACAGACCAAATGTGACCCAGCCATTGACCACCCTCCACACTTAAGGTTCATAACTGCCAAGTTTCACCAAAATATTTTCAGTAGTTAGGACATCAACTGCAAAAACTCATTTCCTATTGAAGGAGGCCAGCTCAGTCTGTGAATGTAATTTGCCTGACTAAAATACCCAAATTGCACATCTACTTATTATTATATGTAATGAGCATGATAACAACTATCACCTCATTTTTGCAGATATTTATATATTTTGTTTTGTGTTTATAGTTGCAGTGACTGTGGAGTCACAGTATGTGAAATGCTATGTTGAGGAGACCTGCGGTGGAGATTACGAATATAGCAATATGACAGATTGCTGTGATCATAGATATCATCCACCTGGGTTGGCATATAAAGATGATGAGAGGTGCACCATGTGCGAGAACAGTAAGTGCTGAGCAATTATACTGTGAATTTTAATTTGCACTCTTCAACCTTAAAAGGTTGGTCCAGAATATGGTGTAAGAGAGTACACCATGCAACACTATATATTGATATCCATTACCTGGATATGAATCAAATCTTCTCCTTTGCCCATTGTGTTTGTCTTAGCATCATATTCTGGACAGTTATTATAGTTTTTATTTGTTCAATAATTGTCTCCCAAAAATTGAAGCAAATTGCAACCAACTAGTATATTCTAGGTAGTGTTTGTCTTCAAAATTTTTTATATATACGATCAGTTTGTATATATTCATTTATTATTTGTGTAACCTCACTAACTGCCTACATAATTTCTGGTAAAAACATTTCATCCCCAGGTCTTACGATCACAGCTCCAATTTATTCTGCTCCCTGCATGGTCCTATCCCTGCCAAAGGTCTTAAAATTTCCAAAATGGATCCAACAAAAGAGTTAAGAGTCACAATTTTTTTAAAGCATCAATAGTTAAAAGGTCAGTAAATCAAGGCCAAGTTTTATAGAAAAGTAATGAAGAATCCACAATATAACTATGCATGTTTTTTAAGTGACTAATAAAAGAGCCACACACAAAATAAATAATTGAAAGAAAAAATTAAGTCCACTCTGTGTGTGCAGTTTATAATAAAAAGAAAAAATTTTCCCAGCGAAATCTGCTGAGCGAGTGGAGTGGACTAGATAGAAAGAAAAAAAAAATAAAAGAAGAAAATGTAATCAACTATTTGTGTGCAGTTGAGATTGAAACAATAAATGCCAGCAAAACTAGCTCTTACAGCAGATAGAAATGTATGGTGAAATCTGCAACAGCTTCTTGCCTAAACTCCCCCTTATGCAGTGTTCACACACACACTTCATTTTGATTTTATCTAAACAACTATATAAATAAACTAGCAGCATATACCCAGCATTGCCCGGTCAATATAGGCTAAAATCCTACCCTTTTTGGCTTTTTCTCATTACAATGGTAACCATTTTGCAAAATTTTAGCCCGTGTTTTAAGTTGGGTCAAAACTTATCATCATGCCAAGTTTCAGAGAAATCCACCTACTGGTTTGGCCAGAATGATAGACAGGCAGGCAGGCAGGCAGGCAGGCAGGCAGACAGGCAGGCAGGCAGGCAGGCAGACTTTTTTCCCAGATATGCCACCGGGCATAAAACCATCTCAGTGTGGGTCTCCTCCATCCCTAAAAGTTTAGTCAAAATCTATCAAAGGGATTTTGATAAACGGAAGAACATATTTACATAGTTACATAATTACATAGATCTTCTAATATATATATATATATATATATAGATGAAAATAAGCTAAGGTTAATTGATTAAGCCGACATGGAATGAAGTAGAAGGTAAGTTTTGATACTACTTTATATGTTAAACTTCTTAAAATATCTACTACTCTATCTGTTTTTGTGTGTATTAGCTGTATGTAATATCAGTTCTGGAATTATAAAGATTTTAGCAATAAAAACATTTATAATTTAATGAAAAATAAATGATTTACTGTTTCCCCACTCCAGTGTGCCATACACTGGAAGGACTCCATCTAGGAAGGATGGACACCATTAAGAAGATAATCTTTACTGGGCTGAAGATAATCTTTACTGGGCTGAAGATTGGCAGCCTATTTAAAGGAGCCATTTCTGAAGCATAGTTGTTAGGACTTAATTTGAAACAGGTATTTTATATCAATATTCTAGTACTTCATCACGAAAGATCTTGTGCAAATTCATAAAATACTCATAAACCTGTTTATATTGTGGCTAAGATGAAATCAAGATAGCTCTACAAAAATTAAAAACAAGATCAAACAAAATAAAAATGCTTTTATCATTTCCTTTTTTTCTTAAGTAGCTATAGTTGGCTTTCTGGCTATGAAAAATTTAATACATATTAAACATAGTTATCATCTGGCTGCTGTTTCATTCATTTTTTGGCCATTACATTTCAATTTTGTTTTCATACATCCATTGATCCTGTTGAACAATACCTTCCAGTCTATGCTTGCGGTAATTCTGCAAAGCTGATTGGGACTTGTTGTGTCTGGACTCAATGGAATCCACTACAGGAAAGCTGGTGGCGAAATATGCTCGCAGGAGTCAAATGTTCCCCACTAAATTCCAATTCCTGCGAAGTGGCACCAGTTCAGGTGGTTAATTTAGAACAACCATGAGCTGCTGTATAGCAGGAACAGTATTTTTTTTTCTTTTTTTTTCTTTTTAGTAAGGAACACTATCCATTCTTGAGAGGAAGAGGAGAGGCACAGTTGTGGTTGTGGATTGATCTGTCCCTCAATTTGTGGGTAAATTTGAAGATGGTTATTCCTCTAATTTTTCCCATTTGTCTTCTATCCTGCTTAAGTAAGTTTAATTTCCATTAAATTGCAGTAGCATATAAGTTTCTGGTGGCTAATTAACCTTATTATATTCTTTATGGATGCGGTAATATTGACTGATTATTTTTAATTTGTATTAGCCCAGCTTCAAATGCTATTTGTCTTAGTAAAATTCTTATAATGTTGATTGCAGGATTTTTGTTGAAAAATATTATTTTATATAAGCACTTATCAATATATATATATATATATATGTATAAGAACTTAGATCAGGAAGTGCTAAACCCTAGCCATTACTACCACCCTACAGTTGGTAGATCAGTAGGATATTGAGATAGCTGCAAACTTTTTGATATCTATAATAGTTTTAAATCATAATGGTGAGTGGGGATGGAAGAGATGGAGAGGTGAGGACTGGAGAGGAGAGATTATTTAACGAAGTTGTTTATAGTGCAACTGATACTCCATAGACATTTAGAGCTAAAATATGTGAATTGCAAAGCTGTGCATATGAAGTATTCCTATGTATACCTTTTTCAACTGGAAAAAGTTTTAGATCAAACATCTGAAGGAAAATATCAGTTCAAGACCCCACTAATGATATTCATTCCAAAAACATCCAGGATATGTTTTAAACAACACACCTTGATTCTTATATTAACAGACATTCCACATATGCTCACAACAGGTAGCTGTTAATGGTTGACTGGTTGTCATGGTTGTGTGAGAGAACAATCATTCAACCAGTGCCTACTACAAAGAAAATCTATATGTTCTGATTTGTATTGTATAGTTTAGTGTACAGCAGATCCCCTTCACATTACAAGCATTCATTGCACTATTCACTAATTATCTGTATGGCACAGAACGTGCTCATGCATATACATGCATAGTGTATGCATTTTTGGTGTCATGGTTTACTTAAGGAAAGAAACATTAATGATGTACATTTTGGAATAAATGATGTATTTCTAAAAGCATAGTATCTATTAGATGAATTCCAGTGGGTTTATACCCAAATTTTCAAGGCTAGAAATGTCTCTGAATGTTTTCCCTCAATAATTCTTGTTTTCATATGAGATATTTGCTATTGTCTGGATATTACAATAGTGACTTTGATATCACCAAACATATTTGAAATTCTTCAGCACCACATATGATTGCCCCCTCTCTTGAAATATGAATGTTTTTAGACCACTGGTACATTTTTCATGGTATTAACACCTGCTATTCTGGGGAATACATCTCACTGATGATTGCAAATACTTTACCTTATTGTAAGATGTTGGAATTAAGACAATGACCCCCAAAAAATCATACATTTTCCCTTTCTTTTTACTTTGGTAACACCCCTCCCTCCATGAAAAATTAAAAAAAAATCCATATAATCAATGGGTTAATACAATAGAATTGAATACATGTGTCAGATAACACAGGGTAAGGTATGTCCAGGGTTTGGGCAGGTCAAGTGCAGGTGGATGGTGGGATTATCCAACTAATTTTCACTCCAATAGAAATATGAATTAAATGTGTAATTACACATGTCTATTGAATTAACAAAATTTAGTAATTTTGTGAGTAAGTCTAAGCTATGGCACAAGTATGTTACCTGTAGCACCAGAATCTGTGGTAGCAACAAATACAATGAGTGTCAAATCCTGTGACATCTGTGTCTCATTATTCAGACTGACAGTCACACTTCCTTGCCAATCACTTTCAGAATATGTGTACACACTGGGCATAAATTCAAATTCCAGATCTACATAAAAGGAGTAAAGAAAGTTAATAAAAATAAAAAGTATATATATATACATATCATATGTATATATATACATATTATATATATACCATATACCAGTAATAAAATCATTTTATAAATGGGAAAAAAGATTTAGGATTTCCCCAAAGGTTACAGAAAGAAGAAAAGACCTACCCAAGAAATATTGAAACAAAGCATAAACACTCGATTATTATGTGGCTGATTTGACATCCTTAAATCACCGCGTTCAGACATACAACTTTATATTTTTTTACTCCTATTATGCATGATGATGGATTCAACTATTTTCCTTCAATATTATTTATGTATCCTTTTGGAAGGGTTGGGGGGGGGGGGGGTTGGGGGTTCTTGCAATATTATAAAAGAAAATATTCATAATAATATAATGAAAGAATTTTTTTTTGGAAATTATATGGTTGAAATAGAGTTTAAAGTCAGTGATTTAGCAATATAGAATTATGCACATATCATAATAATCGTGTGTCCATGCCTTGCCTCAATATTTCTTGGGTAGGTCATTTTTTGTTTCTGTTATTTTTAGGGAAACCATAAATCTTTTCCTCCAATCTGTACTATGAAGTATGAATAGTCTGTCTGTCTGTCTGCCTGTGTATCGTTGATTCACGCTTGAACGGTTGAAGATAGACCCACAAACCCAATATATTTAGAATCAGTGTCACCAGGGGAACGTAATAAGCATAAGTATATCTATATGTCACACCCATTTCAGCATTCTGGTTGTATATCCATTCGTATATTGATCCACTGGGAGATTTTATTCTAACTGTTCAGCATGGGTGTGCCTAAAATATTTCGTCTTTCTAATTTAAATACAAAAATAGAGAGGTTCTTCTCTCAAGAAATGTTCTGTATTCCTAGTTTGAATCCATTCCAACTGTTCAGTCTGGGTGTGCTGAAAATGTTCTGTCTTCCTATTTTGAATGCATAGTGTAAGTGGAGCATAAGGCAAATATTAAAGCTGTAATCTGAAGAAAAAGCTGTAATATGTCTCAATATAATTTTGTAATATGTGGTTTGACTGTGAAATACAATTTGTGTCTTGTGTTTTTTTCGGTAGCTGAAAATAATTAGTGATATAAAATAGTGGGTTTGAGTTGAATCCATCTGGTAACACTGGTCTTGAGACATGAATTATTCAATAAATCATCCGTGAATGAAGAAGTTATATTACATTTGATTGGATACTTTCTACTCATAGTGGCTAACCTATTCAAACCTCTACATGTGTATTCACTAGGCTAAAAGTACCCAGGGTCGTATTTGAAGACTCTTGGACATATGCTTTGGCAAAACCACTTTCCTATGAAACCACTATACCACATCCTACACAGTGGATAGTTTTTAGCAACAAAAAAAAAAAAAAAAAAAAAGAAAAAAAAGAAAAAAAAAAGGTCACCTGTTCACAACTCTTCGTGTGGTCATATCAGATCAAAAATGCCAAAGATGATGAAATTTATTATTACACTTGTAAACAATCAAATTCATGGACGTAAACATGACTTGAATCTGATAGGGAAATGAGTGGGTGACACTAGGCCACACCTTTCTTGTGGGCATGTCATTATATCTCAAGCAACGCCAGGTATATGCTGCTACTACCTTCATATTTGTGTAAGCTAGTAAAAAAAAGTGATGGGTCATGGACACATGCCAGTTAAAATTTTGTCAGATAATGGTACTAGCGCAAGAACTAATCTTTCTAAATTGCCTTTAGCGTGGCTCATAAGGAAGATATTGATGGAGAATTAGGAGAAATTGATTTTTTTTTTGTTTTATTCTATCCCTTCCTGGGGGAGGTGGAGCTCTTTGAATTAGAAATTTAATATAGACCATTCTTAGAGGCTACTGAACATAGCATATGAAAATTTTGGATTGTTATTATCTAGTAGTACCATGGCAAGTATGACTTTGTTTTGTATTATGCCAATAGTAATGGTCAGGCAATGCTTAAATAGAGAGTGCTAGTGCACTCCTAAATATCTATATCTATCTATCTATCTATCTATCTATCTATCTATCTATCTATCTATCTATCTATCTATCTATCTGTCTATCTATCTATCTATCTATCTATCTATCTATCTATCTATCTATCTATCTATCTATCTATCTATCTATCTATCTATACTTGTAGTAATCAATATTGAAGCTATCTGAAAATGTCCACTAAAGTATTAGTGAAGTCACTAGAGTATTCCAATTTTGGTATTTCAGAGTTTAGCAACAATTACCAGAATAACACCTGACTAAATAATAGTTTAAGGTATCAAGTAAATATATATTGATGCGTAGGCATATTTCTTAAATTTGGATGATAATGCAAATCAAAAGGTTTATAAAACAAACAACTCCATACAGATATAACAGTCATTCCTAGGTGAAAAATCCGGGAATTATATACATTTTTTAAATATTTTATTTCAAACTACAAGAATACATTAAAAATGTAGCCTCTACAATAATTCCATACTAATACATAATTCAGATAGCATTGCATCCACCCATAAGATATCATACTATTATGGTAATACACAGAATATTTTTATTTCTCACACAAATTTACACTTTAATATCTTTCACTAGAATTGGTTGACCAATTTCTACGAAATAAAATAAAATGTTTTCCTACTATTAAGCAGTCTAAAAATAATAATTTTTAGTTTTCTATACTGATCTAATCAACACAGATATGGTTATTAAAGAAAAATATCTCAGATATTTCCAAATATTATGAATTTTAGCTAAAATCACTTGACACAATTGTTGCTCTATACCACAACAAAATTAAATATCTGCATTGCTAATTAAAGGGACAATAAAATAAATATGGACAGGATTAGAAAATTTCCATAGAATATGTAAGTCATAGCAATCGAGGCCTTCTTACTGATGGTGATGATGAAGAGTATGAGCAAGTGCTCGTGGACAAGCTCAAAGGTTTAGTAAAAGAGAAGGTTTAACCCTTAGTAGTTATTTATGCTCTTCTCATGGTAATAATTAGTGGGCCACCAATAAAAAATGACAAAAACTAAACAAAACTAAAGATCAAACCAAAATATAGAGCATTCAGTGAAGGCACAAACTTGCAAAACAAAAATGTGGAAACTTACAGTGAAAAAAGAATTTGTAAGAAATTTAGCCTCTTAGAGATAATGTGGATAAATAAACCTATTTCATTTTAGGGTATCATCTTACAAATGAAATATAAATGCTTATACATGCATGGATGTAAGCTAAAGTGAAGGAAAAGAGAAAGAAAAGATCTTAAAAGGTTTAAGATTGATGAGGTCAGATGGTATAGATCTGAAGAGGAGAGAGGTCCATGGAGAGCACAATGTAGACAAGGTTTAAAAATGTGCACCAGGGAGAGGTTAGAGGACAGGAAGAGGATAAAGGCAGCATCAACCATTGGCAGGCATGAAACCAGATTTAAACTTCACCATTTGTGTGCAACACATGCCACAGATTGTTTCTGAGAAAGCACGATATAGCAAGGCATAAGTGTTGGACAACTCATTACAAAGGAGGGACAGTAATAGTATAGACTAAACTTTAATTCAGTCTGCTACTGTGCAACTGAAAGGAATCGTACTAATTATTGACTTATTTTCATGGTTCAAGGGTGTGTGTGTGTGTGTATGTGGTGTGGTGTGGTGGGTGTGCGCGTGTGTGTGTGTGCGTAATGTATGTGTGTGTGAGGTTGTAAATACATGTGTGGTAGTTGTATGCTACTTGGTGTTATATGGTTTTTGAACTAAAAAGGTACTTTCCATTCATTACAAAAACTTAAGGAATAATCTTACAAAATAAACTATACCGATATTTTATAATATATAATATTAGAATAATAGTGTGTATGTACCATCATCATCAACAATTAGAATCTCAGTGATATCAGTAGAAATAGTGTCTGTTGTTGATTCGGATATCAAGGACAGAGTAAACGACTCGACATCTTCCATTATGTCATCATCAATAATAGTAATATCTACACATTTTCTGCGGTCATTCGGTAAATTTGTAGAGAGTAGAAATTTGATAATGCTGTTATCTATGATTTCAAAATCGGATTGATCTGAAGAAATAAGATAAGCAACTAAAGATTATAAGAAAACATAATAGTAAATGACAAAAAATGCACACACACACACACACACACACACACACACACACACACACACACAGAAATCTATTGTTTTAGTTCATATGTATGTGACTAGGCATCACAGCCAAACCATTCAATACAAAAGGCTTAAATTTGGCATGTGGTCTCCAAGTAATCAGGTCAGTATTAATAGCAAGTGGGTGAGGTAACATGTGTGGTTCAGTCATAACCACACCAACAGAAAGTTGTTTTGGCTACCTAAAGCTAGTCAAAAGACCAATCAGGTCGAAATTTGGTGTGTAGTCTAGAAGTACTCGTGTAAGCATTATTAACCACATATAGGTTTTTGAGTCTTAGCCACACCTACAGGAAATTGTTTTGTCTACTCCAGAATACAGAGGATGAAACAAACTCTGGGTCCAATGAACCAGCCCAAGATTACAGAGGATGAACCACCCTCGGTTCCAGCTGATAGGAATCTGCCTACCGCCCCGCCCAGGATCAGCCATTGGATATGAAAGGCATTACCCCAATTCTGAAGTAAATTATGATGCACCTCTAGTAATTAGTGTCCTTTTGAACTTACTGTGTATAAGATGAGTTGATTTGAAAAAAAAAAATTCCTCTAGAAATATCTTTTGAATGGGATTAGATTATGTGTACAACTTGGTCGTTACTCATGAATAAGATATTTTATATAATGGACTAACACCTTAGCCCTAATCATATTGTGCCTAAATGGGGCCAGTGATCATGTGAACAACCTATGAAAATTTCAGGATGATTGGTCTAGGCATCTGGGAGGAGATAGTGACTATAAATACAGGCAGTAAGGCAGACAGACTGGCATATAGACAGGCAGACAGACAGGCATATAGACAGAGAGACAGACATGCATATAGACAGACAAATTGCAAAGTATGATATAGACAAAAGCTTTATTGTCACCTGCACTTTCAAACCTCTACTATAGTTCAGCACTGTAGTTTTATTTAATAGCTGGTTGACAGGAGGATTGATGACCACAACACACTTCCAGAGCTCCTGTAGACTCTAGATACTTTCAATTAAGATTTAGTTTCGATAGTAAAACTTTATCATCAGAGGGAAAGGGTTTTTTTTTGTTGGTAAATTCTCCTTTTTATTAATTTCTTCTATATTAAGCACACTTATTCCAACTTAAAGTGATTCCCCAACTTTTTAAGCTTTGATAAATATCAATCCTCAAAAATTACAAACTTTAGCCCCCCACCCCCCCCCCCCCCCCATTTTTAATGTGCTGTCTCCTCCCTTGTACTACATCTGCCTTACAAATGCTAATTTGGCGTATTGGAGCAGGGGATAAATTTTTCAAAGTTTGCTGTGGCCATCATGAGAAGACCATTTAGATTAATAGGCTGATGAGCCCACATGTTGATGAGTCTATCGTGGTCCAGGTGGCACAGCCACCACACTGTGTTCACCTTACTATCACTCCACATCATCTAACCAACACAACACTCTGTTCCAACAACTATGGACAACTAATTTCCCATATGCTCATATACTAGGAACTACACTCTCCAGATAAAACATGAAGACATTAATAAGATTTTTTGGATTAGATAACCATTACTGATAAGGTTTTCTTAAGGTCTGGTCAATTGGGCAGGAAGCTGTGTGGCTGTGTAATTAGTGCATGTTAATCTTTTAATCTGACATAAATTACTAGACTTTACTGTATGGTTGATTTAATGCTCACTTTTTCTTCTTTTGGTTTTTATGATCTCTACAATTTACCTATTTGCTTTTGACCCTCCTGTTGTCTTGTTTAGTTTGGGATATAAGATCAAACAACAGTGATACAGAGTATAAAAGGAATCAGACTAATTTTATCTTCCATTCACTGTATTGGTTAGGAACGATATAGCTTACAATGTGAACTCATTAAGTATCCTTAAGGGCCAACAAGTTTTGGGCATCTTATTTTGAAGCATGTTTAGCCAGCCAAGTGATTTCATAATAGAGATGGTCTTATTTTCTAGGAATCTTACTTGGGAATGGTTAATTGGGGCAGATAACTTGGAGCAAGCAAAGTGGTCTTATAATGAAAGTGGGCTTATGATGAAGGTGGTCTTAATTCAGATGTGTTTTAGTGGATATTCCACAACAAAGATACTTAAAACTCAACCACACATTTAGGTATTGTAGTAACGCACTTGTTGTGGTTATCACACATACAATCACCAGAAGTGGGTCTACTGTCACCTGATTTATATTTCACTCCTGCAAAGTGAAAGTTTGTACTGAACAACATATTCATGCCTCATGCTGCCAGCATTTTACTTCCTCTGCATGAGGCAATTGGCAAAAGCCTAAATCCATCAAAACCTTGGTGTGGAACCCTAATACAACAAAGCCTTTAAAGTTTCCCAAGAAGTTTGAGCCCAGGCAGTAATGCTGAATCATCCACAACTTAGACCCCTGTGTAGTTATTGGCGTATTGGACGATTAATAGGCTGATGAGCCCACATGTTGATGAGTCTATCTGAGCCAGGTGGTACAGCCACCACTCTGTATTCACCCTACTATCACTCCACATCATCTAACCAAGACAACACTCTGTTCCACCACCTATGGGCAACAAATTTCCATATCCTGGGAACTACACACTCCAGACAGAACATGAAGGCCCTAATAAGACTTTTTGGATTAGATAACCATCACTGATATGGTTTCCTTAAGGTCTGGTCAATTGGGCAGGAAGCTGTGTGGCTGTATAATTAGTGCATGTTAATCTGGACTCAAATTACTGGACTTTACTGTATGGTTGATTTAATGCTCACTTTTTCTTCTTTTGGTTTTTATGATCTCTAATATTTACCCATTTGCCTTTGACCCTCCTTTTGTTTTGTTTAGTTTGGGATATAAGATCATACAATAGTGATACAGGGAATAATAAGGAATCTGACTAATTTTATCTTCCATTCAGTGTATTGGTTAGGACCGTTATAGCTTACAATGTGAACTCATAAAGTATCCTTAAGAGCCAACAAGTTTTGGGCATCTTATTTTGGAGCATGTTGAGCCAGCCAAGTGATTTCATAATAGAGATGGTCTTATTTTCTAGGAATCTTACTTGGGAATAGTTAATTGGGGCAGATAACTTGGAGCAAGCAAAGTGGTCTCATAATGAAAGTGGGCTTATGATGAAGGTGGTCTTAATTCAGATGTGTTTTAGTGGATATTCCACAACAAAGATACTTAAAACTCAACCACACATTTAGGTATTGTAGTAACACCCTAGTTGTGGCTATCACACATACAATCACCAGAAGTGGGTCTACTGTCACCTGATTTATATTTCACTCCTGCAAAGTGAAAGTTTGTACTGAACAACATATTCATGCCCCATGCTGCCAGCATTTTACTTCCTCTGCATGAGGCAATTGGCAAAAGCCTAAATCCATCAAAACCTTGGTGTGGAACCCTTATACAACAAAGCCTTTCAAATTTCTCAAGAAGTTTGAGCCCAGGCAGTAATGCTGAATCATCCACAACTTTGACCCCTGTGTAGTTAGCTGTGGGTGCCTCAAATCAGCCTGTTCTCAGACATTCTGATGTTCATGATGTGCCAAAGACATCTGTTGTTGAATGCATTAACTTTCAGTGCACACACACACACGACTGTATGGCCTATATTAAATTAGATATATACCACTATAATTTACTGATTTCATGCAGCAAAACGATTGGTATGTTGGATTTGGATTGTTAAAAGAGTACAGTATTTTACTTTGAGGTTGACATGGGTGCAGCCTTAATTCCTCTATTTCTCACAGCTCAATCCAATATAGTTGTTTTGTTCTAAGTAATCTGATGAGGCAAGATAAGCAAACTGAATGGAAGAATATGCATGCAGTATGTTGCTGGAGAACAATAAATAAACAGTTTAGCATTGATGCATGGAGACTTGATTGTTTAAACATACCTTTGTCAGCATCAATCCATATCTTCACTAGTGCTGGATCAATGATTACTCTGTCCAATGCAGGAATCAACTCCATATTCGCAAAGAAATTCTCCATTCCATACTCAACATCATCATCGCTATTAATGATAACTCCAATGCACATGCAATTTTCTGATACTCCACTGAATGTAAAGAGTAGAGGTTTTGTTGTGGCATAATCTTCACCTTTAATGTGCAGTAGAAGAAAAATAAGTTTACAGAACATATATAATTCAATATATACACAAAAAAAGGCAATATGAAGGCATGCTTTCATTAAATTAGGTGAACCTCCATGCAAATAGAAAGAATTGGCAATAGACAGCATTTATCATCCTAAAAAGTCTAATTATTGCACATGTCAAGTGATTAAACTAATAAATTTGGGGCAAATATGATTCATTCTAGAATAAAACATTCGATATATATCAGTGCACATCAATACATGACATTACCTTCCTTAGCAGTTCCATCAATCAATTCAACTGAGATAATCGGAATAAATGCCTCTAATGTTCCATTCCTAATTGATGCACAGAGCTCTACATCATCTGACTCTGACACTGAGTAGTGAGGTTTATTCCACCCAATAACAATCTCTGAAAAATTGAAACATGTAAGATAAAATTTGGTAAATCTCTATCCATTCAGGACATAGTGTTTGTTAAACTTAATAATATTTTATACTCAATTTCTCCCTTACCGTCATCATCTTCAATAGTAACAACTGTAGTCATGGGAGAGATAATAGCCATTGGGTCAGTGGTCATGATGTTGACAAAGAATTCTTCAGGTTGCTCAAATACGTTATCATCCACAATGCTTACATTGAAGCATGTTTTTAAAATCTCAGGGGTGAAGGTGGGCATGACATGACCCCTACAAAGTCTGTACCACCTGCAGACACAATAACATGTAGGATATTTGTGTTAAAAAATGGAAAATATTATGCAGGTTACGAAAATGTCAAAGGCAAATAAACTACACCTTATTAGTTTAAACATTCATATTAGAGAGAATTCAAGGGCAGCAATATATTTGGTAAAATGTGATAAAGGCTGGAGTTTGGGTGTGGAATTTAACACCATACTGGGCTTACCACATCAACAATAGAGAATCACTCCATCCTCTGTAGATTATTATAACAGGCATTCCCACTATTGCATTATAATTCAATAATCTGGTCTAACACTACAGATGCCTCTTGACTGAGAAAAGAGAGCAAATTGTTTAATATCCAAAATATTTATAGAGATTGTGCATACTTTATAAAATCTATGAATATGATGCATGGAAAAATCTGTTATTTTTTACAAAATAATATATTTAAAAAAAAAAACATGGTCAGTGATTGAAATAAAGTCAATCATTTAATTCATGCAGATTATTGGGGCCCAACAAACAGAAGAAGTCGACACACATGACAAGTAATGGCTTGTTCAGAGACTTCCCTGTAGCCATTCAACATGGAAAAGCAGCTTTATCACTCTTATTTCTGTGTATAATGAGTTTAAGTACACTCATTGCTTATGTTGAGATAAAACATTATTATGTTAGTTCTGATTCCTGAATACTATAAAGAAATATGTGTTAATGTTGTATATAAAAATTGCATTTGAAAAAAAGAAACAAAAAAGGTCCATCCATGGCAATGCTGCCGGATCACCAGAGCCTCACCTGAGGTCCTGACTATAAGAGGAACTAAAAAGATTCTTGTCACAACTAAATAGGAAGAAAAATAGTAGAGCCTTGTAACCTTCCCTGTACAACAAATCCAAATAAAAGCTACGTAAGAAAATATGGAAGTAAATGATGATTTGATAAAAGTGTAAATTTTAGATGTCTCAAAATGAGGTTACAGCTATGCTCACCTGTTATATTTTATGTCATCATATACTAATGTAAAAACTTATTTTTGAGGGTTCTCATTGTTCAGTATGCATTTGAAGGTAATTATGGGAGAATGTGACATTGGATATTATCAGAACCAGAGGTTTCCAGGCCATTCAAACTGTTTCAAGATGAACAAAAGCAACTGGACAGACCTGAATGTACATGCCACCATAACTAGCAAGAAAGTGTACAGATGTCCTGCATGCAATATGTATGATCAATGGTCATGTCATTGATGATTTTGATAACCCATTTGAAAAAGAAAGTCAAGACCTACTTGACCTAATCACGAAAGATATGGCAACACTTACAGACATGGAAGCCCTTTGTAGAGAAGTCAAGATAGATAGGTTACAGTGTGGGACTTTGTGAGGGAAAGATTGGTGGAAAAAAAAAAAAAGCAAATTGATGAGCCAATTCAAAGAAACAAGCTGAAAATCTTTGGTCAAACTAACTGAATAGCAACAGGAAAAGACAAACAGCTGACAAATTCACTGGAGAATGAAGTGTGGCTCTTCTTTTGGCTGTACATCGACTATCAGAACTGATGAAAATCTAGAAGAATTCTTCCAACATGAACACCAAGCATTTTCCCCCTGTACTCTTAGATGTCTGTCCAGCTCAAAGTCAACTTCTTACATGTCTAGAAGACATCACTGAGCCCACAGCTGAGGATCCATCTACAAGCAGTAATTTCACAGATAGTCAGTAGCATCCATTTGCTGAAGCTAGCTACAGCAAAGACTTCTCAAGAATATACACAGCATGTTTTTCATACCCTACAAGACAGCGAAACCTGAGAATGTCACTCATCCAGATCTGTTGAGAGATCACTACTATGCCAACTGTTTGAAGGGTACAGCCAAAGTTAAGTGTGGGAAAATGGTGAGAAGGCAGGTAGTAAGTTGTATATCAATTCCTTGTAACTTGGCCAACTTTCTTTGAGTCAATGCCAACAAGATAGAGTTATTTAGGTTTCTTTCTGATGTCTTCTATAGCTCATTCAACTATGGAGACAAGAAAATGGTCGTCACTGATGGATAGGCAAGCAACTACTGTCAGGTACCTTAGCACAGTCTCTATGCTGTAATGAAGAAGCTGAGGGCCATATGATGCTACATGCAGCCCACACAGCTCACAGTGGCTACAACAAGATTCCCATCTGCACTGTCAGACACAGATGTTGTTTGGCTGTGGCTCTAGTACACCTAGATGAAGATGATGAAGTGTGGGTATCCTTAGGCATTGGCAATGCATTCTAGTTCTGGCAGCCCATAAGATGGCAACAGCTTTGGGCCCAGATAAAGGTACATGGCAGTTTGGAATGCACTTCCTCAGCTAACCCAGACCCTGATTGACCACTCCACTGTACCATATCACATTGATGAATAAGCCATGCAAACGATTGAGATGTTCATCATCTTGCTCTAAGACAGAACAACTGCAGCAACAGATATCGACAAGGCTCAGCAGAAACTGTTCACAAAGTGGAAAACATTTAGTTGGTTCCCCCAACAAGCTGTTGAGCAACATATCAAACGAGCTGCTATCAGGATTGAGATGTCTGTGGTCAGGCTCTGGTATATAACTCTACCCACACTGTCCTCATTGACTGAGTGGGGCTGGGTGAAGGCCACTGATGGTTTGTGGGAACCTATAGACCAAAACTTCCTGAGGCACTAAGGGTCTGCCTGGAGCTCATCTCATGCAATCGCTAAAAGGGATGCATAAAAAGGTGCAAGTGTTACTGGGCTAGAGTGCACAGCACTTTGTGATGCTAATTGCTCGCAGAACTAAACAATTTATGAAATCAACAGGAAAGTAGAGATTGTAAACAATTGATGCTTGATGTCTTGCTAATATTTCTATTGTCATCTCTATTGCCCTTGACATTTAAATGTTAGGTTAATTTCATGAGCAGTGCCCTTTTACATGTGACTAAGGCCCTTACACTTGTCATAAATTGGCAATCTTATCACAATTTAATTATTGAAACAGCATACTGTTTTGTGGTTAACAGTAACTACTAAAACAGCTCTAACTTTATAATAGAAACAGATATAGATTTAATTTGATTCAATATTCATAATATTCCATTCAATGAGATCTTACATTTCATACCAAACATAATATACCTACTCAGTAGTATATTATGCAGTGAGAGAAAAAAAAAAAGAAAAAAGTTTCCACATAAAGTAGCACCTAGAAGTTACCTAAGGTCAAATCTAAGATGTCCAAATTTGTTTGTTAAATGATTTGTTTGATATATAATTTTATACATGTGTAGCAAATTTGGTGCTTTTATCAATAAGTGCACAAATAGCTTAAATATCCTGGCTTATCTGCCCCACTGTTTGGACATTACTACAAAGAAAACATTTTGAACCAATTCACAGACCACAAGAAAACTTGGCCTCTCCAAAGTCTAGGCATAGCATCCAGACATATATACCACTTTCAAAGTTCTTTTCAAAGAGATGAGGAAAATCACACAATAAATTCCTACATAATATAGCAGACAGTATCAATCATGTAACTTTATCAAGAAAAATGAAATATCTGCCAGGCAGCCGCTGACACCAATAGGATTTTGTTTGAAACTGCTTTTGAGAACAGCTTAGAGTGCTGCTTTATAGATTACAAATGTTAGCATTAAATTTATCTACTTGGATGACAGATGTCCTCCTGTAAGACATGTCCACCTGTGAGACATGTTTTCATTTTTGACATGTCTTCACTTTAAACATGTCCTCAGGTAAGATAATTTTGTGACCACAGCCAACCAAAGGTGGGCTATTTGATGGGCTAGCAAACCACAAAACTGTAGACCAAGATTGCATGCTAGTTAGAAGAAATGATTAAGATGTTGTTTAATTCTGTAAAAGCATCAGACTATGGTGTGACTTTCAGAGTTGAGGCCTCTGTCCTTGTTGGACAGATATTCTTCTCAAGTAATTATAAATACTTGTTTATATGTTATACATCAAATATACTTAAACTCTAGAGTGCTATTTGTATGGTTTATCTTTACTATATTTTTTTTGAGAGGGAATGGAGTTATTATCTGTGGAGAACATGATTTAGATTTTGCTTACACCACATTTATTTGCATTATGCAGACTTATCAACCTGGGAAATATTTAGCAGGACATTCATCAGATTTAGCAGGATTTATCTAGTTTTAGCAGGAGAGTCACACTCCCTTCCTTCTTAAACCCAAACATTTACTTAATGAAAATGGAATTGGAAGATTGAAGAAATATGATTAAACCAAATAGTAATTATAACTATAAAGTTATGAGAGTAGGAAGTGGGGGGGGGGGGGGGGGGGGGGGAGGGGACAGGGATCCACTGCACACCTCCCCTCAATAATTGAAAAGAAGAGGCTGTGATTCCCTGGGTTCTTGTTCAATGCTCAATAGACATTTTTATTTGATTTTCATTTTTTCACC